>VWZZ01005401.1:334591-349582 GCA_013399095.1 Psophia crepitans | reverse complement strand
TTCTATTCTGTGCAAAAAAAATCAGATTTCACCAATACAAAGGAAGTCCTTTAACCTTCGTGGTTAAGAGACTTGATGTACATGAATACTTGTGACTAAGACTTGCTTTTCTCATACTTAAAATCATGCCTAACTGCCATAAAATACCCGTTTGAAAAAGCATGACATCAGGCAAAGATAGTCATAATAATAAAAGATACATCTCACAACTTCCATCAGAAAAATATAGAGGTAATGCAGTCCACTCACCTGTGGTTTAACAGCACTGATGTGTCTTAATTAATTTTTTAATTGTTTACTGATATTACAAATATAGCTGTGCCTGCTTTACCATTTTGATGGTTGAGTATGGTCATAGATGCTACATTACTATTGATGTTTCTCAGCAAAGTTAGATTGTTTTCATTTATCTTTTCTACCCTAATTTTTAACTTTTCTTCAAGGAAAAGCCAGGGGTTGGCTTAGTTTAAGCTCTTCCTAGCTTTGAAAAGTTGCCAATGTGGAGATCTGTTATGGCAACTACTATATATCTAAAAAACTGTTGGCATGAGGTAGCAGTGTTTCCTGCTGATGTTGTAGGAGGTAGGAATTTAGTTAGTGCTTGAGAAAAATAAGATGAAAAACAGATCTCAAAGTGGAGTCATAGGTGACAATAAGTCTCAAACTGAGAAGGTGAGGAAAAAGACAAAGCAAAAAGAAAAGAATGGTTGAAACAAATGTTCTATTGAAAAATAAACCTGTGAGAATAAGTTAGAGAATAGCAATTTTTCTTCAGTGAAACATAGAATAGAATAGAATAGAATAGAATAGAATAGAATAGAATAGAATAGAATAGAATAGAATAGAATCATTAAGGTTGGAAGTGACCTCAAGGATCATCTAGTCCAACCATCCCCCCACCACCTATTACCCACTAAACCACGTCCCTAAGTACCACATCTAACCTTAACCAACATGAGACATGGATTTTGACTGGAGTGTTACCAAAAATATGTCTATTTATTTGACCTACTTTCCATTATTTAACTTTGCAAAGGAATATATTTATGTTCTTACATGTAATATAGCTTCACAAAGTTACTGCAATGTCTATGATAATGTGACAGCTGAATCTCAGTGAACAGAATTTATTTTTATGCAGTTTTGGGTCAAACTCTTGTCATTGAGACACTTGTGGTTTTCCTTGGTGTGCACTTGAATGTGTAGGTATAGGCCACAGAAATGACTGAACATTGTAAAAAGAAATAATTTATTTTACATCTTCAGTATCTTATATAAAGTCTTTTTGCTAGGACATATAGACAGCATTTAAAGGGACACTTTGTAAAAATTTCTGAGATAAGTTGGTTCTTTTGATCATCTCTAATATCTGCTTCTTAGTTTAACTTAACTTCCCTTTCCCAGAGGACTATTTCAATGTGATCTTTATTTTTTCTATACAACAATTAAAATGGTCTGAGTGAGGAGATGGCGATATTACACTGTATGGTAACTACAGTTGGGATTTTTTGGAGTAAAATTTTGCATATTTTTTTTAAACAAAAGTTATTATCAAATATATATATTTCTGTCACACTAATTTCCATGAAGATTTTATTGAGACAAAAATATCATAATTAGCAATCTGAAAGTTAATTCTAGAATGTCTAAGAGTACCCTCAGGAGAAGGATAAAATAGACACCAAAAAAAAAAAAAAGACTGGAAAAGCTTAAGTTTTAACCCTTCACCTCCTGCTGTTCTCAAGTATATGTGTACCAGACCTCTATCCCACAGCCAGTACATTGTCTTAAATGGCTGGTCCTACTGCACTAAGCACCATTCCCCATAACGAGTGATTACATGGAAGTTTCACTATATTGTGAAACACAGTCCTTGAGGTTTACTTTCTGCATTTTTACTGGTACTGAAGAGGAAAAAAAAAAAACAACAAAAAAAGAATAAAACCCCAACAAACTATTCTGAGGCAGCAGATTTGCTCTTTGTGGAAATTTTCCCCCGATCACTGAGAAAGTCTGAAATCATAGCTTGTATTATGTCACTTTTAATCATCTTCCATTGAGGATGGGAACATCAGGTATGCTAGCGATGCTGAGAAATGGTTGACTTTTCAGAGGGAGTACTTTGTACTTACAATTCAATCAGGTTCAACCCCTAAAAATGAGAGGGGTCAAGGTAACTTTGGAGCCAGACCCAGCTGCCTAACCACTGAGAAGCAGATGACTGAACTGGTCAGGTCACACACTTAAGACACAGGACATTCACCTGCCATTTTCTCTACCAAGCTTCTCCTTAATTCAGACATAGTTCTTCAGTTGGATCTTTTGTCACTCAGTCAAACAGTAAGCTAAGCAAGTAAGAAGACGAGCTCTAGCAGAAACTTTAAGTGATTGAGGCAGTCACTGGCATGCAAAGAAATCATTTGGACCTCTTTTCAGTCTATCAGACATTGATAGATGTGTGCTCCTTTCAGCACATTTAAAGTTTTTAAATTTAACTTTAGGTGGAATAGGAAATGTTCACAGGATGACAAAATGGCTACTGCTGCTCAGTTGTCAATAGTTTTGTTCCAGTCAGCCTCCGGTGGTTCATATATTAGGGTTATCAAGAGCACTGTTTGTATGAATTGAATGATTACTGATGGTCAAGGCACTGGGAGCCAAACGAAGAAAGCAGCTGGGTAGATTTTCAGGGCTTCTTAATACTCCAGAAATTTGATATCTTTTATACATCACTTTACCTTCAAGCATTTTGTGTGTACAGCTGTCAAAATTTACAGAAATTGATATAAACAATGTTTTCCTGTAATATCTTTTGGTTTTCCATATCCCATTCTTTAAAAAACTTAAATTGTTCAGTGATTTTAAAATCAAAGGATGTTTGTTTCTACACCTCCCCCTGCCTCGGGGGGAGTAAATGCTCACATTAATTCAATTGTTGGCATTTCGTATGTTTTACATTGGATGTGGGAGAGGTTACAAGTATCTGAGCATCTTCAGTAATAGATTCTGACATTTCTGACTTCTAGCCAACAAGATTTAGAAAGAAGTCACTGCTATCTCTGTGATAGAGCATACTGTACGCTGCACAAAGTGCATATACCAAGGCTTCTTTTTCAGTGTGAGACTCAATGTGAGACATGACTGGAGCACAGGAGCACATGGTTGCTTCATGACGTTGTTTATAGGAGGCACTTCTTTTTCCTTGCACACCTGTAGCACTATCAGATGGTCTTTTTTTGTCTAATTTACTCAGTCAGAAGAATTCATTACCTATAATATGATCCCAACCAAGTCTTTCTACTTCCCAGCAGAGCAGGCTTCAACACTCTGGATGACAAGCACAAAACCAGCAGACTACATCCCCCCTCCCCCCTGATAATTCTCTGGTGTTCCAAGCAGAATTGTCCATTAAGGATAACCATTTTAGTATAAGAAATTACATACCAAAGAGAATCTTTTTTGAAATAAATTTTTGTTGGGAAGTGAGCTCCAATCAACACATCTTTTTCTTTTTTTTTAAATTCTTGTCACCTTTGAAAAGAAATAATAATTGTAAAATACAATGCAAATTGCAAAATTAGAATACAAAATATTGCATTATAATTACAATATATTTCTTTAAATTAATTTACTATTTTACAGTTACAGTAGGCTTTCTGCTTTTTTCAGTAGGGGTCATCAGTGAAATAAGACCTTCACTCTTACAACTGAATTTTTTTCTTTTGGTTCCACTGAAGACACTTGAACTTTCTACAAATTACTGAAACATCTTCCACCAGAAACTTGATATCCAGTGGATTGTTAAAAAAAAAAAATAATCTTTTTATGGTAAGAGTGATTGTAAGTGAAAATATGATCTCTGAGAGCTGACATGTGACCATGCAAACTCTTTTGTCCAGAAAGGTTTATCAAAAATTGAATTAGTATTAAAATCATGGCCAAAATGTTAGGTATCCAAACTCATGTTTTCTTAAGTTTTGGAGAATGAAGAATAAAAACTCAAGTTCTAACTTTTCCAAAGGAAGAAGAGATTTCTTCTTCTTCTTTCTCTTTTTCATTACTTTTGTTTTCTAAATATAAGAACATTTTAAAAATTATTCTAATCATTAGTGGTGCTCATATGCAGGTGTACACTTCTCTGCTGATAGCTCATCGGCAGAGATTTATGAGAGACAATGTCCTTTGTGTTTTGCTAAAATATTAACCTTTGGTAAGATTTTAATCTATGACTGTTAAAATAGTTAACTGTATTCTGTGCTGGTAAGAGTTTAGAACTTGATAGCTATATTTCTGATCTGCCTTGCTCTTGTGATTTTACCTACCTTTAATTGCTTGATTTAAAAGTTATGGGGCTGTTTCCTGTCTGTATTTCTTCTGATACTTCTTCATATGAGCCAAAATATATGACTCCTTAGTGTACAGCCCACCATAAGAAAATTCTTTCCAATAAATAAACTCTGTTAAATCTCCTTTTGCTGAGTAAGAAATTCTCCACTTTCAGCTACAAGATTTCCTTTGAAGAAGAAAAGGAGCTATTATAGATTCCCCTTTTTTGTCCCAGATAGTTCCTGTACTGCAAATCAAATGGCCTTGGAGGTCAGAACAATCTTCCTGTGTATCTAATAATTACATTTGTAAACAGACTCTGGTGGTCATAGCTGTGAATTGCTGGGTCATAGCTGTGAGCATGCTTGCCATCCCTTTCTGCCATTTGGGAAATTAAGATCATTATTTAATAGGGATGAGAGATATCTGTGTCACGTACACACGGGGAAGTTTACAGCTGGATCTTTCAGGCCAGTGTTTGGACTGAATGGTCTGAAGGACTGGAAGGAGAGAAGAATTTTGCTCCAATAGTGTGTGAGAGCTACTGTGCAAATGCACAATTTTTATAAGTATTTATTTTATTATGTCCCCCCCTACACACACACCCCATGCTCCTTCAGGAAAGTCAAAACCTATTTGCATAATGTAGAAAATTATCCTGCTAGTATTTTAAACAATGTTTTTATTTTTCTTGTAATTTGAAATGCTTTAAGAGCAATAACACTTAAAGAAGAATGCTATGATTGGTGTTATAAAGAGTTATCAACCAACAAATTGATGCATTTTGCAAAAAATAGTAGGAATTTAGTTAGCAATTTGGAGTAATTGCTTCAAGAGAGCAAAATATTCAATCGACTCATAAAGAAAAAAAAAATGAACTTGGTTAAACGAGGGTTTTAGCCTTGGGAGGGACTAAATTTTGTATTTCCAAAAGTAAATGGGAATCTGGCAAGATTATGTCATGTGCAATGCTATTGATCTTAGAAACTCTCAGGTGCAATTATATTTGTGTGCAAAATAAATTGACAAGTATGAAAAATATACATGGCTTGAAGATGTATGGGTCCTTTCTGTGGTTTTAAGTTTCCTCTTCCCCAAATGAGCATGGTTTTTGATAAATTTTTGTGTTTGCTCTTTTTGGTAAATCAGGTCTTGATGTCTTGTTTGTTTCCAAACTACAGACAGACTGAAACAATATAAGTTCCTGGAGTGTAAACTAACCTCATCTGTCCATAAGGAGCATGAAACTTCACAGCTTAACTTTGGCTTTGGGCATTGTAATCACTGAAAGCTAGATCCTCCATGGAGTAAATTAATTATCCTCCTCTGCCTTCAGTGACTTGCAAAAATTTACAGCATCTGAGCATATGACCTTACACCCAGAGCCAATTTGTCCATAAGAGATACAGACAGCACTATGAAACGACATGCATTTAGATTTTTCAGTTCTTATCCTGACATTTTTACTCATTCATTTCCTTTTTGCCTCCTGGTGCCTTTGGGAATGAGGCAAGAGGAATGGCATTTAAGCTTGGTTCAGTGAAATACTAGACTACAATGCTATATTAGATTCATATATTACAAATCTGTAGCTTTTATGTATATATTATGCTTGTACTACAGGGCTAAATTATGCCCACACATGCCTGTACTTTTATTCTCAATTTGCATTGCAGATGCATACCTCTATTTGAAAACAAAATATGATTTTAGCATATTTTGCCAATATCTCTTAATTTTTTATGTATACCAATGATCCCAATTCATCCACGAATTTAGTGGCTTTTTTTTTTTATTTTAATATATGGTCGCACCCTGACTTACAAGCTGAAGATATGACTTGTTCTTACACTTTCTGTGATTTTAAAATGGGTTTGGTACTCATTCAAATGTGCAAGTAGAGAAACTATCTTCCATTACATTATACATGTCTTACAGATGTTTGTATAGCAACTTTAAACAGCAACGAGATGTCAGTACACATGACAAGTCAGAAGATTTTTCACCATCTGTATTCAAAGGACTTCAGCAAATCAATGCTTGTATCCTTCTCTCTAAGGAATCCTTATTGTCAGTTGAAGTAAATGTGTTTAATCTAGTCACTTTCTTCTGATTCTTAGGGAACAGATGCTCTGCCCTTGTTTAGAGTCTGTGTAAGAGCACAGGATGATGAAAATGTGTGTCTGTGAAGCAGCAGCATTAAACGATCTTTTCCAAGTATATTGTTAGAGCACTTACTACTTCATATATCTTCTTCCTTTAAAAGCAGACAACTTTCAAAAGACTTCTTTCCTTTCCCGATCATGGAATGAGACAAATCTCTCTTGGTTAGATTTTTATGTAGAAGTTTTAATTGAACTCTTTTGGCAATAACATTAATTTACTTATCTAACTTCCTGAAAAGATATATTGTTCTTCAGTAAAATCTGGTACTATTTGTGCTTTTATTCAAAGGATGTTATTTTACAATATCTCAGTTAGAAAAACAGTTTGATTAAAACCAGAGTTCCTCAAACCAGCCATACCTTCTTTTTCCCACTGAGTACATCCCAGAAATAACTACAATCTAGCACTCATAGTATTTCATAAACAAGACCAAAATGCCATAGAATTTCTGTAGAGAAAGCACTAAACACAGAGGCAGGTTACACTATATAATTAGTTAGAGTTAAGCAGTCGTCACCCAGCCCCTTTGCTGGAACTGAGTGTGGTTCTGCATAGTAACAGGTGATTAAATCTGTTTCATGTCAGGGTCTCTTAAAGGTAAAATTTCTTTTTCCAACCACAGGAAAAGAATGTTAACAATATGTTAGCTATCAATATTATTGTAATACCGAATTTCATACACATGTGAACAAGCTATTGAGCACTGGAGTAGTCATTCAGCCTCTGTGTAACTCTGCACTGCTGAGTCCACTGTAGGTACAAAATTTCTGCACGATAGTTGCTAGGAGACAGTAGAGCTATTAGTTCTTGCTGCAACGTGACCTGGGTCTATCACTCTTAGGGCATCCCTGTACTGTGGGCAAATCCTGGGCAGAAACTCCAAAAAGCAGTAAAACAATTTCAGCGTGGTACTGGGCCTCAATTGAGTAAGTCCTGAATGGACAGTACCAAGAGATAAATTAGCATTGGGAAGGAGGGATTTAGAAGAAAAAAATTCCTTCATCTTCTCTCAAAATTATGCAACAATCTTAGATTCTTCAATTTGATATTTTCTGAACACATAACTTTCCAATATGCAAATGTGTTTTATTAAACTCCCTGCTAAAAAAGTAATATTCTTACTCTTCTGTGTGTGTCCTTAATCCTTTTTCTTGGAGACTTTATTATTTTTTGAATTGACAGGTTTGTCATTGCAGCTCTAGCATCTTTTATGAAATAAAATCAGATTTGAATTCATCCTAATCATGTATAAACCACATCATAGGTTTCTAGTGAAATATTGATAATAATTATGACTACTGAAAGTCTCAAATTGCCCATGGTTTTGGTTTCACTAGGAAAAGTAAATCTGTTGTTAAGATAACAGAATGGGACTCAGCAGGATCATAGTTTTTAAGGAGAGGATTATGCTGGGGATCTTGTACAATCTCTTACTTAGTGTTGTCCATTGTATTTCTTCAAATGATTTTGAAATATGCCTATAATGTTTGATATACCTGGAACACGAATGCATGTTTGTTCTTGATTCTGCCATATACCTTTTGCAACTTATTTCATGTGTCTGTGCTTCGGTTGCCTCGCTTGTGTATAATGCAATAATAATATTTCCTCCAGCACAGGATAGTGATTAATTCATGGATGAGAGTTGTTTAGATGCCACGGAAATTGAAAGCATCTAAAAAAAAGAAGAAAAGTGAGAAATTCTATATTAAGCAGTAAAAGTTATTGGAAGGAAGACAGAAGAGCAGACAACCAGTTCAAAGCTGTTTCTGGTACTTTGAGGCCACAACAAAAATGGATGTTACCATTACTCTTCACTCCTTGAAACTTTGCAACCTTTTAGGAAATATAATCAGTACAGCATAAATATTTCCTTAAAGCTTGAAAACACAATTTAGAGCTTAGGATATAAAAATCTTAAAATCTACCTTCATGCAGAATCAGAAGGTACTCTGAGTGCACAAGCAGTGATTTACTATTTAATCAAGATATATGGCTTAGATTTATGATGGCTCTTTCAGAGTCTTGGTTCTTCTGGCATAAAGCTAGGTGAAGGCCTTGTTGAAGTTAGATGAATTGTTCCTGTGAAAGAGATAGGAAGTAAAATTAGGTTTTTCAATAAGCAGGCAGACAAAAATGCTTTATGGTATGTTAATGACTCATTTCTATGACTCAGCAATAACCGGTTGATGACATCACATCGCAAGTCATTCTGTTTCAAAACTCAGCTGAACGCAGAAATACATCCATGTTTTCCAAACTCGTCAAGACCAGAGAAGACTCCTATAGGAAGGAGTACAGATATCTGACTTGGCTTGTTACGGCAACATTGTACTTTGGGGATCTCTGAAAATCAGGAATAAACACAGTGCCCCAGACTGTATTGTTTGTAAATCTCAGAACACTTTATAGTCTTGGCCAAACATTAATGCCTTTATTTTATGTAACTATAAACAGCATTTTGGATTAGGTCTTCTGATACTGAGTGCATAAGAAAGGAGTCCATCAATCCTCTTCTCTTCTCTTCTCTTCTCTTCTCTTCTCTTCTCTTCTCTTCTCTTCTCTTCTCTTCTCTTCTCTTCTCTTCTCTTCTCTTCTCTTCTCTTCTCTTCTCTTCTCTTCTCTTCTCTTCTCTTCTCTTCTCTTCTCTTCTCTTCTCTTCTCTTCTCTTCTCTTCTCTTCTCTTCTCTTCTCTTCTCTTCTCTTCTCTTCTCTTCTCTTCTCTTCTCTTCTCTTCTCTTCTCTTCTCTTCTCTTCTCTTCTCTTCTCTTCTCTTCTCTTCTCTTCTCTTCTCTTCTCTTCTCTTCTCTTCTCTTCTCTTCTCTTCTCTTCTCTTCTCTTCTCTTCTCTTCTCTTCTCTTCTCTTCTCTTCTCTTCTCTTCTCTTCTCTTCTCTTCTCTTCTCTTCTCTTCTCTTCTCTTCTCTTCTCTTCTCTTCTCTTCTCTTCTCTTCTCTNCTTCCCTTCCCTTCCCTTCCCTTCCCTTCCCTTCCCTCCTCCTCTCCTCTCCTCTTCCCTTTTCTTTTCTTTGGACTCTGGATCTACACAGAAATCTTGTTCAACATAAAATACCTAACTGATTTATGAGTGCACTGTCAGATGGAAACATAATTTCTGATGTATAAATGAAGTTATTTCCATTCTGGAAACCACATTATAGCTAAGTATTGCAGGCTGTGTTTCACAAGTTTCTCAGCAAGCTCTTTTGATTTTGGCCTATTTAACAACACCACTGCAAGTTCCATAAAATATTAGCAATGATGAAAATTTTCAAAGCCCTTTGGGAAATTAGGAAAGAAACAGTCTTCAAATTTTTTTTTGGAAAGGAAATGGGAATCTAACTCTTCCAAATGCCAAATTAATTTTTTGAAGTGCAGTAAAAGTAGAAATCAAGTTAACTCTCTTACTGGTATAAGAAAAAATATTCTCTATATTATTGTAGCTTTAAAGCCAGAAGAGAGAAATTGCCGTGAGACAGTAAGACAGTTTAATTTGCTTCATCTGCATGAAACACCCTCTTTATGTACTGGACAAAACTGTAAGTGTCAAGATATGCAATCAGCCACGTAATGCAACAGATATTGGTCAAATTTATGTGCATTATAATAATGCAGTTTCCTTTAAGTGAAGTTATGAAGAACAAAATTTAAACAGAAGAGGTAAATTTAATCTGTAGTTCACAGAGATTGTCAGATCTGCACAGAAATAAAGGGAATATATTGGTTTCAACATTATTCAAATGTGAATCTTTTAATATTGCTGTTCCCCCATTTCAGAGCAGATAGTAAAGTATTAAGGTTAAAGTTTCTACTTAAGTCTTACAAGATTTAAAAGGCAGTAGGTAAATCTTTGCTACTGTATTACTGTTAAGATGAGGTCTTAATTTTGTGATTTTTTTCTGAAGACTTTTTTTTTTTCCAAATAAGAGATTCATTTTTCCAATATTCCATGTCTACCTTAAATAACCAAGAAAAGTCAATTTATGTAGAAATTTTTGCCACTCATAATAAAAAGAAACTCATCTCACTGTGTGTAGAAACTATTTTTAGTCTATATATTTTCCTATTGCTAGGATACATTATAAAATATTAAAGTACACTTGGAAAGTATCAAAATGATTTATGTTAATAAAATATTAATGACTATTTACACATGGTGATCAGACTCTATTATTCTATGTCTGAAAAGCAATATGTCTAGGTAGGATTTTCTCTATTATGGTAGGACAGATATAATTAAAATCCACCAGAAGAAACGCATCTCGGGCTGGCCTGAATTGCCCTAGGGAAGAAGTTCCAAAAGAGAATCCATTTGCTGAATGATGCTGTTTTGTAACAGAAAAATCCCCAAACCAGCATTCATTGCATGGGAAGATTCACGGTGCAGGCCCATTGCTGCTCTGTTCTTTACAGATGTGATATTCTGTTCCTCATATAAAAATCATCTCTGCATTTGCATCTGCCATATCACTGTTATTACCAAGATGGGGTAAGAAAGGAAAAACAGTTTATGTGAACAGATATTTTTACTTCTGCGACTTGATTACAAGTAGGACTTTCAGAACTTATCCTCACTGAAAATGCTCCAGATTTTATGGGAGTGCTTTTCTTTTCTACTTTAGAGACAAAAGACTCTAGGATTTCTAATTGGAAAAAATAAGGATATTGAACAGTAGTCACACAATGCTTGTTATAATGCAATTATGAGGTTATCTTTGTCAATGAGAAACTTAACTTATTTTCCTTTTTAAGGTTCAACATTTTTTTGCCTGTGCCCTTCAAATGCTATAAAACTAGGAAGTTAAACAAACTGCAAAATACAACATTAGCACTGGGGAATGCTTTTCAGGTCCTACGGTTAAATGTTTATGCCATACCTGATTGTTCTAACTACAGTTAGACCAAACTAGGCTTTATTAACCTCAGTTTCTTCACGATTAGGATATAAAATATATCTTTGAATTCATTTGGCCCTTTATGGCACAGGTACACATTGTGGCATAGTAGTTTTCATAGTATCTGTTGGAAAAGAGTGATAGAAAAAAATTCCTTAGCATCCAGATTCCCATTAACTTAACTACAGCCAAGACAGATGCTTGTGGAACAATTACAAGTATTACCAGTACAGAAAATAGTTGATTTTGTTTGCTGAACAACATATGATAGATGACTACTGGCCATTTTAGTTCCTGAAGATTAGGTAAGTTTAAAAATAGCTAGATTAACTCTGACTTCAACAAGCACTAATCTGTGTTCTGTGACTGGTAAACCACAAAACATGTGTGAAGAGCATGTCTTTGAATGCATACCACCTGGTGGTGAGAATCATCCCCTTGTTCCCACAGAAACTGTTGTATGTACTACCTTTGACAGGTAGTGTTTGTGGCAGTGATAATAATAATAATAATAAAGGATACAGAGATGAAAGGGTTTTGCTTTTAAAATGTTAAAAGCTGTTTTTCAGCAATAAGATGAAAGCATATTTTGTTAGCCCTATTAGGTAAGATGAAATATAATCACAAAAGGGCAAAAAATCTATACATTATAGCTGTCCTGGTTTCAGCTGAGTTAATTTTCTTTCTAGTAGCTGGTATAGCGCTGTCTTTTGGATTTAGGATGAGAATCATGTTGATAACATGCTGATGGTTTTAATTGTTGCTAAGTAGTTGTAGTGCCTACACTAAGTCAAGGACTTTTCAGCTTCCCATGCCCTGCCAGGTACACAAGGAGCTGGGATAGCACAGCCAGGACACTGACCCAGCCTAGCCAAAAGGATATTCCTGACCACATAACATCATGCTCCAGAGATAACTGGGGAAGCTACCCGGAGGAAGGATAGCTGCTCAGACACAGACTGGGCACCAGGTAGGTTTTTTTTTTTACTTTTACATGTGGTGAGCAATTGCATTTATGCATCATTTGTATTATTGTTATTACTATTATCCTTAGTTATCCTATTAAATTGTCTTTATTTCAACCATGAGTCCTTTTTCCATTCTCCTCCCTATCCCCTTGCTGGGGAGAGGAGTAAGTGAGGAGCTGTGTGGTGCTTAGTTACTGGCTGGAGTTAAACCATGACAATAGCTCAAGGAATGTAAGAAATATGTTAATTTATGATCTCTCATCAAATTAGTAATAATCTTTTTATCTTTTAAATACAGAAAAGTGTGAGCAACCCAGTATACCAAATGGGCTGAAACATTAGCAACATTGCAGCCTGCTTGACAGTTTCAGCAATCAATATTTGCATTAATTTCCTAGCTATAAAATGCACAAAGTAGTCTGATGAAATAAAAGAGTTTCTGAGAGAAAACAGCATTATTAAACCCCAGCATATGTAAGATAAACAGATATAGGCCACTGGTTTGTGAGGAATCTTGAGGGAAAAATCTCTTTGACAATACATATGTTCTGCTTTGTTACAGAAAATTGTAACTGAGTTGGTTAACATATTCTCATTCTGCCCTCTACCTCATTTCAACAATCTGACACATGCAAATCCATTTTGAAGATATAAATATATGTATCTCACCTTTTTTCCTTACTGTCCCTTATTACCCTTTATAAAACATCCATTCACCTTGTTGTAATATGTAAATCCTCATGTATAGATAATGGACCTTTTTGATATACTAATTGGTAATAAGATCAGGAAGTTTCTCTGGGTGTTGTTTTGCCATTTGTGCTAAACAATATTTAATGAGAAATAAACCATGTCATAACTGTGTAGCGGAGTTTAGGTTGTGTAGCTGTTTCTGGATCCTCAAGGTGGAGTCAGGTACAGTAGACCTTCGATGAGAAAAAAAAAAAACAAACAGTGATTTAAATATTATTGTCATCTGATCACAAAAATGAACATGTGGGTGGATGGTAGGTATCGTCACTTCATGACGCTTTATGGAAATTTCTGGAGCTGTTAGAGCTGCGATTCAGAATACAGAATTTATGACTGTTTACTACTGAAATCTAAGCTGGGTGTTATCAGTCATGTGTGAAAACTATTTTACATATAGCATGTCGTCTCCTGCTACTAAGATGCTGGGAAAGTACCTTGGGAAAGCACCCAGGTCACTTAAACAATAAAGAACAGATGCTAGACTCATAAATAAGCATTGGTGAACAAAAGAGTTTCCTGTTGTGCTTTTCTGAAAAGTGTTCTTCCTCTGTGAAAGTGACTCTGTAGTAAATCTAACCCTTTAGGCATTTAATCATTTTATGTGAATGTCTCGTAAATATCTGTGCCTCGCATTGGGAGCCAGGTTATCTTACAATAAATATCATGGCAATAAGATGATGAATCTTCATGTCTTGATAAAATGATGACTTGGATTACTTGATTATCACTTAGGAAAGGAATTGTACAAAAAGCCGAGGTGCCAGGAATATTAATATTGTCAAAAGAAAGAAAAATGCCTAAAATACATATCAACTTGACCATATTTGAAAATAGAAACTTTAAAAAGTATGTTTGAAACAATTATCTAGGTGCTGTACACATTTGAATGTAAAAACATACATTGTAGAAATGTGCAAAAACACCTATTAATGTGAAAAAAAATACTTAAATACAGGTATATACTGTATTAGTATAGAAGAGGAGTAAAAAAAATCTATATTCTTAGGCAGACTGCAGGAAATGGAGTATCAGTAGTTTAAAAAATGTTTGAATATCTGAATTGTCAAATCTACGGTCATTTACTAAATTCATGAACTATTCAAATAGACGTATAGTTTGAGAGAAAAAAAATAGGCATTTTCACATTTCTAGAACTATTGCTAAACATTAAAGTTTTAGTATCACTCAGACTCTCATTGCTAGTCAAATATCTTTTTGTGCATGCTACTTTTGTGAGAGTCATGAAGTTTCCAGGATTGATGTCTTGACTGAAGAACAGACTCCCTAGAGAGTAATGTAGTCCCCTACCAGTCACGATGAGTAAGTTGTGATCCTTTATTCACTCTATAAAGGATTAGACCTGAGTTACAAATGAAGTACTTTGGGCTGCAGTCTTCCAAAGTGTGCTGGCTTCAGAGGTTTGCTTCAGGCTCCTTGCTACTCTAAGGAAATTGTTAGAAAACATAAGACTTTTGGGAGAGGAAAAAAGTAAAATAGCAATATAGTATGCCTGTGGAAAAATGTATTCAAAAGAAAGAAGAAAAAAAAGGTGATGGAAACATGGCAGTGCTACCAGAAAACAAATGTGATGATTTTGCATTGTTGAACAGCAGCCAAAAGACCAATATGAACTAGGGCGGTATACAGAGGATAGGCGTCAAACCAGACAGCAGGTGACCTGATCTGTGTGGTCTGTCTCTGAGCTACTGACCTTGGGCAAGGAATTTGTCATAAGTGTATTTTCTTTCCCTTGTTTAAAAATGAAAGAAAATGTTCTTTAATGCTCTAACAAAACTTAGGATTGGATAAAGTTTGTATGCAGCTCTTCAGGTCAACTAATAGTACCAGCTACAATGGGCTACTCAGCTGTACTTTTTGTTCTTAAA
>VWZZ01005401.1:235330-334566 GCA_013399095.1 Psophia crepitans | reverse complement strand
AAAAAAAAAAAAAGGAAAGCTTTGACAGCAAGCCCAAACA
Source organism: Psophia crepitans (assembly GCA_013399095.1). Classification (NCBI taxonomy): domain Eukaryota; kingdom Metazoa; phylum Chordata; class Aves; order Gruiformes; family Psophiidae; genus Psophia; species Psophia crepitans. The sequence continues at coordinate 334,526 of VWZZ01005401.1, read as the reverse complement.
TGTTTATCAACCATATACAGATGGTTCTCTAAATCTAACATCATTTTCAGCTCTCTGCTATAATCCTTGCTAGTAGACAATTTCTCCCTATAAATAACTCATCTTTTTGAGTGCAAGCTTATAATTTTCAGTTATTCTAGTTTTTTGCTCTTCCTCTTGGGTCACAAGGATATCTTTCAGAATGGTAGGTCAGCTCTACCATGGTGGTGTTTCTCACCCGTGTCTCTGAAAATATAAGAAAGGAACTTTAAAGTCACTTACTTTACATCCCATTGGTGTTCTCTGGCTGACCAAGCAACCTACTCAGCACCAGCACAATGGCAAACTTTTACAGATGTAACATGTCTTGACAGTGATGCAAGATCTGAAAAACACTTGCTACCTCTTGTTTATGAGCCTGGTTATTATGATACTCCTGTAGCAGTACTTACAATTCATCTGCTTTGCAGAACACACTTCAATGCAATTATAACAGATTGTGCAAGTCCTAAAACAAAATAGAGTAAAATCAAAGTGTACTGTGTTGATCTTGACTGGACACCCAAACAACAAAAAGCTCGTGGATTGAGATGAGGTCAGGGAGAGATCACTCACCAATTACTGTCATGGACAAAACAGACTCAACTCAGGGAAATTGATTTAATTTATTCCCAATCAAATTGGAGGAGGATACTGAGAAACAAAACAAATTTTCCTTCTTCCCACAACTTCACTCCTGATTTCTGTACTACTCCCCCCCAGGCAGCGCAGGGGGACAAGGAATGGGGGCTGTGGCCAGTTCATCACACATTGTCTCTGCTGCTCCTTCCTCCTCAGGGAGAGGACTCCTCATATTCTTCCCCTGCTCCAGCACGGTTTCCCTCCCACGGCAGACAGTCCTCCACAAACTTCTCCAGTGTGAGTCCTTCCCACAGGCTGCAGTCCTTCATGAACAGACTGCTCCAGCATGGATCCCCCAAGGGGTCATAAGTCCTGCCGGAAAACTTGCTTCAGTGCAGGCTTCCCACAGGGTCTCGGTATCCTTTAGCCATTCACCTGCTCTTGTGTGGTGTCATCCACAGGCTGCAGGTGGATATCTGCTCCACCATTAACCTCCATGGTCTGCAAGTGGACAGCCTGCCTCACCATGGTCTTTATGGGCTATAGGAGAATCTCTGCTCCGGTACCTAAAGCACCTCTTCTTCCCCCTTCTTCACTGACATTGGTGGTTGAAGAATTGCTCCCCTCACATATTCTCACTCCTGTCTCCTCACTGCTGTTGCATGGCTTTTTTTTGCCCCTTCCTAACTACGTTATCCCAGAGGCGCTACCACCATTGTTGATGAGCTCAGCTTTGGCCAGTGGTGGGTCCATGTTGGAGCTGGCTGGCATTGGCTCTGTTGGGCATGGGGAAAGCTTCTAGCAGCTCCTCACAGAAGCCACCCCTGTAGGCCCCGCGATACCAAAACCTTGCCACACAAACCCAGTGCACAAAGTACTAGCTGTTGTGTAACTATAAGGTAAAAAAATTGTTCTATTAGTATTTCAACAATTAAGTCATTCCACCAAATGACAAATTCATCTTGCTGGATGATTTTAAAGTGTGAAGTTGCTGGATCTTAAGGTTCGTTCAAATATAGTCATGGTGATGTCAGGAAAACTCATATTGTTAATATATCAGAGCTAGGCAATTGTCACCATGACAAATATTTCAAAAAGATGCCTAGGGTAAGATGATGGGCTGACAATGAATCAAAAGTTAACATATCCTTGATATCATCTTTATGAATGCCTTTTCATAACTCAGTGTCAGTTACTTGACTGACGTGTGATGCAATTTGCTCATCTGATCAACAGTCAATACAAGGCTGGATGTCAAACCAAATGGTTGCAAGACATAGGGTGAAAGTGTTACCCTGCAAAATTAGCTTGATGTGGGTATTGAAAGCAGCTGTTAGCAGGCTGCCAGAGGCTATTTTGTGTAATCAGTTACTTTTACCAAGTGGCTGAGGAGTAGGCAAATGACACATTGCAAAGATGGTCTCTAGAGAATTGGGCAGCATCCTCTTCTCAACACAGAAAATAAAGATCATCTTTTGGCATCAGCAAATAATCAATGTGACATCAAAGCTCATGAGCTAAACGGGAACAGTGAGTAGCACAGACTGTCAAAGGCAAACTTTCCTGTCTTTGTGAAGGACTGTGATATGCTGTGACATCTGTGAAGACTGCACTAATTTCTCATTAATAGTTACACTCTAATCTGCTGCATGATTGGAAAGCTCTACAGCAACATTTCAAGGATGTTTTGTAGAAGATACTATATACGTGTAAAGTATCATTACACTGAATTTATTGCAAATTGAAAAGTTCTTTGTAAATGGGGCAATTTACTTAAGAATATACCTGCATTGTTTCACTTTGCATAGAATTAGCTCTCAAAAACCCCTTAAATTGCTAGATCTTACTGAGGTGAGTGCTAGCTTACTATTTAAGAAGCTGAGACACAATAAGGACAAAAGGTTTTCCATGGGGTTGAAATTTATCACGTATAAGGAAAGCTACAGTTTGGTTTTGGTATTGTTTGGTGGTTTTGGGGGGGTTTTTTTGTTGTTTTTTTTTTTGTTGGATTTTTTTTAAAGTAAAAGCTTTCTGTGTATTTTAATGTTCTGTAGTGTTCTTTCCATTTCACAGCTTTTCAGTGTACGAACAATACTGTTTCTAAATGCAATGACTGCACTGCAATTGCATTAGCAATTGATCCATAATTATCCTAGTATTTATGCAACATCCTTAGGAACCAAAAAGAAAAAGAAAAGTTACCATCTTGACTAGCTACCTAGCTTATTTTTGGAATTGCTTAGAATCTAAACCACTGTTAATATTCAAAACTGTGCATAGCTCCAAAATAATCAAACCTGTCAAAAAATGTCATTCTGCCAATATTTGATTTCATTTCAGGATCAGTTAGTGTGCAAAACCACATTAGAAATAACCCCTCAGTAGAAAAATTTATCATCTCTCTTATTTTCCCCTTTTTTGGTCTCAATTCTTCAAAGGCTAGAGATTGTGTTTTACACAATAGAGGGAAGTGATGAGAATAGATTGCTTAGATTACTGGATATATGCACAATTATGCTTATGTTGCTAAGTTTATGCTGTAATATTGAAGATATGTGCCAAGAGCTAAACACAGACTCCAAAGTTAAATTGTTTAAACTGAGATAAATGCATGGCCAGAGGACAGGCAGTGAGTGTTTCATCATCTAGAGAACTGGGAAACCTTAACTTCCAGTAAGTTATTCCTAAGGTGTATGACAAGATGATGGAACAAAACTTTATAATCCATTATCATTTATTTGATTTTAGAAGTTACTCAGACATTTGAATTATGATTTGAATTTGTGTATAAAACTAGGTTGGTACTAAGTTCCTTGGCACTGTCAAGCCAAAGGATCTGGAAACCAAAGGAGATGAGCAGGATCAAGCAGAATACACACTGAAGGGTTTCAAAGAACACCACATTTAGATGTTTTGGGTTTTTTTTAATGTCTTACCTTTAAAATGTCTCTCTCAAACAGAATTCTTGACACTAAATATAATACAAGCTCAATACAGTAAAAAATTAGAAATGAGCCTTATTCATGAGTACACTGCATTTATTTATTAGAATACAAACTAAACAAGATTACATCCTTTTTTCCCAAACAGTAGATGAACACTTGGAAGATAGTTAATGCTCTGAAGATCTTTCCACATAATACAAAATGCAAATGGATATATAAAATGATGGTACATATAGTGTGTAATAAATATTCCGAAAAGCAGAAAGATCATGGTAAAGTTGGGGGGGTGTTTTTTCTATTCTTTTGGAAATAATTGATTAGGAGGACATATAGCAAATAGTGAAGAGAGGGTATATGGAAGAGAAGGAGAGGGGAGGACATACAGGGAGAAAAGTAAAGGGATGAAAGAAAGAATACAAAGGAGAGTGTGGAGCTGAAACGGAAAGACTTAAAATGATTCTATGGTTCTATGAAAAAGGTATGGGGCATAACCGAAGTACACAGCTCACCAGCAGTACTTGGTGGAGAAACGCTGGTCATGGCTGATGACATTTTCACTCACTTATTAGCAGCTTCTCCAGCTGCCATAAGGTGGTTTCCTGGGTGAGAGTGCATCACATTTAATGTAACATTTCCTGAGGGAATCTTTCCAGTGCTTTTCTGTGCCCACAAAGTAAGGCATTACCATGATAAGTTGCCATTTTACCGATAATAATTTCATATCTCCTGTCTAATCCTACCTTCTTGTGTTTCTTATTCTATGTGGAAGATTGGCTATTTGCAGTGCATAAATTTTACTGTGTCTTTCTTCATACATTATTTACCAAAAATATTCTGATCGTATAAATACGTTTGCTTTGGAACTTATTCACTGAACACATATACAAACATATCAGGCTAGGGGTTATTCGTGGACTATTTGTTCTGATTTTGTTTTTATGTCATGTGTCTTTGTATCACAATTGCAGTGAATGCTACTGTATTGCTATTGCTTCCCCTTCTGTTCATAGCAGGTTAAATGCTAGCCACAAGGAGAACTGTGAAGTAAGCACTGCAATTGCAAGGCTGCTGCTTTGTTGTTTTTTTTTTTCTGACAAGAGAAACAAAAAAACCTATTTAGGTATTTTTAAAAATGAAAAAGGTTCTCAACAGTGTCAAACTGAATTCATAGTTTTTATTCAAATGAATGCATATAAGCACATTTTCACAGTATTTACTCATGAGGAATAGTATTGATATTCTCCAAGGAGAAAATGGTATTATAACGTACCCATGCATATGAGGGATATATCTTGAGTAAAAGTAATGACTGTGGTTTCATTGTCCTGCAGTTGTTGGCTGTATTTGGAAAACACTGGCATCTATCCTCCTCTCCACAAAGGCTGCCAACCCTGCAATAGAACACAGCAGTACAGCACAGGTTTTTACAAACTGGGGAATGTGGTAGCAGCCCAGTGTAGCTGCTGCTAATCCATAAGACGAGTAAATATTTGTGTTACTCTAGTTCTGAAATTTATCTGAGGGGCAGGTCTGTAGCTGAGACAAACCCTGAGAATTTTGCTGTCTTCCATTAACCTGCTTGACTTTTTTTATCAGGGGGCAGTCTTACATTTATGTTAAAACAGAAGAGGTGTTAGTTATAAATATTTTCATCTTAAATTAAGCAGTGATTTTAAAATCAATGGCATCTATTTCAAAATTATTTGGCTGATATATTTTGCATGGAATAAGCTGAACAGAGACTGAACAAAGAGTGTCTTGTAAAGGAAAAAAGGGGAACAGGCTTTTTAACTGACTGTAACCTGAAGTGAAACATGCAAAAAAAAGTAAAGTGGCTTTGAAAATAGATCAAATAAGAGCACAGTCTTGCTTTTGGAAACTTTCTAGGTTGCTGAAAAATAACGTTAAAAATGAATCAGCAAAGACAGACATAACAAGTGTATTGGCTGGAACTTACAGACAATTTAGAAACAGGCACAAATATCCCATGGGAAATGTGATAAAGCATTTTAACAAACTATCAAGAGAAATTATTAATTCTATATCTTTTCTAAATCATTAGCGGAGGTTACCTTTTAGCTACATCCAAGTTGTTGGCTTCAGTTCAGATGGATGCATATCTTTGCATTGCCAGAAGAGGTCATGTTATGTGATTTAATGGTACTTTCTAGCTTCAAAATCAATTCTGCTGTTGTATAGGTTTTCCAATTGGATGAACAGAGGGGAAAGGGAACAACCATGACGTACCCTTGCATTCATGAAAGCTCCAATATCTTTTATTACTTCTTTGGCAGACAGAAGATTGCTCTGCAACTGCTTCTCTCTTCTTCCTGCTCTGGGAAGTCACTGTCCTCAGCCATGGCAGAATTTGCCATTTGAGCTGCTTGTGGAAGTAGCATCAGGCTCGTCCAGCCTCACAAATGTTGCCAGCCCTGAGAGAGACTTGTTTAAAGCCACATTGCATGTATCTGTGGCTGACTCTTTTTACAGAATAGATTATACAAGCTACACTAGCAAGCCTTTTTATGATAAGCAACCTCTGAGAATATTTTTAGTGACATACTGCCTGTATGATGTATCTTAATCTCTTCCCTTAATGCTGCCCTTTCACAGCTGAAGCAGTGCAGGCTTTACATAAATACAATTAGTATGTATGTAATAGGTTTGTCATGTTTAGAATGTATGAAAGCTAGCTGGCATACAGTTTTGTTTAATTTGACTAAACCCATTCATTTTCTGCAATGTAATTCCAATTTGCAGCAAACATATCAAATGACAGGCAGACTTTCAGAAAGAGGTTAAGACAAACAATTTTTTCAACAGACAGATGAATGCTAGTAATATGAGAAATTGTGATTTATTTAAGAAACATGAGCCTTCAAAAATCTCTTTGTGACACCTTGCTTCCATTTTGCCGTGCTATGAATGTGACAGTAAATATTAGCACAGGGTAATATAAAAAATACAACTCACAGAGTCAATATGTGACAACTATAATAGTTGTTAGAGACATGTTAGAATCAAATTGCTACTGTCCATAGCAACATTACTGCTTAAACCAGATGTTTTAATTGTGCAGATTAGCTAGATTCCTTCCAAACAGCTGTTGAGGTCACTGGTCAGTGCTTTTGGTGAAATTCGCCCATGTGCCAAGCTTCACCACAGACCTCTGCACAGACACTTTTAAATGGAGAAACAAAAGGGATTTTAAAGAGAGAATTTGTGCCAAATATATGCTTCTGTATGAATTTAATTTAAAACAACTATAAAGTTATATTTTAGTATTTCAGATCAAATACTTCACTGCTTTTATTCTCTGCATTTTCTGATTCTTTTGAATTGAAAGAAAATTATTTCAGCTGTGGATTTATACAGTTATACAGCATACCACTGTAAAGTTGAATAAACATGTGTAATTTGTTAACAGATTACACAAATAACCAACTGCAATTATATAAACAAAAAATGAAACCCAAAGAGAACAGTCTGTCTGTTTACTGAATATTTGTCTCTAGAGAAAATTTGCAAAGTATTAACCATGCATTTTTTTAATCATTTTACTAATCCACCTTCTCTTTTACTCACATGGTGGTTACGACTGTATGCTAAGATAGACAAGAACTGCAAAAAGTTTTTGCAGTTGAAAAGCATTTAACCCAAAGGAACTTTAAGACACTGATGATCAAGCAGCAAGACCCAAATGAGCTAAATAAAAAGCTGTGGTGACAGCCCGAGTAGGGCATATAATTGATAAGGAATATCAAAAGCAGGATAAATGACACTTTTGCTTGTAACTTCTCTGCTCCTAACGTCTACATCGCTCCCTCAAAATAAGGAAAGACAGCGTCAAAATTGATGTTACTTTGTGACGTCATATGGTTTTGGACCAAATCCATACTCAACCTGTCTTTAAAACAGCAGTTTATGAACTGCTTTAGAAGCATAATAGGATGACATAAATCACTGACTTAATTCTTTCATAAAATGTCTTTTAAAGTCTACTTTATAACAATATATATCAAATTTGAAACATCAATAAGGCAATCAAAGGCACGCACTCTGGCTGCTGTCATGCTTCTGGGGTAGTTGAAGGTACTATCGCTCAACATTCAGGCAGCATCTCCCCTCATTGTATTTCACTGTCATGCTTCAGTCTTGAGTTTCAAAAGCTAAACAGACAATGAATTAACCTAACCTGATCTGCTATGGACTACTCCTAAAAAGTATTCCAAAGAATGGCTTTTGCCAAGGTTTACTTTTTCCTTGCAGTCTCTGCAAGAAACATGCTGATTATGTTCACAGAGTATTAGGAAAATGAAAACTAAATGAGTAAGGTGGGAAAAAATGTTGTTGATATTATGGTTGCTACGTATTTGAGGAAATGAAGGTTGTTCTTGTAGTAAAAAGAATGATATCTAATAAGCAGTGTAATGAGAGTACACCAAGGTCATCCTCTGTTACACAGAGAGACAACAGGCTGTGATAGATTATTTCAATATGTGAAGCATGCTGTGTTTATCTTGGAATATTAAGAAATGAAAAGTTGTGACTTGAGTCATATTTATTTACAGATAAAAACATATGTTAAAATAGTCTGTCATAACATCAAGAAAGAGAGAAGTTAAGTTTTAAAAGGAAACGCCCTTTCAAGCCGAAGCCCACATCGTGTTTTTTGAAGGCCTGCTTCAGTTGTACCTTGATGGGTTTCTGGTAACTGTCTCACTCTCTTGCTGCTTAAGCTAGTGAACAGGTTTTTAATTTCATTTCACTTTCTTGCTAGTAGGTTTTCCCTGTTGCTTTACAAATATCTGCAATATGATATATAGCAACAAAAATGGGAAACTCTCTTCCATGTCTGCCTGCTTTCTGTCTATTCAGCATACTGTTGGGAATCATCCAGTCCATATCCCTCAGCATCATTACTCTTTTTCATCCTATGAGATGAAAAGCTAAGAAAAACAGGAAAAGCACATGAACTCTTCTCATTAAGATGAGCATTTGCTGATTTGCTGAGTAGCTCTTTCTTTTCTTTATGTTCCCAGCAGAAAAGACAACTGATAGGATTTGAGTAGGGATATGTACTCATCTGTTATCTGCTATGCTTTGATTGGCTCGATGCTTCTATATTTTCCTCTATATTACCTACCTCCTATACTGTCTAGCTTTGTGAGGCTAGAGATGGTTGGATACCTGAATGATGGTTGATAAATCAAAGGTTTCTTTACATACCAAGCTTTTTGGCTGTTAGATAATTCAAGTTTTCGGATCTGAAGCCTTTTAGAGTATGATCATAATACTAGAGCATTAAAAAGTGTCCCACTGTCCAAATTTACCTTGTTTTAATGCTTATTCTCTGGAAATTTGGGTGAGCATGGCACAAGACTGCAGCAGCATGCCCTTCTGAATTCAGGAAACCAGTAAAGAAGCTGCTGTGATATGATGCTGATGTGACCAGTAACATGTTGTATGGCTCATCATCACAAACCCTGATGTGACATTTCATCCTGCTTCAGCAAATGCTTCAAAGGATTTGGTGATTTTCATGGAGTCTCCACAGCACTTACTTTGCCTTGATTGTCTAATTATCAATGCTCTGTGGCAGTCTGGAGACTTTGCTGAAGTTCCAGAAATTAAATCAGTCATGGGTCTTTTTTCTTAAAATAGGGAGAGGCAGTTTGCCTTTCTGTTCAGGCTCCATCTTTCTGCTAAAGAAACTGGCAGAGCAAAATGGGGAAAAACAGCACGGAGCTGAAGGCAGGTTATGTTGATATTTTCACACAGCAGAAATTACTGAGAATGAAATACAGAAAAAGCAACATGGGCAGTTGGCAAGTTGGGTCCAAACTATTTCAGAAATAATGAGCTCAATGCAGGAATTACTTTATTAAATAACATGGCATTTCTTATGCTGCAAATCAGAATAGATCGCTGTGATGATTCCTCCAATGATGACCTTAAAATCTACTAATTTAATTTAAATTAATTGGAGGTAGCTATCCAGGTTTGTAAAAAATCAGCTTACTACCTCTTTAATGAAGAAATTCTGTAGTATTTAATGAGGATGAATCTGTATATTGCTATGAATATTTAATATGATTCTGGACATTTAATAATTACTTTATGCAGTTTTCTGTTAAGTTTTACTGGATTGCTTTAAAAAGCTATGAAAAAGCTACACATTTCTTGCAAATACCATAGGTTTTGATCTTGCATTACGTTTGCTTCAGTAAAGGAAGTATTTAATTTTTTCTTAAATTGGTACTATATATTGTGTGTGGAGATGTCATTTTACCATATGGCGTATCTGTTGCATATGTTAGAGCAGTGATATGCAGTCTGAAGTCTTACAGATGTGGAACAGAAGAAATAGGTCTGACAGCAGCTCTAGACAGGAGAATGAAGAACAAATACATGTGCGTATTCCACAAAAGGACTAATGAAAATCTGCATTAATCAGTTTGGGAATCTGTGCAGACTGATTTTTCTGGATATATCCCACATAGGCTACGCTATGTGATGATAAAGTTCCGTACTTGTAGGTATGGGTGTGTGGTAGCTAGGAATTGTATATCTGCTGATTAAAATGTTCAATAGATACACAATAGAAAAACAGTAATCAGTAAAAATGCATAAAAAAATTAAAAGTACACAGAAGGCAGCTGTGCTTTGGTTCCTTAACAATCGGGTTTGACAGTTGGATCTTTTGGATCCTTTAGGAGTTTGAAAACTGGCCTGTCATATACCACTGTGATCACCACTACATAGTGTTCTCCTAGCTGCCTGCTATGCTGCCTGAGTACCAAAGAAACCTGATTGCCTCATCAGGTCCTGAATCAACGCCACAGGTAATTTTGTGAACCTGGTTCTCTGCACGAGGGAGAAGCAGACTTGTGAATAGTCAGTAGTACTGTGTCTATGAAAAAAATGAAGAATCCCCTAAAACTAAAAGAAGTTGGTCCAGTTTCTGGAATGCCAGTAATTTCCTGTGAAGTCATAATGAATTGACCCATGTCATGCATAATAAAACTAATATTTTCTACAATTATTTAGTCCCTCAATACTTGGTCCCATTAAATATGGTCATTAATGTTCATCAGAAAAACCTCTTCAGTGATCTTATGCTTGAGGCCTTACCGCACTTAAGGATGTTTTCTCCTTGAATACAATACAAAATTAGTCTTGAATCTGGGGGGGTTTTTTTTGGAGGATATTTTGTGGGCTATTTTGTTGTGGGGTTTTTGGTTTTTGGGGTTTTTTTTGGGGGACGGTTGTTTAGTTGTTTGATTTGGTTTGTTTTTTTTTTTGTTTTCGCATTATGCTTTCAGAAGAATCCATAAGAATAAACGAAAACTGAATCTGTAGTTATGCTTTAATATATGCAGCATATGCTGATTTTGAAATCTATACCTTAAAGGGCACTTCTATATTTATTAAAATGATCATATTGTTTTTTGTTTAATCACAATGAAACCTGAGTCTGCAAAAAAACTGACATATTGAAAGAAATGTATGGTTTTGTTTCATGTGTTGTCTTTCCTAGGAAACTGTATATTTGCTTGCTTGTTGATAATTCAAATTAATTATGAACAAGCTTTTTAAGTGGATAGGATTTTTTTTTTGTCTTCATTATATTTTAATCAAAAGTTTTAGAATGTTTCCTTTTAATATAGTAGGGATGGATCCTCTGGTTGCCACAGAATTAGATTTTTATGTCTGAAATTATGCAGAAACTGATTTAAGATGTGATGAAGCCTCTTCAACTTACAGTTGTCTAGTGTACACTGTGGTAAATTTTGACCTTGTCAGGTGAAGACAGCTGAATTATGATCCAGGCTCCGTGAGAAATGATATGTCTACCATATTAGATTAATTTCCTGTAAACTTCACCATTTTGCATTACCAAACCTTGTAAATGTCATCCATCATCATGCAATATTTTGATGTTGCTTATGGAGCAGTTCTCATTTCATTTTCAGCTTTTCTAAAGAGTTCTATTTCACTGTTAAATTACGCTTTTTAAGTTCTGTATTTTTACTGGGTTTTGTCTAAGTCTGCACAGCAGCCCTTAAAAAGTTAATGAATGTGGCTTAGTTTCACTGTAAATTACTTGATAGCACTTCTCTTTGAGAAAGACTGGATTAGTTTTTTTCTTTTTTTTTGTATTTCCTGTGAAGGAAAAAAAGAAAGTCTATATTATTGTTGTAATTAAAGTGAGGAATGAAATAAGGAAATTCAAAGGTTTAATCTCGTATTCAATCTTCTTTCTAACTAGCTGCCTTTCTGTCCTTAACTTAATGTGTAGCATTACATTCTAATAAGGAGAACTTAGATCTATGAAAGAAAAATAAACTTAAGGAAATCTGAAAATCCAAAGATCTAAATTAAAAAGAAACCTGAGGCCCTAAAAATAGGGCTTCAAATCTATATTCAAAGTGCTTTCTTTTCTTCTGTGAAATGTATGTGTAGACAGTACTGATGAGCAGGGTTTCTTGCCTGATAAATTACATTGGCTTAACCAATCAAAAGCACAGAAGAAATATCCTCTTTCTCAGGACTTATATGAGGTGGAAATTCTGGTCCATCTGCTTAAATACTTCAGCTATTAACACTCTTAAGAAATTATGGTCCTAATGAGAATGCAGTGTTGCAGTCAAAGCTGATTTATATAACTAATTTATCTTCCTGAGATGGATTTGGGAGATGGATTTTATCCCCTTTGTTCTTATTTCACTAGTAAATAATTTTTATTTAGCTGTCATGGAATATCCATTTAATATGTCCTTTCATATAAACCATGTAAATGGGGTAGTTTAGGGTTTTTTTAGTTCTGTTTACCTCTTCATCTGCTTATATTCAAAACTGGGATTGTCAGTGAGATTGTTCTGAACCTTATCCTGTTGATTATATCCATCCTCAGATACAATGAATAGAAACAGCTGATTTTTCTACTTTAATTTTTTCAATAAATATGTCTTTTGGAATATATTGATCAAACTGTTTAAACTAAAACTTTGTTCAAAAGAAACTTTTCTGTCTATCTTGACAAAAATAAAAACTAATTTTTTTGCTTCTTGTAAAAGCTTGTAATTCCATTTTTATTATAACATGAAAAAAACATGCTATTTTATTAATGAGAAATGTTTCTATGTTGATTTTTGTTTTCAGTAAATGCTTTTAACCTACTCTTGAGTGCCTAACTATCGCTTAACTGCTCAGGCCCTGTGAATATGAGCCACATTCCTCTGCTGTATTCTCTTAGTAACAATGCCAAGCACCTCTTTACTCATCTGAGGTAGTTGATGTCGATATTTGGTTTCTTTAACCCACTCATACATTTTCCATCATAGCCCCAATTTGTTCTGTCCTCTTTTGTTCAGTTTCTTACCAATTATTTGATACCACTGCTATGCGTTGTAATCAGAGATAAAGAACAACTATGAAGAAAAGACTAGATTTCTCACAGTAATGTATATGATGTCTTCGTTCACAAAAAAAAAAAGATTGAGAAGGAAAATGAGTCTGTTTTGATAAAGAATACATTATTTCAAAAAGTCTTTTTTCCATTTTCCTACTTCTATGCCCATTTTTAGTGTTATTATTATTTTTCTTCATATATAAATGGCTAGTTCATATTTTTTATGTGAATTATCCAGAAGAGGGAGCCATGGGCATATACACTTAAACTGTGTAGTGCAAAATCATAGTCATTAACAAAAAACTTAATGTTTATGTGAGATTTATAATGCAGTTCTTCTCCAAACTAATAGTTGCCAGGTCATCTATGACCAACATATTGTAACCTAGCAGGAAGCACTGGGACAGTGTTCAAACAACCTTGTCAGGACAATCTAAATATCTGATGTTCATGCCAGTTCTAGAAATCATTAGTGTACTGTTACAGTGGTGAATCTAGTATGTATAAGTAATACATTTGATACCATTTCCATATCTCAGATGTCAAGCTAACTTCATTATTTATTGATGTGGTCGAGGCTGTGTTTTAAATCACACATCTTTTTTAATGATTTTTTTTTTACCTTATGAATGTGTGTGATTAGAAATGCTTTTGAAATGAAATCCTGTTAGCTACTCTCTATAGGCAGCACAGTCATATTGTAAGAAAACTACCTGCTATTTACTTTATTTTATAGGTCAACAGTAAATCCAGGAACATATTAATTGGTAAATATTTTATAGTATATTCCAGTTTTAAAATCAAAACCCTAAGTTCAGAGGAAAGGAAGGGTATTATCTAGGCTCAGCATAGAGGCTGAGCACCACGAAGGAACTTGCTGTTTAATTCTTTTGAAACACATAAGCCTGGAATTCAGGGTTCTTGAACCGAGTCTTCTGTTAATTTCTGAAGACCGTGGTGGAGATGCTGTCACTGTTCATGCAAGCGTAATACTGGTCTCCTTTCCTCTGACCAGCAGAAGAAAATTCAGCAAGTAGGCAGATTTCCTGAAACCTAAGGCTTTATATGACACACTGCCATACCAATGGTTTGGTAGTCCATGATAGGTATAGAAACATACATGAAAAATCTGTGAACTCCTCTGTATATAATTATATGTGCACTTATATAGCTTCCCTGAACAATTCCTGCTCAGGCATGCATTCATGTTTAGATTTATGTCTGCATCAAGCTTGGCAGTGATGTTTTAATAGTTTTTCAATATATTTCAAAGACTACAATCCACTGATTTAAAATAATTGCTTTGCCTGGTAGGTACTGGACAGCAACCGGCAATGAGACATGCATGCGCAATGCTTGCTTCATGAAACATGCCTGGCTTATGGCCGTTACAGGTGTTTGCCACATGTTGGGTGAGATCCAGCTGACTGTAGAAAGTCTTTACATACAGATCATATCACACGTCAGAGTGGCTTCCCATTTGAAAAAGGCCCATTTGGAGCCTGACAGAGAAGCTGACCAATGTGGTTAGAGACAAAGGTGTGGCAGTACCTCTGTCACCTCTGAGACTTACTCAGCAGGGCTTGCTTATACTTTGATGTGTACTTCAGATTCTCATTTGCAGTGGTAACCCTGATTCCTAACAAAGCTAATGTGTATCAAGTAATTTCCAGTTACCTGATCTTGACTTACCTCTCACTGCCATCTTGACTGTGGCATTAGGTAAAAGGGTTATTGAAATTACAGTACAGAAGAGATGAAAACTGTTGATATGTTCTACTATCCTAAGTCTGAAAACTAGTGGTAGACTACAATGAGTAGGTCTGCAAGTGATGTTAAAAATGTCAAAATATTTCTGGAAATGTTAAGAACAAATTCAAAGTTTTTCTGATCTTGACTCCATTTCACTTCATTCCCTATGTGAAAATGTTGAAAGTAAATTTTTTTAAGTACAATGTCTGCTTTTCAGTTCGTGTATCTTGTGAAGTACTTGCCCCCTGCATGTTGCATTGTTGTCATGGGGACCATACGATAGGCAGACAGTTATTAGACCAGATGTCCTAGCAAATGGTTTCTATTTAACATTTGTAAAATACTCTCAGAAACCGTGTATCTTAATTAGGCACACCACTTTTAAAATCCATCCTTACCCAAATAAAAAGGTAAACATTCTCTAAGTTCCCCTGATTTCTAGATTCTGAATGACAACCTAACCTACTTCACCAGAAATGTTTTCTGAAGCTTAATGCTGTTAAAGGTCCCATTTTATTCTGGGGCCAGCTTATAAATGAAAGCCCAGATGATAACAGGAGCATAGAATAAAAGCTTCAAACATTACTTATTTTGTATCTTTTTATGCATAACATGGCAATAATTTTTTATCAGTTGTGTGAAATATGGAATCTGGTAACATTCAAACTAGCAACAGGTTTGAAAGTCTATCAAGGCTCTAGATATCATACGATGGCTTCTGAATGGCTAGCTATGTTCTTTACTTAGTGGTAAATGAATTAAAAAAAAAAATCTATTCTTATGACATATGAAGTAGAAAAGGGGAAATCCATTTCCAGCTTCTTCTAGCTATGTTCAATCCTTTAGAAAATCTATATAACAGTCTCTGTCTGAAATGATTAAAAAATCAATAGCATACTTCTTTTGTGAGAATTGTGTTTTGATAACCTTTCTACAAGTACTGTTCTGGACATCCTTCACCACTTGCCTGGATGCATTATCTGTAATTGTCTTTTAATAAACTGAGACTAATTTATTAGAAGAGGATTGCATCACCAGGGAGTAAGGGTTGTCAGATACCAGTGAGATGTAATACATCAAATGCTGTTGTGTACAGCCTTATCTCATAGGCTGTTTGTTTTTAGGAGACTTTAAGAAAAAAGAAAAAAAAAAAAAAAAGAGCTTTTGACCCTTGTAACCTGTTCTAGTTCAGAACAGGTAAAATAATGAATGCAAACCAGCACGCAGCTCCATAGAGTTAATGAATCAGTGGCAACAACAACATATCGGATAAAAAGTTCATGACCTGAAAAGCAGATACTGCAAAGTTTCTTTTCAGCGAAGCATATGGTTTGCTGCTCCACAGCTAAAGACAGAGTTCAGTAAGAAAGTGTAGAGAGGTTTCCTCTAACACTGTAAGTTATTTACTGTGTTCCTCCAAAGTACTTTTCTACTTTATTGAGGAAGCATTTAAGTAATAGTTAGACAAGGGCTGATACTCCCTAATGCCTGGGTTTTATCTCTGTCTAGGCAATTTACTTGCTTTGTCATCGGAGGAAGTATTTAATGGTGTTACTTTTTGTGTGCCTTATCACTTACATAAAGATATTAACAATTAACAGCTACTTATAGGTTGTCAATATTTAATTAGAAAGAATATTTAAATAATGTTTTGGTATACATCAGCAAAAAGTCTGAGAGAAATGCACAGTTTCGTGTGTTACTTTTATTATATGTCTTATTTTATGTAATTTATTTATATTGTTTTAGTGATAAATTTTAATAATTACCTCTGCAAATGATAAAAAGTAAGAGCTGGATGAGAATAGCACACCGAATTTACAGTCAGGAAAAGGTAATTATGCTTTTTGGTTACTGTATGTTGAAGAAAGGAGCAGTGCCACAGGCCAGATGAGTCGCTGGGCAATAGAAAAGAAAAGGAATCCTCCATAGGTAGGTGCTGACTAAGACAAGGGTCACTTACACAGTGAAGGATTTTAGCAGGAACCTGAGCGTGAGGGAGGAGAAAGCCAGCCTTGACGTGTGAGATGTGCTTTGCATGTAGAGTTAATGCGCTGAAGAGCAGAGAGTGGCCGTGAGGAGCAGCTGCTCACACTGTGACTGGTTGTCTTCCTTTTCTTTATGGGCAGAAGGGCTCAGAGTAAGAAAATACATGTGATGGAGGAGTGAAGGTGAGAAAGATCAAAGTAATTTTCTTCTTTAGTGAAAGAAGGAGCAAATATTTGCTTCACATAGTATGGAACATGCTAGAGTGGGATAGTTAAGTTTCCTAGGGAGCAACAAGATCATCTCCTTCACTGACACAAGTAGCTAAGCTTTCTAGTCTCTTGTGTGCCTGTGTGCGTCGGGGAAGGCAGGAAATTGGCCTTGCTGCTCCTTTTTATGGGTGGACTAGAGAGGAAAGCCTCTGCATGACATCACCATTCCCCAGTGCACAGGATAAGATTTAGTCACGTGAATTTATTTTATGCCTCCATCTAATTTTTTTTTATTTTACTGTGCTGCTTATTACACTGTACTTTACTGATGATACACCCCATAAATGTTCCCCCTTAGTACTTAGACTGTTCTTGATTTTTAGGAAAGAAATAACATGATAAAAGATTTCTTACATGGACAATCTGTCTGTGATAAATGCAATAGAAAATACATGTGCTGATTCTCTGGGATTTTATCTGTGAGGTGAGAGTCTAAATTTCAGAAGCTGAAGACTCAGGTGCTTAAGATAGTGATCTGGGGGAGAATACATGTATTCCAATTTTTTTATAAAAATAAGTTTAAAAAGACACTACTTTTTTTTCCAGGAACTGCAAATGAATTTAACACTGTTTTGACTGTTCAGGGACCAAGTTGTTTGTACCATCAAGTTCATTATTTATAGAACTGAACAAGAAAGACATATCTTTGATATATTTCTGAATATTTTCTTTTCTTTTAAAAAGAACTGTTTGCACAATCCTGGATGAAATAGCAGTTTTAGGCCTATTATTACATAAAATATTGTTATTTCTCCCCAAAGGCAGGGGAGGGAATGTGGATTCTGCCATTGATCTGAGTATTTCTAGGACCTGATTTTCTGAACCATTGAGAAACGAAAGTCAGGAGCTGTGCTTCTCTGAAGATTTTGGAAAAGCATATTTAATTAAATGTACCTTTTTATATTTAATTTAATAAGATAGTAGTTTTTGAAAGGCATTAATGAGATTCTGGGCCCAGATGAAACCAGTGGGAGTTCTGTGAGTCACCGTTCTAGGGCCAAGATTTCATCAACTGTGAAATTCCCTAGATGTTGTTTTTGCAAGTCCTTTAAAGAAAAAGCAAACAAAACTGAAAACTGAATGACATAATTACATGCTGAAATGCTGGGCCTAGTGAAAGCCACCTTGCAAAGCTGACACAAGATATAATTGTTATTGTTGTTCTTGAAAGACATTAAATGACATATACAGCATTTATATTTTCTCTGATTTGGAAGTTTATGGCACTCAAATCATGCTGCAAAATAAATTTTATAGAAGTCTGTTATTTGTTTCAATAAATTGGAAATATCACACATGAGGGAAGGAAAGATTATTTTATCAGAAGAAAGAAACAGTTATCTGTTATCTACATTATCCACATTGTACCTGTACAATAGAACTTGGAAACTAAAGAAAAGAACATCTCAGAGCTCACAAACAAGTTTTGAATAACCTTCAATAATAATCTATAGTTTGCCTTTTCTCTAGATGTTAGATTCAAGAATAATGAGAGAGATATTTAGTACAAGTTTGATCTATGTTTCCTTTTATTTTACCAGTGGAAAGGAGAGACTGGAGCTTCAAACAGAATAAAATTTGTACAGTTAAGTCTGAGGTTAGTCCTGAAGCCAACTGCTTTGAAAACCCTCTCCCCTAGATATGACCAGATGATTTTGTTTCTGAAACTTTTGTGAATATTCCACTGCCAGCAGCAGTTAAAGACTTCACCCTGCAAGAACTGTTTATAAAGAAAACCCCACTGAATTAATGTATTTGAAGTAGCTATGATATTAATAGGCATTTGATGTTCTTATCTGAAGATAGAAATAAATTAGGTTTTTTATCAAGTTCAAAGAAGTTCTGTGTATCTCATGTATGATGAACTGCATTGAAATCCATCTATTACTTTTAATCAATTGCTTATTTGTTGTTTCCTTGAACTTTTCATGACTGTAGCAGCTACATATGAACTGGCATACTGTTTACATTTGGAGAGAAAATCAACACTAGAAATTCTTTAAGTAAAAGACGCAACCAATTATTAGGCAGTGTAGTTCCTCATCTAACTTACAATGTGTGAACTGGAGATTGAAATCTTTGCTTCTAGAAGAGTAACAAAATTGGTCTGAAGATTTCTAGATGTGGAGAATGGATGCAAAGTATTTTTTTCCTAGATATCTGTTCCATATACGAATCACTTTCTTAAAGTGCTTGCATTATTTGTAATCTGAACATGATTAGCTGTATTTTGCAAATAGTCTTCTGTTTTCGAAGTCTACAAAGCAGCTATTTAGATGTGATTCTTTCTTTAAAAGAACTGCAAAACTGAATTTAGCTTTGGTATAAGAAAAATAATTAAAATGAGAAGTGAGTGCATGGAAAGGAATTAAGTAAGATTGGATTAATTCTTGTGTACAGTTGTGCAGATTAAAAATTGTGCCTATACATGTAATATCATCCTTTTCATAAAATTTTCTGTAGAAGTTAGTGCTGAAAATTTTTTAAGAAAGCAAGAGTGATGTCATGATCAACTGCCAAAGAGACAGATTTTTGGATCCCGTGAGATTATAGAAAGGATGGTAAAACAGGTGAAGAAGAGACAAGAGTGGAAATGTTGGCAAGTCCTCAAATATTCAAGATCCTAAAAGAAAGACAACTGTATCAACTTTATAAGGATGTTAGCAGTCGGAGAGTAAAAGTAGAGGACAATCTGACCAAACCAGGAAGATTAAAAATAATTTTTTTTGAGTGACATCAATGAGAACAAGATGTGCGTCACTGAAATGAAGTGTTGATATGATGGGGAGCTATTTGTCAAGGTTTGGGCATTTTCTGCACTGTACTCTAGGAGAAAGAAGCAATGAAAAAGCAAAAATCAGATGGTTGTTAGAACTTGTTTGTTGGAGGAATCTATAACTCATGGGCTGCAGGCCTGGGTACTGGGAGGTCATGGGAGGTGATGACCGCATCAAGCTGGATTGACAAAGGAGTCAAGTTGAAAACAAGGAAAGGTTTAAATGATGGTGCTGTAATTACATTGAGATAATAGTTTATTTTTCATGATGATGCAAAGCTATTGACAAGGCACTGAAGTATCTTTTAATACAAATTCCTTAATTTAAGCATTTTCAAGTACTTTATTATAGCATTTTAATTACAGATCCAGTAAGATTTTATACGAGCCTGTGCTTTGCACACTGATCATAGAAGTCTGGAATGGCACAACTGGAGATTGCTGACACATCAGGTGAATCTCCCATGTTGACTTTTTGGACAAGTATGTTGCACAGTAATAATGTAGCATTGGAGAAGATGCTTTCCCTGATAACATTTTATACAGTCAGAAAATGCATCTGAGATAGAAAGGATATTTTGTTATCTACATTTTATGTCATCTGACTGAGGACAAGAAGAGGTAATGGCCCTGATTAAAAGAAACACATAAGGGTGCAATGAATAGAGATCTAAACGATTAGTCAAAACTGCCATGGGAAGGTTTATGAGATGGAATCTGAGAATAGCTATACACCTTTTCCTCACCCTGGAGTCCTGAATGTTTGACAAGATGTTCAATGACTTGTTATTGTCATTCAGAATTAATTTTCAACACAGAAATAAAGAAGCAATTATTTTGAAAGAATGGCTAGATTGAGATCATTCTAAATAAAATTTGAAGCTTTCTGAATTGCTTTCAGTCTTCTTGGCAGTAAATTAAGAAAGTGCTGACACAGAGTGAAATTTTGTTTAGCTGCCTTTAATTCCATGGCAGTAGGTGGTCATTGTCCCCTCAGCTGAGCTGCCAGAACAGCCTGTGAAAAACTCAGATCTCTTGGAGTACTGCTGTTTCTATCTGTCCAGTTTATTTTTAACAAAGTTGGATATTTGATGAGATTTGGGGTGCGGTACATAGTGTGTTTTGATCAAGATTTGAGCAAAGAGATTACTGCATATTTTATAGCTGCTTTTTTTTTTTTCCCCCAAGAGTTGCATTTATTTTAGTTATTGTAATGCAGAAACTCTGCAGAAAACGTGACTGGAGATCAGTTTACACAACCAAATCTACATGAGTCGTAAGGACAGCTAGAGACTTTTTTCCTAAAGAACTGAGATCTGAAAGAATGTGATATAATTCTATATGTAAATCCTATATTGACAATGTCTGCATACAGAGATTCTACATACCTGTGAATAAGTGAGACTTATTATTTCACTTTTGTTTTTCAGAGTTTTGACGCACTGTCTATAATCACAGTTCTCTAAGATTTTATTTTCTGTGGAATCTGCTCTTTCCGCCAATAGGTCTAATGGGATTCATACATTTAATGAGAACATTCCATTGAAATCAGGCCACTGATAGTAACTGCACAACACTATTACCTTTCCGTCACTGCTTGTATCATGTTATTACATTCTGTCTCACTCCCTCTCATCATGTTAAGGTTTGTCACATTTATCAAAGAGAAAAGTTGGACACTGTTATACTGTTTATAAACACAGGCCACTATTTTCAATCTTGATGCATTTGTTTAGACATCTAAACACATTATTTGAATTTAAAATGAAGCATCAAAGATTAGAAACACTGGTTAAAATAACAAATTTCTTTTAAAAGATGATTGTTAGAAGAGAATGCAAAGACCAAGACTCCCCCTAATGATGGTGAGTTTCCAATAGTTAAGGATGGCACTGCCACAGTGAGGGTGAAGGGTGGTGTACAGTTCACATCACAAGCCTATGAGCAATAAAAGCATTTATCCAAAAGCACGCAGCTTTGTGTGAGCAAAGCTGCTGCTACCGTTTCTGTTTCTGACATATCTTTTAATTTCAAGTGTTTTCTGTAGCAGGGCAAGCTGTTGCTGCATTGAGAGCAAAGTAGTAGGATGCTAGTACAGAGAGAAATGAACTGCTCATAAGAAATACTTTCTGTAAATGATTACTTTTTTTTTTAGCTGAGATTTCAAAGTTCAGAGAGCTGAGTCTCAAATTACCTGAATTGCTTAAAAAATTCTGGTGAGAAAGACCCTATTTAAAACTATGACTGCACAAACTAAAAAAAAAAAAAAAGAATAAAAAAAATGAAGTGATGGTTTGATGCTTATTAGGCAACATTTATACCTGGAGTGATTACATAGTGAAGTCAAAAGACTTAGGACTTGTGATACTATTATTCATTGAATGTCTGCATTGCATACAGAGGAAAGTACAACCCATGCTCCGAGGAGCTTTGCTGTCATGTTCATGATTAATGATTGTGGCATTCATGCAGACTTGGGCAGGTCTCAGTTTCAGAGAGCTGTGTCAATAAGTCTGATACTTAGGGAGAAAAAAGAAAAATAAAAACATTGACAATAAGGCTTGGTAGGTTCTAGAGTTTAGCTGAGGTTTTTAAAACCCATGTAATCTGAAATAATTTTAAACAGCAGGGTTTTTGGGACTGAGTGAAGTGCTGCTGAATTCTTAACCAGATGAGACATGGTAGATCATACGCTTCTGTTTCATTTTTCAGTCACTATCGCAGCTATCCACTAGTTGTGTCTGGTTCCTTGATCAACAGGGAGCCAAGAGAAAGGTAGTCCTGGGAACACCATTTTAGTGATATTTTGGCAGAAAATCCTTCGTCTGTGTGCAGAATCACATTCCTTTCTCAAGCCTGGATTCAAGCTAAGCCTCCTCTTCTCTTTGGTCAGACAAGTTAATTGTGCACATGGCTGCAACTGGACTGATAGATTAAAATCAAACACTGCATGATTGTGAATTTTAATGGTTTCTTTGTCCAGCTCTTCACACAGTCCAGATGTTTATCAGAGAATATATTTAAATACAGTTGTAAAAGATATAGCCAAACAATGTATAAGCCCTAATGTGTTACAGTGACTGAAAGATTAGGTAGTGACACAAAAGCTCTTGTTCCCAGGTCACAGAAATGGGATGTGATCTATTATACCGTCTCCATCACCTTCACTGAGCCTGTTAATTATTAATTATTAATAGTTACCAATATTCTTGCATGAATTATAATTGTAGCATGCCTCATGGCTATATCTATAATGTTTGGGTATAAATAGCTATTTTAAAAATAATCTGTAAAAATTAATCAGAAGAAAAAGAGAACATACAAATAACTTGAAAAAGATTCCAGTCTCAAGGACAAGCATTTGCTACTGATTTTTCTGGAACAGGGATTTTGCCATGAATGAGTTATTCCAGGTACTGAGCTCCTATATCCTAGTAATGAAGGAAAACAGAATTCAATAGGATTCCTGTCTTTTTTGACAGGAATGTTTTGACTTTCAAACAGTTCTCAAGGGGCATTCTCAGGGTTTTTGTTCAGCTAAAAGCAGGCAGTTTCCACTGTGGCAAGGCCAGTGAAGGATTACTTCTGCAAAGTTTCTTATTTCGGTATGGAAACAGAATGTTATGGCTTAACTGCACCTGCATATATAATACCAAGCAGAAACAAATCAATGTAATTTAATTCAGAACAGCAGCTAAGGAAGCATCACAGAAATGATATTCAGACTGATCAAAATTTAAATGAAGAAAGATATCAAGGCTCTCCATTCATGAAGCACTGTTCTGAAGGCAACTCAAAGTGTGTTGCGCTGAAAGACTGGAAAGTGATCTGAATCAATTTAATGAGGCAAATTTCATTAAAGAAGAACAACCTTAAAAATTATGTGTCAAGCATGCTTTCCTCTAAAACCATTTGACAGATGTTTATGCAGTTCAGTGAAAAATCTGTAATCAACAAGGAAAAGTGGTTGCCATCCTTCTTTCCTTCATGTTCTTGGGTAGACAGTAGCACAGTAGCTCATGCTGGGCATGGCGCGCCTCTGCCCTTTGCTTCGGGTTGGTTTGGACAGCCCAGTCTAGTCCAAATGCAGTTGTTTGCTTTGGCTGCTTTGGAGAGAAAAGAACAAGGCCAGAGGGTGGAGAATCTAAAACTGGAATGGGAAAGAAATTAGTTTGGTTGCTGGAAGGGGCCGATCACTTCTTGAGTAGAACTGATGAGCTGCCAAGGACTGTCATAATGAAACATGCCAATGCCTCCTGGGGTACCGTGCTGCAGACTTCCTTTTCAACATGCCTTCGAAGGAATTTTGAACAGAGGGATGCCAGACAAATTGTTATTTTGCCATTGTTCTCCTTTTATTGTAAATGCAGGAGTTATTTATTAGAAATGGCCAAGGACTGAGACATCTTTCTAATGTAAATTGCGGTGGTTTATTCTGTTTGAATCAACATTTTATGTGTGCCTGGAATTGGCAAGACAGATTGTGAGACTTTCTAGTTTTGCCCCTGACTATCAATTAGTCAGACATTAAAGGTAGTTTTGGCAGTAAAGGTTGGATATGTACCATGAGCACTGGAAAGATGGGATCTTTTTGTCACTTAAATATATATATTTTCTATTTAATGACACCTCACGAATTAGTTTGCCCCAGAATGTCGCTTTATCTGAGCTATTTTGGTTTGTTAGCATCTTTTTTAGTTAATCTGCAAGAAAAAAAATAACATATATAGTTTCAGATCATTTGTGCTAGTGCTGATAAAAATCTGTCAGATTAATTTAGGTATAGTATTGGTGCAAAGTATCATGTATTTTGGATGATTTTTTTCTGGTTATTTTCACCTGCTGTTTTTAAAAACCATGCAGATTCTCTAATTTATCCTCTGGTGGCAGTGCACATCTAGACAATTTTTTCCTTCCTAGGTTTTTTATCAGTTTGTAGTAAATAATTTTCCAGTTCAAAGTTTTGATAGTTTATTGTAGACGCCATTTTACATTCTTGAAAATAAGTCTATAATGATGATGATTTAGATGGAAGGTTAGCTTTAATTTGTTTTCACTGGCATTTAGACTAGTATTTCAAACAATAATAGTCATCTCAAGTAATATATTTGTACTTTTAAATGTTGTTAAAAACTAAAAGATGGGAGAATTTGGATTGTAAAACATGCAAAGTAAGGTAGATACTGAAGAAGCTTTATGTACAATGATATGAAAATATGGCTTTCTATTTGTCTCTTTCTCGTAACCTGAGCACAAGCTTTGCATAGTCAATATCAGGGATAGCATCTTCAGAGAGCCAGTTATGTTAATATGGCAACAGATGTTTTAAAAACATTCTTCGATTACAGTACATTACTAATTCCACTATTACTAATCCAACACTAATTCTCCTGGTCCTATAACAATGGAATATATTATCCCATTATGAATAAAAGGAACAAACATCTTCGTGTCTTTGCCAACAGTGTCTAGGCTTAGGCCTTTAGATCAGGCCTCTTACTTTTTCTTATGGTTTTTCTTTAGAGATGAAGTTGAATATTCCATATTTTATTATTGATTTTCTTTAAGGCTAACCTTGTTTATCTGAGGGTTATATTACTCTCAGTCTTTTTTCTATCTTTCCTGACTTGCTTACAAAACCAAAACCGATTCTATTAGTTGCTATAGACGATATCAGAAATATTTCATCAAAAATTCTTTCTTTTGGGTCAGTTTTTAGAAGTTTTCATTTAGTTTCAGAAAAATTCTACCCATCTATAAGTTTCTTCTGCCTTCCCTGACATCATTAAAGCTTTAGTGTGACTTTCAGGTTTTATCCCAAGTTGAATGGACAGCTGTAGTTTCCTGTCAGAAGGAAAAGTCTGCAGCGTTTGCCAGCATTGAAGACTCCTGAGACTTTGTTCAGTCCCGCGAGCAGAGCTGTCTCCTGCCCTCTGCGATGCCCTGGGGGCTGCTGCAGGGTCTCCAGCTACTCCTCCAGGAGGGAGTGTTTCCCATGGGTCCTGCACTGTAGCTGCCTACCTCATGCTGATGTTTCAGCATGTCCCACATGGCACTAGGTGCTTAGAGGTGAGAAACTGAATCTAGCTTTGGTATTGATTTAAGCACCAGGAAGCTGAAGTCGGGAATTGATGGTGATAGCTGTATTGTAACTAAAAGCCTTCTATATCCCCTCAGTGATGAGTTCAGACATTTCCTCTCTTTATTTCCCATTGTCTACCAGCATAACCATAATTTCTGCACACTAACTGTAAAAAGTAATTTCTTTCACTTACACAGCCAGAAAATTTGTTAGCCAAGCAAAATCAGCATCCAGGTGTCATAAAACAAAGCATTAGAATTGTGTGAAAAGAATACAGATTAAATAGGAACTTTGTTGATGCAAAATATCAAACATACTTCTTATTTTCTTCCTTTTTCTAGCACACTGCCTTGAATTTAATTTTGTTTTGCCTTAAATGATACTGAATTTGGTAAAGTCAGCATTTTTCCTACAGTCTATCACTGGCTGAATGGAGAAAACACATGCTCATTTTTCATTGCATCAGTCGTTTATGCTGAATTTTTGAGTAGATAGCATTACTGTTGAGTTTGACTTTACTAGTGAGGAACCTAGAGGTATTGATCAGTTATTAGTAAGTTATTCTAAATAAGCAATGTAGATAAACCCTTAGAGGTATTTTGTATTTTCTATATATTATTCAAAACCTTGAGCGATGGACATGCCTTTTGTAAATGAACTGTGTGGAACAGAGTTCTGCAGTCATACCAGCTTATATGATGGACACTTTACTGTTGCATTTATATTCTATCAAATAATAGTAATGAAAGGCCTGTCATTCATGCTTTTTACTGAAGATAACAAGGGTGAATGGTCCCTATTTTCCTTAAGGCACAGGAAATGCAGAGACTGCGCTTCTGAAGGAGGTGCTTATTTCTCTACATAAAGACTAGAAAAAAACATCTCTGTTTTTAAACAGGAATAACTTTCAGAAGCCAAGAAAGAAAAAAAATTAAAACTTCAGCGAAAGCAAAAAGGAATGTAGCCTTTTTTCTTACAGGCTGTGGCAATAAAACAGACACAATAGACGTGGTGAGTCCTGAAAAATAAGTGTTTCATAATTATAGAACACAAGTTCAAGAAAATTCAAACTTTTTTTTTTAACCTAAACCAACTTACTTTCCATTTTTCTTCTGAATGCTTTCAGTGGCAAACACAATTTCATTTCTGGAAATTTCAGGAATATGCAGGAATCTGCATGTAATTTTCAAATGCTATATGGAGAACAGATACACTCCTGTCTTCCAGAAGAAATGGAGTTTAAACAAAGTTAACTGAGTCCTTGGCAGAAAATAAGTTATTTTCAATTTTTGCCGTTTGAAAAGCAGAATGAGACAAACGTTCTCAAAAAGATAATAATAGAGAGCAGAATATGTAAAATAAATAATTTGCTCTCTTAAAGGATCAGAGAGATTCTTATATCCTAAACTACAGTAGCCTAAATTTACTGGAAGAAACTGAATGGAATCAAAAAATATGTTTTTTCTGTTTTCCTCTTCTTTAGAGTAAGTGAGACTGGAAACTATAAGCTACCATATACCATGCTGTGGGGACCATGCTTAAATCAGACTAAAACTAAAGAATTTTGGGGGGAATGAAAATTCTATAACTTCTCCTTACTTGAGCCATTTGTTCCTGACACACAAAAAGAATGTAGATTATTTATGAAATGACCTGTTCTTTTGAATTACTTATTCTGTTCTAGTTCCTCCCTCCTACTTCGGTTCCTCTAAATGAATATCTGTCAGCTATTTATGTGCTTTTGAGAGTTTCCTTAGGCACTTGATGATGATCAAAGCATGGATTTTTTATAGTACTTAGGCTCATGAAGATGCAGATAAGCACCAATGAGAATTAGATACTTCGGTACATTTGAAAATCTCATTTGGTGGCTTTTGTT
This sequence comes from Psophia crepitans, assembly GCA_013399095.1. Taxonomy (NCBI): domain Eukaryota; kingdom Metazoa; phylum Chordata; class Aves; order Gruiformes; family Psophiidae; genus Psophia; species Psophia crepitans. Next base: position 306,819 of record VWZZ01005401.1, on the reverse strand, counting down.
AAGAGCTGTAAGTTCCCTTAAAAATCCAGTCATGTATACTTACACCTATCTATATTACTGAAAGGGACTGTGAGTCTGGATTTATGTAATATTTTTTCAGCTGATTTGTCGGCCTTTCAGAATAGATCAAAATCCACTTTGATTGATTTTCCAAATGGACATTGAATCATTCTTTTATTATCCTCTTAGTATCAGCTGAATAGTTGGATAAGAGGAGAGGTATCCCATTCTTTTATTATCCTGGACAGAAGTGGGAAAGCAGTAAAGTGCTGAGAAAAATGGCACAGAGAGGGAATAAAATTGTAATAAAGGTGTTTCTAATCCTGTTACTCATTTTCTATTGTAGGCAGACTGCTAAAAACAGGCTAGGGGGTTATTATATTATGGGAGGTATATTATTCAAACATACACAGCAGCAGAATTGCAGTGTAACCAAAATTCAAAGTATTTCTTCTTTGCTCCCCTTTATTTTCTGACTGCCTTAAGAGCTGGGCAGAGAGCTGAGCTGTGTATGAATCTTTTCATGTCCGTGTACCACAACTTCAGGAGGTGGCAGAGCATCTGGAGCTATGTGTACGGTCCTTAGGAACTGAAGTGTTCAGATCCTGTGGCAGAGACCTGTGCTAACCAACCATGGTCTCAGTCACAGCTGTTCACACCATGGGAATTTCCATGCGCTGCATAACTATCCCAGTCTCCACATGCATGTGTGATACCCAAATAGCAGAGTGACAGCTGGCAGGCTGGGATTTGTTGAGCTTTAGAGTTTTATGAAGAGTTTAGGCTCTTCATAAATGGAGCTTTATCCTAACAGTATGGTTTTCTAGGAATCACGTTTTTTGCTCAAAGCTGCATGTTTAAATGTCATGTCCTGCCTGTCCCCAGCTGGCACAGGGCTCTGGGTAATTTCTGAAACAAGTTTAATTTTAAAGTACCTTCTAGGGGGTTTTGAAATATGCTTTGGTTTGTAATGGGTTCTGTCATAGCAAGCATTAGAAAACTGGAAAATTAGATTAAGGCTAATCTTCCATTCCCTTTCCAAAAATACACAGAACTTGTATCTGCAGCTGAGGCTGTGATTTCTATGCGTTTTTGGATTACACAAATTTAAACAGCTTTCATTTTATCTTAGCAGCAATTGCGGAAAATGGTGTCAAAATATCTGAGTACTAAAAAAACCTTATTTGTTCTTATTTCCAGAATCATTCCTGATCTGATCCAGTGAGTTATACTGCGAGTTTCTCGGTCTTTCTTTTTCTTTTTAATTTTCTTTTATTATTATTTTTAACTCTTGTATCACTGTTAAAGGCTTTTTCAGTGTAATGTATTTAAATGCTTCTAGATTCTTGGTCTTTTCTACAAAATGTTGGAAATAGATACATAATGTAATGAACAAAAAAAAAGCTGTGCTTCACCTTTCCTAAAACCAGGATTTTGTTTGCCCTTGCATGAAATATTAAAGAACTTACGAACATGTCTAGATAGAATAGAATAGAATAGAATCGAATCATTAAGGTTGGAAGAGACCTCAAGGATCATCCAGTCCAACCGACCCCCACCACCACCTATTACCCACTAAACCATGTCCTTCAGTACTGTGTCTAACCTTTCCTTAAACACCCGCAGGGACAGTGACTCCACCACTTCCCTGGGCAACCTGTTCCAATGCCCGACCACCCTTTCCGAGAAGAAATTTCTCCTCATCTCCAACCTAGATCCCTAGACACAGAAGAAAAAAGGAACCACACTGTTAGAAATTTACTCACCTTTCTGGAAATTTTTAGTTTCAAGCTTTTTAAAATATTTCCTAACTTCTTTCCCCTCCATCAGACACAACTAGTCATGTCTGTGACCACCCCATCTCTCCAATATTATGTAGCATGCCAAACTCATTCACCTGGGTTTCTGTGAGTCCTATTACAGAGCTTGGAGAATGTACCACAAAATGGAGAAATGAAAAATACTCAAACTAGACATGGAAAAAAATTTACTTTTACTCCACATCAAGCAGTCAGCAGTATCAATCACATGGAGGTACTGTTGCTGGTAGTAGGCAATGAAGTGGAAGAACACAGTGTTATTATGATGCAATACCAAAGTTGTGTTAGAGAATATACATATATATGTATTTAAGCCTGTTGCTGATTTCGAGGTCATGGCTAACAAGTGTTTTATTTCAATTCTAACTATCTGATTCAATCCTTTAGATTACTGAAAATCATAAAATTAAAAAGACACATATATCAATAATTTGCACAACATAAAAATTGAAAAGAAAAGGAGGAGATGGAAGACAGAAGGAAAGAGTCTGAAAGACTAAAATAGTAAACATTGATTTTCCTCTTTGATTCTCTTTGATCTTTGGCAACCTTTTGTTAATACTAATAATTTTAATTTATTTATTTATTTTCCTGAGAACAGTAAATGCAGAAGCCTTTGAATTAAAAATTCTCATTATTATTCCTGTTTCCTTTTTTTGGTAGTGTAGCATTTGATTCCTTAAGCTCAAAGGTGATTTATTCTTTGAGCAATGAAACTTTTAAAATGAAATATATAAGATAAACAAATTTATACTTCCTGTTACTAAAGGAAAATTGCTAATGAACTTGCATATATGCTTGACTTTATGCATTTCAGTGTCCCTGGCTTTCAGGAGATATAAGGAGACTATGAACCATAATGACTTTTTACATGATCTCTCTTGCCACTCCTACAAGATCTTACAGAGAGCACTGGGCAATAATTCATAAACTAAAAGAAGGGAGATTTAGGTTAGACATTAAGAAGAAATTCTTTACTGAGAGGGTGGTGAGGCACTGGAACAGGTTGCCCAGAGAAGCTGTGGATACCCCATCCCCGGAAGAGTTCAAGGCCAGGTTGGATGGGGCTTCGGGCAACCTGCAGTAGTGGAGGTTGTCCCTGCCTATGGCAGGGAGGGTTGGTACTAGCTGATCTTTTAAGGTCCCTTCCAACCCAAACCATTCTATGATGCTATGGTTCATCCTGTAATAGCACAGGAGTGCAACATTCTCTCTTGCTGTTCTTTTCCTCACTGTCATATGTACTTTTTCTGATTTTGCTTTTTCTAAACTCTCTAATAAAACAAACAAACAAAAGGTTATTATATATGTATGCATGTTAAAGAAGAGAGTTTTCTTAGAACGCTTTTAGAGCTTGCCTGAAAAATTCCAGCATTATCCTCCTCACTGATTCTAGCAATGAAATTTTTAATTCATCATAGAATGTTAAAAAACAACAAAGGAAAGGTTCAGGTGAAGGTAAGTTGGTATTTAGTATCCTTTGATGGTTTCATCATGAAAACATTACATTTCAGGCAGACCTTTTACAAATCTGGGAAGCTGGGAAACTGAGATAGCTGGGAAACATATTTTGTCAATAAATTGTAAGACATACATTCAAGTGGAGCAACTGGAAAATTAATTTCTGATACAGATTGTGACTTTGTTATGTTGTTTATATTTGGTTGGCTAAGTTTTCTTTTTAGCATTCAAGTGCAATATGTATGATTTAATCAGGAATACACTACAGAAAGGATCTTGTTAAAAAGAACAACAAAACCCCCAGGAGAAATCTAGGAGAGGCTGTTCTGCTGGTGAGAAGTTAAGCTGCCTTTCCTATTTGTTTTCATCTCAGTCCATTGCCTTTTATCTGCTCATACCGTTATCTCAACTTTTTAATGTAATTTCCTCTCTATTTGTATTATGAAAATTCATTTATCAGTATTATATTGTATTACAGCCTGTATCAAAGAAATATTGGCTACATTTAATGTAAAAATATCAGGCTATTTTAGGTTAAATGATTAGTTAAATGTCTTAAGAAAGACTTCTATGGGGATCAAAGATATTCACGTATCATCGAACAAAAGATCATTTATTTGTCTGTTTCACTTTGGGAACTGGATTCCAAATCAGCCTTTTTGGCAAGAGTGCAGCAGCCGCACTGAAGGGCTCACTTGGTAACACTGTGGTAAAGCCGTATCTAAAAAAAAAATCACAGCGTGACCAATGACTCTGTGTTGCAGGTAGACAGTGGACCCTATTAATCCCTGCAATAACTTCATATTGGAGAATGGAACAAATTTTGTCTTTCTGTCTTTGTGTTTTATCAGATTCATGAAAAAGGACTTGGGGATTAAGGCAGGTATTTTGTTCTCTATGAGTCCCAAAACCAAGGAGATATGTTTTCTGTAAGCTATAAAAATGCACCCAGTATTATTGCCATTTTAGGGTCTTTGATCTTTTGCTCCCTTGTCCCAGCACACCTTCTGACACAGGACTTATCTGAAATTACAAAAATACCACGTAAGCCAATGTTTGAACTGGTTTGTGCAAAGGTTTTATTACATTTTGAAAGCAAGTTGCTCGTTAAATTTTAGAACTTTTAGACAAATTATTTTGTAAACATAAATGTGCAATTCTTTGCAAATAAATCAATTAATTCAGCAAGTCTAAATGCCATGGAAGCCAATGACACTATTCAAATAACTTCGGTAAATACTAAGTGAGACCTAAAGGAGAAATTCTATGGGTAAGCTAAGTTCTTAAAATATAACATGGAAAATAAGTCCATAAGAGAAAAAAAAAGGTAATCATCTTATGGTAAATCCAGTTATTTTACGTTCCTATAACATCTAAGGATCAATTTTCATTCAGTTATCGCACATATATTTCACAGGTACACTATGTCAGCCTTACAGTTTTGTTGACATTCATACTTTCTGGAATAAAATTTGCAATAGTCTTCAAACACCATACTTTACGTATTAGAGATGACACGAAGGGTCTTCAAAACTTTGGCTTTGGCTTTGAAAGTGTTAGCAGCTGTAATGTTAGAGTGACTATGTTTTAGAAATGCAATGTGTGGGAGAGTAGAGTGCTGGCATGAAAGTTTATGTGTCCGTATACTAGTTTCTTGAATATTAGAACTATTTTTGTCTTCGTGTAGCAGCAAGGGATTTTTAGTGTACCATTTAATAATGTGAGTGCAAACTCCATAAAGATGTTTTACTGCATCAGCTTGATAATATTGATTGCACGAACCAGAGATGTGTAATTTTCAAGTAGTAAGACACTTACTATATGATGCAACGTCCCAGGAAAGATGATTCAATATTTTGTTATGCCTGGAGTGCATTTTTGGAACATTACCTTTAATGTAGGTGCTGTGGCTGATTTGAATATGCACTTTCTACCATTTGGTAAATGTTTCTTATGCATATTATAGGGCCTCTTTTTTTCACATTTGCTTCCTCCTTGTCTGTCCTTCCATCTGTGTTCCAAGAAGATGAGGGGTAGGATATGGATATACCATAAATGAAATATTACTCTGGAGGTTACTAACAGGCTACAGGCATGGAAAGGGTGGCATCTGAACTTAATTTTTCATAAAATGTTATGGATTATATGAGGCTGCACCTCGAGTACTGTGTCCAGTTTTGGGCCCCTCACCACAAGAAAGACATCGAGGCCCTGGAGCGTGTCCAGAGAAGGGCAACGAAACTGGTGAAGGGGCTGGAGCACAGGTCTGATGAGGAGCGGCTGAAGGAACTGAGACTGTTTAGTCTGGAGAACAGGAGGCTCAGGGGAGACCTTATTGTCCTCTACAACTACCTGAAAGGAAGTTGTGGTGAGCTGGGGGTCGGCCTCTTCTCGCAGATAACTAGTGACAGGACAAGGGGGAATGGCTGCACGTTGCGCCTGGGGAGGTTCAGGTTAGAGATGAGGAGAAATTTCTTCTCGGAAAGGGTGTTCGGGCATTGGAACAGGTTGCCCAGGGAGGTGGTGGAGTCACCGTCCCTGCGGGTATTTAAGGAAAGGTTAAACGTGGTACTGAAGGACATGGTTTAGTGGGTAATAGGTGGTAGAGGGATGGTTGGACTGGATGATCCTTGAGGTCTCTTCCAACCTTAATGATTCTATGATTCTATAAAAATATAAATGTTTGTGCCTCAGATAGACATAACATTGTAAAATGAAGAGAAATTCACCTGTGCATTTTAGCTTTTACAAACAAGTTATACTCCTCTGAAAACGGTCTATCCTGATGTTGTTCTGTTACAAGGAGACATCCTGGTAGCCTTGGGGCTACAAATATGTTCCTCACACCAGATTTTGGGCCACAATGATTGTAGTGTTTTAGTTCTCACTGATTTTATGTTCTACTGTATTAAAATCATGCAAACATGAAAAGCATTTTATTTGTGTAACTATTCAATTACATACCCTCACTGAATAGCAAATAACCTGTCCTTCCCAATTTTCAAAATTAGGAAATGGTTAGGAGAGGGAGAGACAGAAGGCAACATGGAGATAATAAAGGATGGATTCAAGGAAGAAAGCATTGGCACCTCTAATACATAAGAGTTTGGGACCCGCGAGTGAATCACAAGATGATAGGCCATAATATCTTAGTTCACAGGTTACTTCTGTTTTGTTCTGAAATGCTTGATTATTTTTTTTTCCTCCAGAAAATATTGTGCCCTGTGACTGTTTTGAACTTATCTATATTTTCTGCAAGCACTAGATTAGTATGCCAGAAATCATGCAAATTTCCCTGCTTTGCAGTCCTAAGAGGAAGTCCCTCATTCTCATTCTCACTGCTACTAAATGCTGCGCTCTCATTTATTTATTTGCTGCATATACTTTCACAAAATGCTCCCTGTGGTAAGACTTTGTATACGCTTTATATTGCCCATTATCACATTAATCTTTATAACACTTGCATTTAAATTCAGTTACTGAGTATCTCATAGTGCACATCTCAATACTGGATTCCATCCTACATCCTCTCACCTTTCTCATTGAATTTCCATGGGAACTGAAATAACTTATTTTTTCTAGAGGAAAAAAAAAATGTAATGCTGACAGCAAAAAAAAATAGGAACCTCCTTTCTGGGACTCTGCTAGTCTTCCTAAACTGGAAAGACTCCATCCAGGTTCTAGGTCAGATGTCGACTCTTCTTTTCTTGCGTTGCTGTTCCAGTGACCTGCGCCACCGCCATGTCTTTTTCTGTAGACTTTTACATTCAGATGCGGAAGCACAGGGCTAGTCATGGGCTGTTGAGGTCCCTGCAAGCTGGCTGATGGCTGCTGAGTGGTGGCAGGCTGCCTCAGGCCGTCAGCCCCTCCTGGCCCCCAGCAGTGGTGCGGTGCAGCGGCAGGAGCTGTCAGTACAACTCCCTCCTCAGGAGCAAGTGCTGAGCATCAGCATGCCGTTCTTAGCAGCACTACTAATTATTTTCCTTGAAATAATAGTTCCTCTTTCAAAATATAACTCTGGAATATAACTGGAAAGTAATTTACAGGGTTTATAAAGGAGGTGGTTTTAATGACCCAGCTACCATTTACATACAACCACAACTTCAAACTATATTGTCTTGCCAGCTATTCCAGTTAATGAGATGTATGTTGTGAGCGTTAGTATATGCCTAATACTGTATATGATAAGTCTCCAGTAGTGTTCTATTGATAGTTAATTAGGGATGTTGTGTAGCACTTACAGCTATATACTTCAAATACTTCCACTACTGCATTAAATAACGAGACTGACATCTGTTGGCTGTGGCTCCACACTGTGGAAATCACTGAACTATCAAACTCATACTTTTAATTTGAATTTCAGAATCTTAAGTCTCTAACCAGCCTTACAATGCAGTTGTCCTACTTTTTTTTCCTTGTTCTTCTCTAATGATGAGTTTGAAGAATTCTCTTGTTCGTTTCCATGCTCATGGTAACATCCTAATTTTTGGGTTGTCACATGCATTTCTTTTTCCTGACTGGACTTAATTTTCAAGGGTCAAGCATTCCCAAATTCTTTCATGAGCTATAAAATCCTCAAAATGTTCATATTCATAGATTTTTTTAGTATCATTGAAGTTATCTTGTAAATTAATAAAATATATCATCTGCTTCCTTTTTTTGAAAATACAGAATTTAAGTTGATATTTTTCTTAGGAGTCAGACTTCAAACACTATGATCAAAACATTTTGTTCATTTGCTCATTTTCAAATGCAAAATTCCCCAGGCCTTTCTCTTCCAGCACAAGATAGCAACACCAGCATTACAGGCAGTTATTTTTCGTCTTTTTCTCTTTTTTTTTTTTAGCCTTGATTTGAAGCTTTTCTCTGTAGTGCTCATATATTTTTTGAACTGCTGTATCCACCCTTTCCAATTTTCTGATATATTCCTTTCAAAGCTTAACTGCTCAGTGTGTGAAATTCATCTATCTTCTGGCAAAATCCAGACTTTCAGTCTTGACAGTTTATTCTGTACGTTTATTATCTTCTGTAAGAAATAATTCTGTTCCTATTAGTCTTATGCATTATATTTACTTTTTTTAAAAAGTTATCACGTCATTCTTTAGTCCACTCTTATAGCCTATATTGAAATGTGCTTCCAGACTCTCAAATGTGTTTTCTTTTTTCTTGTTCATGTGCAGTACACATGTAATACTCAGTGTTTCTGGTAGAATACATTATTCTCCGATGTGTATACAGATAAGCCCTGTGAAAGATCCTTACATACATTCTGACTTATTTCATAATCATAGTTGGAAAACTCACTTACAGCATCTACAATAAGCCATGTTCCTTGAAATTAAATGTTAAACAACACTTGAGAGAATGAAAATGCTGGGACTTTAGTCTTCGTCAGTTACATTGTTTAGTTCTAATCTCTGGACTGCAATGAGTTGCAGGTAAACTTTAGAAAAAACTTTTCATGATCTCTCTTTCTCTTAAATCCTCACCTTTCAAAAAAAAAAAAATCTTGTTTTTCTAAATTTGTTCATTGCATCTTAATGCCCATGAACTTGTATTTTTTTAATTGAGGGGAGAGGGGTGGGAAAGGAAGACAGGGCTAACGCAATCCCCCCCCCCAACACATTTGCAATGTTTGTTTCCCCATTTTTCTGACATAGTTTCTCAGGAAACCATCTAAACCTTAGAGTGCTGTAGAAGGAGGCACTCAGGAGTCCCCAGACAGGTATAATAAGCCCTTGAGCACATGCCTGTATCTTCCCTCTGCTCAGCAGGCAGGGCTGCAAGAGCAGCTCCCATCAGACAGCCTGTGTGGGACTGAGCATTGCCAAAGCTGGCTGGCTGCAGGAGACCCGATCTGTATGCTTTTCGCACAGGAAAATGTATATTATTTACATACTGGGCTTAATCAAATTTCTCTTAAACCCTCTTTCTGCCCCATGTGCTGTCTTGTTCAGTAGCTCAAGTCTACAACATATTAAAGAAAATATCTAAATATAAACAATACTGGTTTTCAGATTCGGTCCACGCCATATCTTTACCCCACTTACCAACGTGACTCTGAGTTTTCTGAAGGATGATTTTGGAAGCCTGCTTATGTCAACCCTATAATTCTGCTAGAAAAACTGTAATTATGGTAACTATTGATGTGGAAGCATGTAAAGGAAAAATATTCCACTAATTTATTTTTTTCTAAATATGTGCTTATATTGATATAGAGGCCGCAATTTTCTTCTTCAGTTAATCTGAAGAAGTTAATATTTAGCAGGGAGAATGAATTTAGCATGATAGAAAAGCAAGAACAAGCTTCATACTAACTTTTGGTTAAATGTGCAGGGACTAATTAACCTATTTTAGATCTGCATTTGTTGGGGGTGTGCTTGCTTTGTTTGTTTGTTTTGTAAGGGGCTGGTTTTCTTTGAATATAGACATATAGGAAATGAAGGTAGGTGAGCTAGTGAGTCTGTGAAGCTGTACCATCATTTTCATTAAAAGGTATCAAATAGCTAAGATATTTAGTTTTTTATATAAGAGAGTGACAGCAGACTGTGACCAACCCCAGGGAAATTGATTTTGTAGTATAATGAAACTGAATATTAGATACATTTTCAGGCTTAATATTATACAAATATTATATCATAGGAATATTGTGTATGTATTTCTCCCTTGTGCCTCTCAACACATTTAGTTCTTATATATTTGTCAAATATTTTTTCTAAAGGAGAGTCTCATGAAATTGCAATGAGATTATGGTACTTACCTTCTTAAAACCTTATGAACTTTTTTTAATTTCTCTTTCTTCCATTGTTTTTGGAATATAACAACACTAAAATTTACTGCCTTGTGTTGTTCTGTGAAGAGATGTCCTGGTTACGGCTGAGATAGAGTTAGTTTTCTTTCTAGTAGCTGGTATAGCGGTGTGTTTTGAATTTAGGGTGAGAATAATGTTGACAACACACTGATGGTTTTAGTTGTTGCTAGGTAGATGTAATTCCCACACCTGCCAGGTGCACAAGAAGCTGGGAGAGCACAGCCAGGACACTGACCCAGGCTGGCCAAAGGGACATTCCTGACCACATAATGTCACACTCCGGATATCACTGGGGAAGATGCTGGGAGGCACGATCACTGCTCAGACACAGGCTGGGCGTTGGGTTGGTGTTTTTCCTTTTGCATGCAGTGAGCAATTCTGCTTGCATCACTTGTATTATTGTTGGTGGTGGTAGTTTTGTTCATTGTTATTATTGTTATTCTCAATCTTCCTTTGTTATCCTGTTCAACTGTGTTTATCTCAGCCCACAAGATTTTTTTTCCCATTCTCCTCCCCATGTCCTTGGGCAGTGAGGGGTGAGCAAGTGGCGGTGTGGTGCTTAGCTGCCGTCTGGAGTTAAGCCATGCCAACAGACTTAAGATTAACACTTGGACTACAAATGAAAAATAGCTGTTTCTTTTCTTTCTCATTATTGTGTTCTTTTTTTTTTTTTTCTCAGTGGGGTGCATTTTGGATGACATTTTTGCCCTACTGAAAGCTGTAGGATTCTGTAATACCTGTATGGAGACCCATTTCTTCATCATTATCCCAGTTCTAAGTATTCTTATAATCACAAATGTGACAGGGTTTCTGTTGCAGCTTTCTAAAGATGAATAAATTAATCTCAAGTGGGCCATTACTAAAGGTGAAAAAAAAAACCTTATTTTTTTACAAGTGGAAAATAATAACTCATTCTGATTGCCAGAATAAATTAATTAATTGCTAGTAAATTCACACTACCTGAAAAATCATGACTATTCAAAGTGCAGTTACTTTTTAGCTGTGTTTAAGGAGAGGAATCACCACCGTGTCCACATGTATCTGTTCTCTATACTCCTCACAATACCAAACCAAATTAAAATTAAGTAAATCTGACAGTCATTTGAGTTGAATGCTATTATTTCAAATCCCTCTCAGTAGTCAGCAGTTTCATTGGCCCAGGGGAACGTCATTGTTTTACTGACAGAGGCAGCTGCCTTACTATCTTGAGATAATTCATTGGAAGGTTTTCAACCTAGGACAGGGAGTTTGAATTACAGATGTAGCCAGTACAGTGGAGTTAACAGAGGTGATGATTTCTGTCAATAGTGTCCTGCTTCTGTCACAAGTTAAACCAGAGAGTGCATTTCTTCTGGTAGCAAGGAGTAAGACAGAGTCTGAGTCCCAGGCTGCGTAAGCCTAGGTATCAAGAGTCTGCATGTATGGAGACAGCGATTCTTTCCAGTGAGGAAAATGCAGAACATGCTCCAGAAAGATTCATGGCTTCTCTTTACCTTCATTCTAGCCCCTGCTTTACATCCAGCAGTCTCTGTTGAGAAACGGTTGTCTGACCAAGCTAAGGTAAATTGCTTCCTAAAAAAATCTCTTCCCCTGATCCTCTGGCATTTAAACCCATGGTAGCTGACACAAATATAATTTGCATTGTGCACTAATAGCAATGTGTAAAATCTGTCTGCCTTTAATATACTCTTTTTCTCAAATTAAAATCTCCCACTGCTGAAATCATAAAAATATCTAATAGTATACTATTTACTCCAATGTAGAAATATACTCTTATCCTGCTTGCTGAAAACATATGCTGTAGGGTACATTTATGCACAGATGGCTGGCAAAGACTCTGTAAGCAATACGTATTCACCATATATTTCTTCATCATTTCTGTTTCAAATTCCAACATCCACTTTTGTCTTTATGAAAATACTTGTACAGAAATAAGGAGACTGGCTTCTTTCTTGTCCATTACTGTACATTGATCAGGGTTCTGGCAGTAATGAAGAAAACAATCTTTAATGTGTAGTATAGACAGGTTGACTTGAAAGAGTGACCAATAAGCAGCATAATTGGCAAAATGCTTTTTGCTGCCTTCTCTCTCATACGTATTTTCTTTTTACAGTGTGATTTTCCTTAAATGTTAAAAACTTTGTGCATCACTCCCTCCTCTGCCATCCCAGCTGGGGTCTGTACCATGTCTTACAGCAAGTCACATCACCTGAATGTCTTGGGGGAAAGGGAGATATACTCTGCCAGGTCCATCATTATCTTGAAATACAGGTGGCTCCAACAGCACCTACTCCTCCAATAAAGGAGAAGAATTAGTGCTGAACGAGAAAACCAACCAGAAGTGAGTGCAAGATATTTTTTTAAACCTTGTTCTGAAGGTGCTTTTTTTTCCTTTTATGACTAGGAAACAGATGCATTAATTGTAGTAAGTGACAACTCTATCTCTATGACAGGTACAGCAAAACATAGACTATAAGGACAATCTGTCCATATAATTGCCCCAAAAAACTTGAGATCCAACATTTATTGATGCTTGCATCGCCCATAATGTTTTTAACTTGTCTCCCTCTTTTTATTATGTTTTTGCAAAACAGAATACACTTTGTATTCTGTGTACTTGCATAAGGGTCTAGTTAAATAGAAGATAATTATTAATGTTTTTGAGTTCGTGTCAGCAGCATTCATATACTGTCTATAAATATTTTTCACTTAGACACTTCTTTTTCACTTATGAAGAGATGTCAGTTACTGGATCTATGGATTTATTGATTACTCCCAGAGATGAACACAGAATCACCTTTATGTTAGTAATTATTATTTCACAGTTTACTGTGTTTGTAATTTCAAAATAAATAATGCAATTGCATTTTTGTTCTCTGACAGGAGTAATTAACTACCTCTGCACACTGTTTCCATAGCACGTATCTGCCAGTGATTTAGATTGTTTGTCTAGTCATGCTACAACATACAAGGGGGAGGGAGAAGCCATCTGTCACTTAATTTATTTCTCACTGCATTATGTATATAAAGCAAATGCTGGTTATACATTAACATTAGCCAGATAGAAAATTTCTTTGCATATTTTTTTCTACTTCTAAACTGTCATTTTTATAGCCTTATGTTTGGAAGATAAATAAATGCCTTCTGTTGCCTGTAGTACGGATTTCAGAACTATGTTAGAGGGAAAGAGCTAATAGAGCTATGTTCAACGTATCTACCCTCTGATGGATAGATTTGTTTTATTTGTAGTGAGGGTAGCATGCAAAAGGCTTTATTTATTCACTTGTCATGGGGAAGTAGCAAATATGTGATTCTGTCTTCCAGTCTGTAAAGATTAATCCCAAACATTTCTGTCTGACAGATGTCTACCACCTCAGGTAAGCACTAGTCTTTGACAATTGAGATGCTGTTTTCATATGACTTATTTCCCTCAATAAAATTAACACACTATATGACTAAAAATTAATTTTCCTTTACATTCTGTGAAGTTTCACAGTGCTTCAAGACAATCTTTCAGACTGATGTTAATGTGTTCCTTCCATTTTGGTTCAGGTCTGGTATCTGGTTTTGTCCTTGGCTTAATGAAAGAGAACATACACACTAAAGTCTTCACTCCTTTTTATTTGAGCTTTGCAAGGTACCTGCCTTTAATTGCTCTGTAACAAAATGAGCAGTGAACTTTTACTGCGACAGGATAATAGAAACATTCAGTGGTATTTACAGGACCTTTTGTTTCTTTTTATCTTAATACATTTCTAATTATGTTTTTTATTTATATTAGAGAAGAGCTGAAGAATTCCAATTAGGAATGGGCCTCTTCTGTACTCAGCTTTGTATTGAAAAAGAATTGTGCCATGCCCTGAGGAGTTTACAGTTTGATTTAACACACAAAATTGAATTAATTTAATAACTGGGAAGAACAACTCTTATGAAGGAAGTCTATTGTATCAGCCTGTGTGATTTCAATAGTGGTATTTTATGCTTTACTTTGAGATCCAGCTTTTAAAATCAGATGGCCAAGCTGTGAGCCTCACTTTGTTCATTTTGTCTTCCCCCTCCCCCAGAAGATTTAGCTCTTCATGTTAAGCTTGAAAAAGTGAGCTTTCATGGCTGCAGTAATGCATAGAAAGAAGAAAACTTCTGCATATTTTGAAAACTATTTCATGAGATTAATGCCTTTTAATTTTTGAATGTTTATGGCTTCCAGTAAAGTGAAAAATGCATAGGTCAAGTTGGTTAAGCAGAGCTATATAATACCTAGTAGTATAAATAGAGGGATTTTTGTGTTTATATTCCCAGGACAGTTCAAAAACTGAGTCCATTTAAATACTTAGGAAGATGGCATTCGCAGAAAAAGAATATCTGGATTGTCATTATTTAAATATCATTCATACGTCATCACTACATCATTCTCTTTCAACAGGGCTTCACCAAAGCTCTTACTTGTGGTGCTCCAACTACCGAGTATATCAGAAAAACATCATAAGCAACAGAAAACCTATGTAGGAAAAGAAACAGTATGTACAAATCTTCATTTTGTTGCAAAATCATTTGCTAGTTTCCCCAAGAAACTAGCAGTGTCAGTTTGTCTTCCAATGCCCTAGGATATCCAGCTAGCAGGGGAGCTAGAGCCATGTCTCAAAACATGTCCAGATGTCAAAACATCTTGTCAAAACATCTGACGGTGACCCATTTTGCATCTAAATATTCATAGACAATTAATATTGTGTCACAGATAGAAAATGAACATAAAATCCACAGTCATGGAGATGTTAAGATTTCTTTTTATGTTATTTTGGATAGATGAAGAATCATACTATGACCTTAATAAAAAACATGCTATTTTCATTTAGCATACTGATTTTTTTCAGATTCTGTACTAATGATTTTATGTCGTGTTTTCATTAGAAAAGGTGCTTTTGCCAAACTAATTGAAACCAAAGAATTTATTTGAATATTTCTGTCATTTACATATTTATTTACAAAAATCCGTTTATGACTACAAGCAGTACCACTGACTTAATCACACAAGATAGTGTTATTGTTATTATTGTAACTCATATCTGTATTTCCAAAAGCTCAGTTACAGACCAGACCCCTACTGTTCTAATTTTTCTATGAGTGCCAAGCCTTTAAAAACTAAGTGTATAATCAAGCCAACATATGTATAAAGATGGGCAGGAAAATACAAATATTCCATCAACAAATGTAAGTCAGCATAAAGTGCAGTGCCTCCAGGACCTTTTTGCCTTTTCATGTCCTTTTTTTTATATAACAACATTTATATAGACCTCATCAACATTTTACAGTGAAAGTGACCCCTTCTTCTTTCATATTAGGGAAAGATCAATGAGAGTTTCTGGTAACACTAAATATTTCCTTAATCTGAAGACCATAACTGAACATTAAACTATCAAGAAACTATGGTATGACATGGAGATATCTCTCACCAAGAAAATGTCCCTAGTTTAAAGGGAAAAGTAGATATTCTTCTGTAAACATCTGCCTCTCTTCTCTCCTTAAAGGGCTTGTCAGTTCTGCTAATCCGGTATAGAGTATATGTGGCCAATTATTTTTTTTTAGAACAGCAATATAGGCTACTATAATTTATAACTGAGTAATAGCCAGAGGCAAAACTGTACAATAGTTTAGAAAGTGCAAAAGTGAACTTTCTGCATATACCTTATACTTTAATTTATGTTTTGGGCTACTCAACATCCTGGCTCTGTATCTTTTGCTAGGAAACAACTACAGGCATTTTTCATCTGTATGTCTTAAATGTGCTATTGAACACTTTCTGCTGGGTTATAACCATAGAATTGCTGTACAGTTGTTGCGGTTTAGCCCCAGCCCGCATCTAAAGATCACATGGCCGCTTGCTCACTCTTCCTTCTTCCTGCCCTCCAGATGTTGTACAATCAACATAATTAATCAGTTATGACCTATAATGTTATTTACCCAACCTTTTTTCCCCTTTGAGAGAAAAAAAAAAAGTGGGGTGCCAGTACAAATGGCATAAGAAAGAGATTAAGAAATATTCACTTGAAAAAGAAGTGTAAAGTAACATACAGACTTATTTTCTTCAGTACTGCTCTTAAATTATTAATTTTTAAGCTCTTCTTTTTTGTTTGTCTTAGTCCTTTATAAATATTCATATAACCTGTTACTCTGTGTTGGGAAACTACAAAATTCTGCTGCATGGTTTGCTGCTTCTATATAGGGATACTTAACATTTATTTTTCATTGAAAGTTGATAGTTTTCCTTTTTCTTTTACCTGAGACACTAATTTTTGTCCTTTAGGACACACTAACTTTATATCTTTCCTTCCTCCTTTCTTCGTCTCAGGTTTATATCTTCTAATTTGTGGATCAAATGTTGCTTGCCAGCCTGTGACTGTAAATCTTTCATGAGTTAGTCTGGATTTATGCTGAGGGAACGAAGGAAAATTGGCTTCATGCCTCTTATCTGGTGTAGTCTCTTTTCACTCTAAAATACAGCATCTCCAAACACGGAGCAGATACAAAACCCAGTGAAACTGATATAAAAGCTGCTATCCATAGCAACTGTTTTTGGCCAGGACCTCTCCTTAAATTATTTCTCTCTTCCTTGATTGGTGCCCTTTGCCAGATCTAGTTCTATTATTTTTGTTTCAACCCTTCCCAGCAAAACATGTGTGTTTATTTTTTTTTATGGCATTTCTTTCTGCTCTTGTCCACAGAGTGCATGTTTTCTGTCAGCACACTGAATCAAAAGGTGGGGTGATTAAACAGTTACTGTGGGATTCGCATGCATTTTTTTCTTGTAAGTGAACACAAAATGCCAAAAGGCGTTACTGAATTTTTAATACAATTATGTTAATTCACATTATTTCATTATTTCAAAATTTCTGACTACCTTTCTCACAGCGCTGTTAAAAATGCATCTTTCTTACAGCCAACCTGCTTCTTTAGCTAATAGAAAAACATCACACATGATACAGGACTCACAGTAAGTTTAGTATCTAGTGAGATCAGTACAGAAAGGAACAGTTTTGTGCCTTCTAATAAATCTTGCAAGTCTCCATTAGTTATGTGAAAGCATATTCACTCTGAACAGAATGTGTTACTTTGTACTTGAGGCCATATTTCACAAAGAATAAATTGTGGCAAGCTGGGTAGATTGCCAGGCGTTTCAATTGTAATGAATCAGAGAGCTGGTCTGCGACTCCTGCACCCAGGGAGCGGGCGAGAGGGCGGCCAGGCTCGAGTGCCGGCAGCCGCCACTGCCCAAAGACAATGCAGCTAGCCCTTGGTGTTTACTGGGGATGTGTGGAGCACCAGCAGTTCCCAATTTTTGAGTGCTGGCAGACAGTGGTATCTCACTGATCAGGTTTTTCTTCCCTTTCTCCTTAATTCTGTCCATACAGTGGTCTCAACAAATAGCTCAAGTTTTTATGGATGGATCTGGCACAGCAAATCTAGAGAAACTTCTTAAAGTTTGTTTCTCTGAAATAGCAACCAACTGCAAGAAAATAAAAACTGTCAGATATTCAAGATGCAAATGATTTAATAGTATTTTAGTGAAGCCTTACACTTGCAACATTCAACAAACCTTTCAGTCCTGCTACTTTTTTGTTGCCCTGCAAATGCCCTTAGTAGTAATTTTCTTCTTTTACCCTATTCTCACCAAAATTGAAGAGAAGAAACTGTTTAGTGCAGACTTCTGCTGACTAACCTAAAAATTGCCTATTCATCTATGAATCTGTAATACTTCAACTGACATTTGACATTGTAGTTGGATGTCAGTGAATATTTTCCTCAAAGGACACGGCAGGTCTTTCAAAAAGATCTGTTTATTCCCAACAAGCTAAAGTTTATATTTTGTAGTTTTTTTGAGTTTTTTTAATACTGTTAATCTCATCTTTCTATTTCTACTCATAAATGGATTAAAATTTTTATACGCGTCACTTCTGCTAGGAGGGGGCTTGTTTTGTTATGTTTGTTTTTTTTTTTAACAAACAGATTAGGCACACTCAGCAGTCACTGAAACGCTTTACCTGTAATCAGAAATTCCCTGCTAAGTCAGTTGCCGCAGTGGAGATGATAGTAATCTCAGTTGAAACCTTTCATATTTGATCTATCTTGTAACTCATGGTAGTACTTAATTAGCATTTGAGGATTAATTTTGAAATGAAATATTTAAATGCAATAGAATTACTACAGGCCTCCATCTGTTGTATCAGTCCTTCACAACAGGATGAGATGTTAAAAATGTGCTCTATGCCACAGCCAGAAAAAATGGCCCTACCTGGAGTCTCTGGCAGAAGGCACCAGGGGACACTTGAGGTCGAACCCTCAGGTTTTGGAGTCAGGGATACAGAGGATCCGAGGCCCACTTCACTCCAACTGAAAAAGAGATATTGGCAGCATATGACGGGGTCCAAGCTGCTTCAGAAGTGATCAGTACTGAAGCACAGCTCCTCCTGGCACCCCGACTGCCAGTGCTGGGCTGGATGTTCAAAGAGAGGGCCCCTACGACGCACCATGCAACTGATGCTACATGGAGTAAGTGGGTTGTACTGATAGCACAGCAGGCTCAAATAGGAAGCCTCCGTCACCCAGGAAATCTGGAAGAGATCATGAACTGGTCAGAAGGCAAAGACTTTGGAATATCACCAGAGGAAGGGGTGACTTTCATCGTATAATTGACTGCCAGAAAGTGAGAAGCAGTATGCCCTAGTGACTGATGAATCCTCTCACATTGTTGGAAAGCGTTGGGGGTAAACGCTGTGGACACACATATGACAAGTCACAGAAACTGCTAAAGGAGAAGGTGAACTGAGCCAAGCAGTGGCTGCCTTACTCCTCCCTGGCCAACTCCCCCCAGTTTATATGATGCACATGACGTCATATGGCATGGAATATTCCTGTGGGCAGTCTGGGTCAGCTGTCCTGGCTGTGCCCCCTCCCAGCTTCTTGTGCACCTCCAGCCTTCTCGCTGACAGGGCGTGAGAAGCTGAAAAATCCTTGACTTTGTGTGGATACTACAACTACCTAGCAACAACTAAAGACATCAGTATGTTATCAACATTATTCTCAGAATAAATCCAAACTGCAACACTATAGCAGAATGAAAATTAAGTCTATCTCAGCCAAAACTAAGGCAGGTGGCTTCTCTCTCTGACACTGCAAACTAAGAGAGGTAAGCCCCTCAGGCTTTTCATCATTAAATAATCTTAGATTATATTAGTATTTATGAAGATGTTGAGATTGAAAGCCTTAAGGTAAATGTTCTTTCTTGTATAAGTTTGGAACTTCAAAAGATGGCAAATTGTGAGGAGGAGCTTTCATACACAATTATGTGTCTGGATAAACACTCTGTCAAGTTTTTTGCCCTGTCTGGGCATTGCTTCCACCACACAATTGATTTCCAGTAAACAGGATAATATTTAGCTAATTTCACAAAATGAAGGAATAAAACCAGGACCCTGAAATGTACTGTTTAGCAGTTTTCAGAAGATAACTGACTTTTTCCTGAGTCACTTCCTTCTTTAGAAAAGATATATTTCTTATTTTGCATTGACTGTGTTTGTCATTGACAGTGAAATTCATCTGCTCTACCTGACCTCACATGACCATCTGTCTATTTTGGCTGGCAGTGATGCCTGTAAGCACAGAGCTGACCTCAGGCACTGGCATGCTATGACCAAGGTCATTAATCCAGCTGGAAGGCTTGCAGGAGTCATGCTGGCCGATGAAAAAGTTTTGATAGGTCCTTTCCCAAGAGTCCTTCTGCCAGACCAAAGAGCTGGTGGGACTGTACCACCAGCAAATTCTGGAAATTCCTTTGAATGCTTCTTTCCTCTGAAAAGTAATAAACCCCCTGAAAGTCTGTTTTGTATTTTTTCACAGTAGAAAGTTTTTCAGCTATTCATTTAAGTACATCTTAAAGTCATTTTTCAGTCAAACTATCCAGAATCTGGGATCTGTAGAAATAGTTCATTTTAGTCAGTAAAATATGTGTGGTTAATGTGAATTGAATTTCCAAAGAAGAACCGATTGATGATCTTAAAATTATGCAAACTTTTTAAAGTTTTTAGATCACTAATAGTTGTTGTAAAACAGATTAGCCTGGAGAAGAGAGACTGATATGGGATCTATCAATACTTAAAAATATCTAAAGGGTGGATGTCTAGAGGAAGAGGCCAGATTCTTCTCAAGGGTGCCCTGCGACAGGACGAGGGGCAATGGGCACAGACTGGAACACAGGCAGTTCCACCTGAATATGTGGAAAAAATTCTTCACTTTTGTCGTGGTTCGGCCCCAGCCCCAGCCGAGCCCCACGCAGCCGCTCGCTCACCGCCCCGGCAGCAGAACAAGGGGCAGAATGAGGCAACAAAAGGGCAAAAGGGCAAATGGCTTCGAGTTGAGATAACGGCCGTTTAATGGGCCGACAAAGGGAGAGGGGANGGAATAGCGGCCGGCCCGGCCCGGCTCACCTGGCCCGGGCCTGAGCATTAACCCCGGCCTGGCCAGAGCCAGGACAACTTTGAGGGTGACTTTGAGGGTGAGCACTGGAACAGGTTGTGGAGTCTCCTTCTCTGGGGATATTCAAAATCCACCTGGATGCAGTCCTGTGCAACTTGCTCTAGATGAATCTGCTTTAGCAGGGTGGTTGGACTAGATGATCTCTAGAGGTCCCTTCCAACCCCTACCAATGTGTGAAGCTGTGATTCTGTACAAGGACTTTAAACTGTACAGATATGTTTATATGTATATAGAAAAACAATGTTGAAATAAATAAATAAATAAAAAAGCCAAGTGTTAACTCTTCATTTTTCTGTTCTGGTTGTGGTAAACTGAAAACATAATTCTACTAAAATTATAAATAATCATGTTGCTTTATGTCATCCATCTATTTAAAAGGGTGGGTTTTTTTCCTACCAAGTACAGCTTATAAAGAAGAAATAAATGGAGACGACTATTTTAGCTTACTTGTTTGAGAATGTGCTTTTAGAACAATGTTTCTTGGGACAATTATAGTATTTCTGAATTTTTGTGTGGTTTTTATAATTTCTTTATCTTGATTCCTTAGTATCCTCAGAGAGATAATATATTCCCAGTTCTCTAGACCAGGACCACTTAATTAAGAAATTGCCCTAATGATCTCCTTGCTGATTTCTTCTGAATTGGAGACCTATAAATTGAATATTCTATAAATTCTGTAGACTATCCCTAGCTGAAGGAAATTGAAAATACGTCTTTCCTAGTGAGTTTAGTTACTGCTGGTCCTTCTAGGAGAATTGGCACAATTTTTTAATTGTTTAAATCCTTTATGGTTTAATCATTTTGGCTATTTGCAAAAAGTATTTTCAATATTCAATTAGCACTTCACTAAGTCCATATCAATAAATGTAATAAGTAGTCAGTTATATTCTGGACTTCTCTACTCATGACCTAGGCAAAATACTCTTTATTTCCAAAACCAGAAGAAATGGTAGAATTTCCCTTTACTGCTGCTTGTTTTCAGCTTCCGGAAGAGTCACCCAGGCAGGACTGCGGTTATTTATGATTAACTTTGTTGCCTCTTTGCTTGTTTTTGCTGCCATTATTGCAGTCACGAGGCAAGTAAGCGAAACTTGCTCTTCGTTATTTTAAAAAAGAAGCTGTCTACTCTGGATAATCTTAAACAACAGACTTACTAGGTCACGTTTATACCACAGGTCATTTTTACAGAACTGAAGAAGAGCTAAAGGGTGAGTTCTGAATATGAAGCCTGCAGTACCGTGTAGCTTAGGATGATGCTGGAGCTCGTTGTCACTGCACTGAGCCCCAGCTGCGGCTGTTATCAGACTGTCTGTGTCACCGCTCCCAGGCAGCTCTGCAAGTCCCTCTGTGCTCTTTTCTTTGGAGTGGAATAGCAATGCTCTGTCGAGCTGAGGTCTCATGGGTAGCTGCTATTGGTGGCACAAGGGTGCTGAGGACAGTGGAAATCTCGGTGCCTTAATGAGCCACCCACATCATGCTGCTTCTCAGCCTCAAAAATGACTGGTATGAGAAAGAAAACCACACTTCTCCCACATGAGGTTAAACAAAGTTTTTTCACTGTGTCAAAGAAACTCAGTGTCTGGTTTGAATAGAGCTTTGCAAAGTGCTGATATTCAAAACTGCGGATGTGAGGGATAAGACTTAGGGAAAGGAAAGAAACTTTTATTGACTTCTATGACATTGATACTTGGCATGTTCTTTAATCTGTAGCAAGTAAAAAATAAAATATCATAGTGCAGGTTTTAATTAAGATTTTAGTTCAAAGAAGCAGACTTATTTTGCGATAAAAAGGCCTGTTTTACGATACCTGCTTTTTTAAAACATTGAACTTTTTGTTATGATTATGGCTAATGTTATTTCTTTTTACATCTTTAAGGAGGATGGAAATGTCTGGAAAAAAGGAAATTCTGAATTGCCTTCTGTGTTGATATTTTTCTCCCAACATGATGTGACCTGAGACTACAGCAAAGGTGATTTTTATTCTCCTTCTGGAGAGAATTCAGAGAAGTGTGAAGGTAACATTCATAAGAATGACTTTTATATGGAGCGGGGCAACCTGTCAGAGACTGTATGCGATGGGAGAAGTGAAGCAAGGACAAAAGGCTGATGGGAATTCCTGAATGTACTACAGCAGCAACAGTGTGTTAGAAAAATCCTGGCCTCCAGGAAAATGTATTATCTCAACATACTCTGTGAAATACAATCTCCAGAGTAAACTACACCACCAGTCTCCCTCACAGTGGAAAATACTTAACTCTGCATTTCTGAACCAGGTCTAGTACCAATGGTGCAGTTTTATGCTCAATAAAGCATACTTCACTCTGGTAACCTTCTGCCTATCCTGCATTTAATTTTATGAAATACATCCCTCCCTTTCTCTCCAGTTCACCTTCTTCTCCCAGGATCCCTGGAAGGGATGCAAAAGTATCTCATTCATTGCAGCCCATTTATTCACCAGCCCTTTTGGCCACAGGTTTCTCAGTAATGCAGGAACAGCCAATTAAGTGTTCAGAAGTCATGAGCCTCTTTCAAATTCTCTGGGGCAAAGAGGAATGAATGAAGAGGATTAGAAATCCATGGAGGAAGCTGAGAGATGTGAATTCATATCCTTTCTTTTGCCAAGGATAAAGACAGGAAAGGCTAACTATGTCTGTGCCTGTAAAATTCTGGATGAAAATTTTTGTTCTTTGATATTGTACATCTTCTAAAGTGTTTTCTCTTAAGTCAGCGGACTCACCAAGCTCTTGCCCCACCTATTTCATACCCCCTTTTGGCAGCACCTACCATCTTGACTTTCCAAAGCTTTTATGAAATTAGGCAGACGGGGCTCTGGCTACTCTCTGCCCATGGCTGTCTGGTGTGTGCAGTGCCCATGTCTAGAAGCAGTATTTCCTCACAGCTGGAAGAGCACAAGCGCAAGAAACAACCTAGTTCTGCTGAAGAGCAGAAAAATCATCGGTCCTTCTCTCATGGTTTGTGAATGCACACAAATACAAAATATCTGGGAGAGAACCCTTTTACAAGGTGGAAAAATAGTTACCTTCCACTCATGAGCTTATAGGGAAGTTTCTCAGTGGTGTCTAGGAGCAGAATAACAAGGGACCAGTTAGCGTATTTCAACTCAGATGGCCTCACAGCCTTTTTTTCTCAGCTAAGATACTGCTGTCTAGTTCACACGTGCTATGCACATTCGTCAGGCAGGATTAGCTCTTGGTGTAGGCCCTGTTGATGTCAGTGAACATACAACAGCAAAGGTTTGGCTAAGCTGGTTTTCCATGCTTAGACAGAATGACTTCAACAAGACTGTGAGAAGTAGGAATTTCTCATTTCTGTGTTGCTTATGAAATCAAAATAATGCCTTCAATAATATAAAAGCTTTTAAAAGAAAGAGAAAATACTCCATGCAGTAACAAATAAAAGCAAACAAACTACTTTTAATGTCAACATTGATTGATCAGAAAATGTTTCATTTCATATGAACTGTAATAGCTGACTATTAACTCTGACAAACTTCTAAAAACGTCTGGTTTTCTTCCTGCTCAGATTAGCACCCATTTCACCAGCAATACAGAACCCACTGTGTCTGCCTAGCATGAATAATAAGCATCTGTCAGGATACCTGCATCTGCAATTAAATCCTGAATCTGCTGTACAGTTTCTAAGCAAATAGAAGCTGAAAATCTGGCTGTTTCTGTCCTGAGAACTATTTTGGGAATTTGATTGCCTGCAGGCCACAGGGGATTTAACCTTGCCCCATCATGCATCACAGAGCGCGCTTAAGCTGCATAACCATTAATTTAATCACCACTGGGAAAAGGAGGGCAGGAAGGGAAGGAGACCCGAGAGGTGCACAGTAGTGATCCATTGGTCGCCAACTCCACAGAAACCATCATCACAACAGGCATTAATTGACTCCCTTGTTGACAGTCTCCACAGAAGATTGAATTCACTCCAAGCATAAGCTGGTCTAATAAAAGTATTACCTTTCTCCACAGACCTTGCCTCCTACACTATATATTCCTACACATGCTTTTTCTGATGGGGGTGTTCCCTCTCAAGTAGCCCCAAGGCTACTTGTTTCACATGGAGATTTAATATGACTATACTTGTAATGGAGAAGTAAATGCCAAACTTCCTCTCCACTGCTCTCCCTCCAAAACCTTTCAGGGCATTTAGTTCATGTACCAAAACTTCAACATGATTTTTTTATTTCCTTCAAAATATATTTCAAATGAAAAAAAGAAGTCATCAACAACAAAAAAACCAAACCTCTATTTAGGTATCCTACACAAAGATTATATACTTTAATTATCACTAAAGTTTATTTATGTTTTAGTCTCCCAAATGTCATTCCACTTATTTCTTTTGAAATGTGTACTAAATTTATACCTTATCACTCATTATTTTACTTAAAGAGCAAATTTTCAAATTTTCATATAACACCTGTGATTCTCTATTGAGAGCTTTTCACAGATTTCTACACTCTAAAAGGTAGAAATGTCCATCTGATCTGATGGCAATACCATATGCCACATTCCTCGAATTACACTTGTGTTAAAGTGCCACATTTCTGTTTCGTTAAGATACATTTTACAGAAAGGTAATCAGTCTTGAAATAAAGTTGTCAAGAAATGGAGATCTGCTCTTTACCTCAGTAATTTATTTTAAGGGTTGACTCACTAACAGTTCTCCTAATGACATATATGTACCTTTATTTTTAATATAAATTTGTGTGGATTTAGTATCCAGACTTTTAAATCACATTTTTCCTATTAAAGTACTATGTTTCTGTTATTAAAAAAAAGTTGGTATTGTATTTTCTTGGAGGTATTCCAATACTTTAATTAAATAATATCTCAGGCTTCTCTTCTGATGAAGTAAATGGACTTGCTTCCTTAATTATTTCTTCTCCTTGCATTTGTTCCTCAATTAAGATTTGAGGTTGTTCTGTGATCTCTTTTCAGTCTGTCAATCTCCTTTCTAAAGTGCAGACAGAATGAGCTGCAGTACTCCAATTTTATTTTCACTGGTGACCATGCAGATACATAATGCCCACTTTTTTTTTTTTAAATAATTTGCTGTTCACATCAGCTTTCTTGGGTGTATTTGGCTGTCAGTCCTTCTGGAAATTGTGCCACTTTTATATAAATGACTTGCTTTAGGCATACAAAGTTGAACATACTGGTATTTGCTCCAAGAAACTAATCCAAAAAGGAGCTTGATGTAGACAGAACCTAGTATGCCCAGGGACATCTATTGACTTTAATGAGGCTTTATACAAGCCCAAATGCCTTCCCATGTGGAAATCCATGAATCAAATTTGAAAATATTTAGGATGAATAATGGGGAAAAATGTGGATAAGAAAAGAGAAATATGCTGAAAGAAATCATCCTGAGATAGGAAGCATTGTGATTCTTCTAGTTTCAAGATTACTTTTTATTTATTTTATTTATTTTGTTTTGTTTCATTTTATTTTACTTTATTTTTCTTATTTTATCTTATTTTAATTTTTTTTTCTTGTGTCTGACTAGTAAACAGATGACTGTAATCTGTAGTAAGAAACAATGTAAAGGAATTGGAAGGCAAATTCTATAACAAAATTATAAGGTCCTGATACTTGTCCCATTGATTTAATTTCTTTAGAAGCATGTATGTCAGCTAAAGGCAAGAATTCAACAGTAACACTGTATTTTGGTCTGGAACCTCTTCATTGGAAACTTTTTTTGAAAGTGGACATCAATTTGAAGAGTACCTAATCTACTGTCCTGGCTCTGGCCAGGCTGGGGTTAGTTTTCAGGATCTGAGCCAGGTGAGCCGAGCCGGGCCGGGCTCCATCCGCTGTTCCATCCCACGAGCCATCACGCCCCTATAAAAGGGGCCGGGGGGGGTCAAGGGGCTGCTCCGGGACGGGCTTGCTGGGGGCTGCGCGTCTGGGCCTGCGGGTCGGTTGGTAAAGTACTGCGTTTGTTACCACGATTGTTTACATCCCGGGATAACTACTGCGGCCCTGTTGTTGTTCCCCTCTCTCTTTGCCGACCCATAAAGAGCCGTTACCTCAACTCGAAGCCGTTTGCCCTTGTGTTGCCTCATTCTGCCCCGTGTTTTGCTGACGGGGCAGGGAGCAGGCGGCTGCGTGGGGCTCGGCTGGGGCTGGGGCTGAGCCACGACATCTATTAATTTCATCTTCAATTCATATGGGGAAAAAGCTTAGAAACAATGTCAGAGATCACATGGAAACTTAAGTTAATTTGTTAATCATCTCAGACCATTTATAAAAATCTAAATGTGAAAATTGAACAAAAGCTTTCTGATACTGATTTTAAGTTGCAACTTCAGCAATCCACAGGCAAAATTAAGTTTCTTTATGTGACGTTGTCTAACTATCTTGTGTTTTGCTTTAGAAGTCAAGAGTTCTATGTGTACAGGAAACAATGTGAAACAGCAAGGTGGGAAATTGCATTTACTTCACCACAAGATTTAAGTAGTTGCTATGATTCATTAACTGCAAAAGAAGCAAAACTGGCTTTGACTTCTGGAGTAACTTTTAAAAGCCCAGAGGAACAGCTTCTCTTTCTGTAAGTGCAGTTTATACCTGCCTCAGACCCACAGGCTTTGTATGACAAAATTCAATAAATATTGAACTATCTAGCCAGCCTATATTCTTCTTGCGCCAATGTAAAAAGCCAATACTATGAATATGCCTCTGAAAGTAGGAATAAATTGCAGACAAGTTAGGTTGGTGGTAACACAGTTAAGATTCATTCATTTGGCAAAATCCTCAGCTTTATTAAAATGCAGTCAGTGAACCTATGGACTAAGTGGAGAGCACATCTGCTTTCCCTTGGTTTAGGAGATCCCAGGAGATTTATCGAACTCCCAGCAAAATTTAAAATTTGCTTCCATTAGTCAAGCATGATCAGGATACGTGGAGAATATGGGTAGAAGGTAAATGTTTCTGCTCAAAGTGAATAACTAGCCTGTAAGTAAAAGACATTCACGAAGTTTGAGGAAGTCCTCATTTTTCAAGGCATTTTGCAACAACTCATCGGTGTGAGCTGAGCAAACCCAACAGGGACTGCTTTTGAAAATTTTACCCGTTTTGTGCTGTTTTTTTTTCTTCCCTCTGAAGTGGGCTACTCAGACTTTGAGAAAATTGAAAGGGGGAAAACACCTAAAAATGTCCCTGACAACAACTCTATAGTTCTATGTGAAAGCTGAAATTCTGTAAAAAAATACTTGAATTAAAAGGAACTATAAAACCTTAAAATAAGGTAATGATATTATAAGACTTTGAATGGGGGAATAAATTTTGCTTTTTTGGAATAACCATTTTACTATGGTTACTCTTCTCACTTCTGCTACTCACAGCTGATACCCTAAACAATAAAAATCCATTGATAGAGCCTATCTAATAAATAAGGTCTATTCTTGTTGTCAGGCACTGACCATTAGGGTTGACATATCTCATGATACTACTGTGATTTTTTACATGATATCACAAGTGTGAGATCAGTTCTACAACACATCAGAAGCTGTTGTGACCACAAAAGAATATCAAATCAATCTAGAGCTGGAATTAAGCTGGGAAAATAAGCTTTTCAATAATATCAGTAGCAATTTCACATCAAGAGTCTGAGATCACTCAGCAGCATTGCACAACACATTATTCTGCAGTGTGTTACAATACATTACAGCAACATAGTTTTGCTTCTTTTGGTTTATGTAAATAAGCAAAAACTATTTTAAAGATCTCTGGAAGACAGGCTTTATAATAGCAGCTTGTAGTTAAGCTTTGGTTTGTTATGTTTATAAATACATTTATATGTTAGTAAGGAGTGGAAATTTGTCACCAAAACTGTCAATTTTCTTCTGTGCCACTTCTGCAAATGTTTACTTATGAGTTTACTGCTAGGTATGCATGTGTTTGGTGAAGGTCAGGTGCTCAAGAGCTTGGAGATGTAAGAAATGTTGTTCCAGAACAGAATAATTGTTCAGCAATTTCCATATCCTGTTCTAACAATGACCAGTGATGGATGCTTCACATCTACTTAATGGTGCAATAATATATCATGCAGATATGATTGTCCTTATCCTACACAGTCCTGGCTGAGGAATACTGAATTGTCAGAATTGCTAATACTGAAGCTGTGTTGGGCATTGCTCTTTAGTGGTAAATGCTTTTTTGTGAATCATTCTGACTCTACAGTGTTAGTCCAGTTTTAGAAACAAATAGCTCTGCTGGTTTCTGTACAGTTTCACCAAAGGGTTGGATGTCTAGGAAGCCAAAATTCACTTTGGGAACAGGTGATGATTGTGGTCATTCAGGATTTCCAGCGTCATTTCCAATCACATATTTCTGGTGGTGTCAGCAGAAACGTATGCTCATCTTTCTAAAAGCACAAATAAAAGTATAAAACTGGCTAGAAGTGTTTCCATTCTATCCTCATATAGTCCTACACCTGTTAGAGTGTTAAATTAGAAGTTAGATAGTGATGTACATATATTACAAATAAATTCTAAACACAAACTCAGCTGTAGACACCTGACAGTCTTACTGTGTTACAGCTAGTGTTGTTAGCATTCATAGACACTGCAGAAAATGTGGAAACCTGGAAAGACAAAGAGTGTGAACTAGATGAAAATTTAACTAGACTTCAAGAAGAAATGGTGAATGTTTCTCAGCTATTTTGGTTATGTTTCCAATAAGCAATGAAAGCAGAAAAATAACTTCTACTTTCATTTAGTAGAATGAAACCCAAATACTTATTCTAAGTATTGTGAACATTAGCAAACCAGCAATGTGCTCTGTCAATAGCTGTACTCTGCACCTAGATAGAGGGAGAGCAGAGGTAGAACCCCAGGTACTTTTAAAATTGTTTCTTTACCAGTCTAGGTGTAAGAGACTGAGGTTCAGATTCAGTAAAACAAAGTCAAAGGAAAATGAAATGGAAGGGGACTGTTAGTCCGCTTCTCTAAGTGTGCTTATCTTCTTTCTGGCAGATATTCATCTGGCCTATTGCTGGAAACCTGTAAAGATGGTGACTTCCAGACAATTTATTCTATGCTTTCCCGTCCTTTTCTTTCTTTATGCAGTCTGCCCTGAAATCTAACCTTGATCTTGCTGTGTTTTACTTCTTTTTCTGTCTTGGAAAGGAGAAAATACTATTTCATTTTCTCTTTGATTTCTACTGCATGCTTTGAGACCACTGATTGTTCTACCTTTTCTCTCAAAGCTGGACAGGCTTTATCCAGTCAAGCTCTCTTTTGAGTTATGGTGTCTGATTACTCTCGTTGCTCTCTTCTGAACTTCACTGAAGAGATTCATATTTTTTTCTTAGGTGACAGCTCAAAACTTGGCAGAACGCTACAGGCTCTTCCAGTTCTGAACAGAGAGAGGGATTATTTCACATATCCTTCGGGCTGTGCTCACAGCATGATGTTGGCATTCCTTAAAACTGTCAGCACGTTTAACTGCTTATATAACCCATAGATGTTCTTTTTAGGAGCTACTGCCCAATGAATTTTCCTTCAGTCTGCATTTCTACAGTTCAGCTTCTGAGAGTATTCATTGCACATGGTCTTCATGATACTACCATCTCGTGTTAGCCATTTGTTCATAAATGTCTTAGTGAAAACTAATGCCAAAAATCAAAACATATTTCAACTTTGAGTCTTATTTCTTAGTAACTTCCCTTTTTTAAATACAATAACACTTAACATTTTGTTTCTAGGTACTTAGTGCATTCTTGTTGTAATTAACATGTCCTGGTAGCTTTCAGCTTGTTTAATGGCATTTTGTACTTTGACTTTTCTGACTTGACCTTTGCATGTCAGTATGGTTTTGTGCTATTTTATACCTGTTTGAATAATAACAATTTGTTTTCATTTTTTATGTGCTTCCTTCTTCTGTATGAAGTCAATGAAGAGTCCACAATTTTTTTTCTTACTACACTTATCCTTCCTCTTCTTTTTGGGGTAATGTTAAGTTATGGCCTTAGCATCAATTCTTAGAGAGTCGCCACTTCTCCTGAATTATCCTTCCCATGCCTCCCATGAAGTTCACAGAATAATTTTTTAGTTCATTTTGATCTCATGTCTTGAAGTTTTTTGTTTTCTATTTCACTATTTACCTTCCCTCTTTTCCTAAGAGTTGTGAACTCTATCACTTCATGGTCACCTTTACACCTTCAGGTGTTAACTCATACTTAGGATAAATACCTCAACTTTTGGATATCAGATCTAATGATAAAGCAGAATATTCTCTGCAACTTTTTTACTTACCTTCTGCTCCAGAACTGTCACCAATCTCTTCTGGAAACATTATGGACAGTTTTTGATCTGCATCTGTTGTGTTTGAGATATCTAAATAGTTAAAATAGCCTGTTGTGTTAGAAGCAATATATCATTTACTCATGAAAATTCTCCTGGTTTCTGTTTTAGATTCCCATAATTTTTATTTTCTATTTTAATATTTGGGTCCACTTCCCTCTTCATTCCAGCTTTTTTTTTAAATATTTGACATGAAAGGGAAAATGGTTTTTTTCCCCTCCTGTCTGTGCTTCTTAAAGAAACTTTACCTTTCAGTCTTACATACTATTGCACCAATATTTTGGAATGACAGTTAAATCATAATCTTTTTGGAGAATAAACTCTTTCTTTATATTCCTAATCATTCTTGCATCTGAGAAATTGAGCAGTTGACCATTTTTTCTCCTTGTCTGTCCTATGCTTCAACTCATAAATAAATTGTTGAGAAAAAAAAAAAAAAAGAATTAAAATCGCAGTTTTATAGTAGTGTAGGTTTGACTCAGCTGTCATAGTTAAGAAAGGAAAGCCAAGAAAAGAATATGCAAGTGAGTATCCGATAGTATATACCAAGAGAATCTAACATGCCCAAGACATGTCAGCTCTATTGTACATGTTTTGTGTCCCTTTCTTTAGGATTTAAAGACGCCAGTAACCTGTTCTGAATGCCCAGATAAATGCATGCTCTTGTTTTTGCCAGGAAAAAAAGGCTGAACTGTGTGGAAACCTTGGTTCCTGGAACTCAGCAATTCTGCTGTAATAACTGAGTAAGATTTCAGAGAATAAGACTATAAACTCCAGAAGAAAGATAGTAGATATTTTCTAATAAATCTAGGCACTGCAATTTTTATTTTCATTCTAAGAAAAGATAGCATAATTGTTTTATCTCTTCCTGGTATTTGACACCTGCACACTTTATACTTCTGTGAAGAAATGCATATATTTATATAAATAGAATTCCTTTTCCATTTATGATACTCTGTGCTGAACTACTTAGGGATCTTTCCATGCAGGATGCGTTCTAAAGTTTTGCTTTGAGCATTGTTTTATGACAGTGCTGCTCCTCACTCTCTTCCATACAGTACTGCTGCACTTTCATAACCACTCATCTTTAGTTCCTTTCCTCTTCATTCCATCAAAACATAGCCCTGATGTAGGTTTAGGCTAGTCAGTGAAGTTTGGAAATTAAGTACTTTGGTTTTGTTTAAGATTTCCAAACAAAACTAGATTTTATTTTATATTAGTTCTGTGTGATTGTGTTTCTACCTGTGTTGAAAGTTTTAGTTATCAACTAGAAATATTTACACTCTTCTAAATAATGTAAAAGAAAAAAAAAGAAAATAAGCTTATACTTTAATTACATAAATGAAAATACAATTATGTCTTTCTTTTAAAATATATATAGGGCCTGTTGCTGAATTCTTCTAAGGTCCTCTTAGTGGAGAGAGAGGAGATAAATGTGTAGAAGATCAACAGATAAAAGGAGTCTAAGGACCCAAAGGTAAGTTGTCAGATAATGACCTGTACAGGTGAAGGAGTGTATTTATCAGTTGTTCAGGTTAACTGTGGAATTTTTTGCAAGGCCAGGCAAAATTTCCTTGACGAAGTAAAAACTCTGATATATAAAATTTATTTAATTTGCTATCAGCATTTGACCTAGATCCTTTTCAGAACACTCTGCCCAGCTAGTTTAAAATAAATGGTACAACTAGTCTGCTGTGTAATGACTTCTAGTTTCTAGGTTTTATTCAACACTGCATTGCATTCAAAAATTCCCAAAACAAACAACCAACCAATACTTTAGATCCAATATTTTGTATGTATATTAATTTTACAAATCTGTTAAATTAATTTCAGAGTTTTCATTAGTGTTTATTTCTCTTGCAGTTTAGCATATTGGAATATGTTTCAATTCAGTGCATGTATTTTGCTCAGTGATTTAGGTTTCAGGTACAGCTGAAATAAAAAAGTGATTTTTTAGTTTAAAAATAATCATGATTAATTTTTCATGCTATTTTAACTCAAAGCTTGGAATTGCAAATTATTGGCTTGCACAGCCATGTTATAGTGTTAAATGATTGTGGTAGTAATAGCAGAGATCAATTGATGTACATGTGCGGTTCCCAGGGAAGTTGATGGGAAACTGCGAAGAGAAGGCAGTCTGTGGTTCTAAATACATTTACATGACACAAGGTGTGAATATTCCAGTACTGCAAAGATGAATACTTGTATTTAGCCCACTGTTTATCTTGCCATAGATGCTGATAGATTACTCCCTGATGGTGAAAAGAAGTTGTATCAGCTGTTTGTGAAAAACAGACTCCTCTAAGGAAGAGAAAGGTAATATATTTTGAAATATGAAATGAAATCAATGTTTCATTCATTAACAATCTAAAACCAGCTCATATCTGTGTATAATTAATTAGGATGTCCTTCACAAACCTGTGCTTATAAAAGTGTTGGTCCAGGTCAGTACTAAGGTAAAGTGTATTGACTTCATACATCAACTTTAATGGAGCTATGGTGATGTAGAGCAGGCAGGAAACATTTGCCACTGTGATGTTGGGAGTCAGAGACAAGAGCCAAATCAGCATTTAATCAGGTAAACTATAACTCTTGTGCAATTTAGGCAGCTCAGCTCTTCAGACTGATCCACAATATCTCTGACTGCTTAAACCTTTGATGTGCCAATAGATTTACTTTTAGTCAGCAACATTAATTAGCTCCCTAAAATGTAGATGTATGTAGACATTGTTTTTTAAGCCAAACATAGCTATTTACTCATTCATCTTACACCTAAAGCCATGAAATCAAGTTACAAATCTAACTAGGCACATTTTAATTTGAGGAAGTGATGGGTGGTTTTTCTGTTGTTTTGGGGTGGGTTTTTTTTTTGGTGAATCAACGATATTTTTCATGAAGTACAGAATTATGAAAACTAAAGATTCCCTTCCATAAAGGTCCTTCAATCCAACCTGCAAATGGAACAGATGTCCATTTACACTGGCATTGAATTTAGCTCATACCAAAGAAACTTACAGTGACCCATTTCCTTGGTTCTAATAGGTTTCCTGTATACCTTAAGGGCATGCTGGACATCTTTGTTCTCCTTGAAATCCCAGCCAACAGATATTAAAGGAAGTTCAAGAAATAATGCCCACAGCAAGCAATTAAAAGAAACACAGACAATGCTCAACCAAGGTACTTGTCCTTCCTACTTCTAAGCAAGGACAAGTTGTTAACAGCCTGAGAGAATTCCCTGATAAAGTCAATCCTAAGTAATAACGTGAGAAGCTCACCTCAACCACATCCACAATTTATACAACTCTGCTGCTGAGTAGAAGGTGAAATGTTTTTCCCTGCCATAGTTAATTATGAAATGATACAATATGAAATATCAAGAGGGCGGCACTTTTTAATCCTTTGATTTTGCTTCATTCTGGTCCTCTAAAGTGATAGGAAAATCAGGTTAATTGCCTTCTGTCCTAGACAGCTTGCCACCAGTCCCTGACCTGCATGTAGGTGCTACAAGAAGGAAATGGATACAAACAGCAGTAGCTGCCACTGTGGGGTGTTTTGACAGGCTGTGATCTTTGGGCATAAGAGTTACTTAGAGTACTTCTATGCACACCGAGCCCCCATTTTATCCTAGATAGATACCCTAGACAATAGGGGAGCTTGGCATACATGGAAGTGGGTATGTACCCACTTTTTATTCCACAGCAGCAGAAACGGGAAGTTTCTGGCATTCATGTTTTATCCTCTGTGGGGGCACTGCTTCTGGTTTTATTTACATTTCATCTCTCTGTAAAGAGCTGTTGTGACAGCTGACTCGCAATGTTTTGGCATTGTCCCTACCAATTCCTCAAGTGTTTTCCCTAGAGTTTTGAAGTCTCATTTCCTCCCCTTTGTACATTTGGCACTACCTATCAGTCTTCTAAGTCAAAACAGTCTGTATTGGTCCTATTTCCTCTACTCTCAACGGTTCTCTTGATCTGCTATTTGATGGCTTTTAACTCCTCTTTAATGAACTTTTTCTTAGGTGTATAAATCCCCTATTTAATTTAACTTTTACCTCCTTTTGATGTTTTAATATGTAGATTATAACACCAGAGTCAGACACTTACTGAGGGAAGGCAGGGTTAAGGGAGTCATACAATACAATTGCATTTCATTACAGTGCAATACAAACAACCCAGAGTAGCAAGAAATCCATGCTACAGAACATCCTGAATTTAACACTGCATGCTATTTAATGTTTCTGAGAATGTCCACTTATTGAAGTTCAACGTCAGCTAAAAAGTCAAATTATCAAATGCTCAGTTATTATTCATGTCTGCACTAATGAAATGAACTTTTTTTTTAAAAAAAGGACTTTTGAAGAGCTGAGGAGCCATACCTTAAAAAGCAACTGCAAGTGTTTTTGGGACAAAGGTACGTACGTGGGATGAAGAAAGTAGAGAGATATTTTTGCTACTAATGCTGAATGAGAGAACAAAGTAAATTCAGCAGGACTGCCAATATAGACTGCTATGTATGTTCTCTATAATAAAATTTGAGAGAGACATTTCACCATGGCTTCAAATGACTTAATTGTACCATTAGCTCTATAACCTTGCACTAAAAGTAACTGATGGTTCATGAAAATCCCTTAAAAGAAATAATCCTGGAAACTTTTCATATGAAACGGTTTTCAAAGCTTTCCTCCAGCTATTAATTGTTATTTAGTTCAACAATATATATGACATGTCACTACATTTAATTACATTAATTATGTGTAATGATTCTGACAAAAGACATACCTCTTTCATTACCCAGCAAAGAAATCACCTCATCGAAGAAATTAAAAACTGCAAGGTGAAAGAAAAGGACATCAGAGAAAAATAGAGAAAAGACAAAGTTAGAAAGTAAGTGATGAGGAAGAGGGAGAAAAACAGAACGGAAAGAGACAAGGACAGAGAATCAGATTTAACTTTTCTTGACTTTTATAGTTTCTTCTTTGTTTAATCATATTTTATTCATAGATAACCACCCTTGTTTGCATATCATGTATCATTGCTAGAAGACATTCTGTTTCCTTATGGACAACATTGATAATGTGTCTTCATAGATGTATCCCAGGGTTGAGTCAACTGGAAAGACTATTGTTCAACATTTCTGAATATAAGACATCCAGTTAGCATCAAAGTAAAGTAAAAGAATAAATAATGTTATTATGGCATACAGCAAAATTTTTATATTCTCAACCATTTTTACTGCAGTTCCAGAGGAAATATGGTCAATGTCACTACACATTTATAGGCACTAGAGAGAGAAATTTTGCCACAGAGCTATTTGAATGCACTTTTAGCATCAGCATTCACCAATAAGTGCCTGATTACCTAACACATTGTATATCATGGAAATTACATTTTTTTTGGCTCAGTGTGGTGGTTTGAGCTTGACTGGACACCAGGTGCCCACCAAACCATTCCATCACTCCCCTCTTAAGCTGGATAGAGGGCAAGCAAAGAAGTTGGAAAAAGTCTCGTGTCAAGATCAAGGAGGTTTAATAAAGCAAATGCAAAGGTTGTGAGGTTGTGTCCAGAAGCAAAGGAAAACCAAAAGATTTACTCTCTACTTCACATCAGTAGGCAATGTCCAGTCACTTCCCAGGAAGCAGAGCTTCAGTATGCATAGTGGTTGCTTCAGAAGACAAATGTCATAAATAACGAATTCTTCCCCTTCCTCTTAGCTTTTATTGCTGAACAGACACCGTATGGTATGGAATATCTCTTTGGTCAGGTGGGGTCAGCTGTTCTGACTGTGTCCCCTCCCAAGATCTTACCCACTCCCAGCCTACAGGTGATGGTGGGAGGAATATTAGAGAGACAGTCTTGATGACATGACAGCACTGCTCAGCAGTAGCCAGAACACCGGTGTGTCATCAGCACCTTGCTAGCTACCGATACACAGCACAGCGCCGTGAGGGCTGCTGTGGGGAAAGTTAACTCCAGCTCAGCCTGATCCAATACACTCAAGAAAATCAGTCATACAGGAAACTCTAGTTATTGTTTTTCAGTAAATGAGATTTTAAATTGTTCTGACATGTATACTTTGGGTCTTCATACTATGAAGTATGCAGCTGAATGTGATTTCTGCCTTTCCCTACAGCCCTTTTGTTTTCCCTGAGACCACTATCAAAACGAGCTGTTGCTTTTTTATATGGAAGTAGATGTGTATACCTTTCCTTCATTTTTATTTATAGCTTTTTCATTTCAACTATATGATGCAATTTAATAACACACCTGCTAATAATAGCTTTGTACCAGGACACTTAAAGGAGGTCTTAGTTTGTCAGAAATATACTTTCGATGATGCAGATGAGATACATGACAAATTGGTATATGCTTCTTGGAAATACAATCTCCTAAGGAGGAAATGGTGCTTTTACATTTGAAAGTCAGGAAAAAGGTAAGGGTTATGTGTCTGTGACATAGCTATCTACACTGTGGTGTCTAGGAGGTACCTCTTCAATGTGTACTCCATGAAACAGTAAATTCATACAATGTGGTCATCTCCAAGGTATGGTATGACCCAACCTCTTTGAAACTTGGCCACCTGTCCTCTCTGTCCTGTTAATTTAGGCCTAGGACAGTATGGAATCTTGTTTTTCATAATCTCCTTCCCTTCTTCTGGAATTTCATAAAGGAAACCTGAAAACCTCCCATAGCACCAGAGAGAAGCTCAGATCTTGCTAGGAGTAGCAGGGGTGGGTGCCTGTTGTACAGGGCCACCAGAATCCTAAAGAGTTGACAGAGAGAGAGAGAGAGAAGCTCCTTACTAAAGCTCTTTGTATTGTTCTTCAGAAGTCACTACTTCTCATGACTGCTTGTACCTGGAGCCAGGTTTTGGCAGTCTTATGTGGTAAGTAGCATGCATCATTCATTACTGCCTTAAGTCTGGGCAATAGCTATTTTGAAACAAAAAGAATAATCCAAGAAGAGAACTTCTATATCTGTGTCCACAGCTTGTTTTGCTGCTACACAGTCTAGCCACAGTGATGAAAGAAAATTGTGTAACCACATTTAACAGTAGCATTTGCTGCTAAACAACAGGAAATGGTGAGAAGTGTAAGAAAGTGCATTTGACATGATTTTGCTGCATGATATCCATGGTGAATGCCTGTTTGGGGCTTCAGAGGATTTTCTAGCCGAGGGAAAGTGTCACTAAACCTGCGCAGCCTGGCAGACCCCATCCACTGCATCATCCCCCATCACCACCACCCCCATCAGCTGCAAGCACACAGAGGGAGATGATCCCTGACACTCAAAAGCCACAGTGTCACAGTGGATAGATCTCCCTAAGACTGTGTGATTCAGAAAAGGTTTTTTATGGGGAACAGATATGAGCTACCTTTCTTGACTGTACTGGCATTCTTCTGCAGCTCAGTACCATGCTCTATTCTATTTTTCTCTTGTTGTTTGCTCAGTGCTCACAACTGATCCATTTTCTTAGAGCTAAAATTGAAGGGAGACCATCACAGACTTACCACAGTGTGTAGATAACAATAGCAACAATATTTAAAATTTCAGATACGTTTTTTCCTGACTTACCTGCATTTTAGCTTGGCAGAGGTTCTTGGGAAATAACTGCTGCTCTCTTAATATGTTCAATGTGTATGGTCCTTCTTCCATAACCCCTGGCAGTATCTTCCAGCTGTCACTTTCAGTGACTCTATTAATCCAGTCTGCATCCTCTCTGGAGTAAAAAGTGTCAAGAGCTATAACAAACTGTGATGTGCTATTAGAGAAATAGTTGTCTACCAGGACATCTCCTTGGAATACTGAGCTCAGTGTTGAAGTTGAAGGAATCCGTTTGTGCTGCAAAGTGCTATGGTTACGGTATAGCTCCACCTTCCTTCCATTTTCCTAAACGCACCTCTCATTCCCCTTATTCCTGCTTGGGGGTATTAAGCCTTTTGTGTTTCATCATCCATGGTGGAATTTCTTGCTCTAGTAAACATATTCACCCTAGTTTTCCCTTCACTAGTTCAGATAGCAGTGGTGTAATGTTTGGCCCATACTGACACCCAGTATCTGTGTCAGGCTTTTACAACATATGCCCAAGTCACATCAACAAGTTTTGTTGTTGTGTTTACTGTGTGCTTGTGTTAGTTCAGCTTTGTCTATGACTCTGCAAAATGTTTCCGTACATACACCAACAGTCAGACCTTGGGCTACTGTGTCCGTGTATCAATCACCCTTATCTAACATGTCCAATTGCATTTTTATGCTGCGGTTTTTGGTGAATCTTGGAAAATCTGTGGCCAAAAACATTGTATTTTTGCACAAGTCAATTCCTGCATTTTTGCACTTTTTCCCCAAGCTGGCATTATTTTTTTACAAGTGTCTGCAGAGAGGGTTTTTTCTTTGTCCAATCTGCTCATTTCCTTCTTGATGGTCTGTTGTAAATTAAATTAATGTATTCATGCAACAGATCATCTTTCAGTGGTCACATGACATAGGTCAGCAACAGAATTTACATAAGCACTCCAAAAAGGGTTTTTAAATGTGTAACCTCTTGGATTTTTGAGTCTGCAAAACAGTACTTGTGAAATTATCTACCTTTCTAATTGGAGTCTTAAATTCACCAGGAGAAAGACACTTCCTGTTTATCGTATACTTCGATCAAGTTGCTCAGCAGAGCAACACATTTAGCTTCCTTTCCAGGCAGTGGGTACATAAATATACCCACCTTCCACCTAGGAAGACAGTACCCCAACCACCAAACTTGTATGAGTCTGTCTAGCTGAGCAGCCAGAGGGTAATCCATGTGTGTCATCTTCCAGATGAACAGTTGATCCAGTAGGACAAATAAACTATTTTTCTATTTTAATGACTATGTAAATGTTTTTCATAAAATAGAATAATGATGTCGATAGGACAGAAAAGGGAGAGGGGAGAGTTGAAGGAAACCCCACCTTCACCTTTGAATTACCAAACTACCATTTTTTGGGGGGAAATGAAAAATATATATTCATGTCAAGTGAAACAAATTACTCCAACTGTAAGCAATAAGCAATAGGTTACTGCATAAAGGAGAAATAACTTAATCTCCTTCTCTTTCAATGTTTTTTTGAATCTAGATAATTAGTTTTCTTGCTTTTTCTCCTAGTATCCAAGAGAAATGTGCGCATGTGTCAAATGGGATATTTCACTGGTACAAATCAGGTTGTTTTTCTTTTCAGCAAGAACTTTCTTTTTTTACAGTTGCCTCACATTGCTTTATATTGCCACTAAAAATAGGGGATCTGCAATTAGCTAAAGCCATCTAGATTTGAAAAAAACCCTCTTATTTTGTTTTGAATAAGTAGCAAAATGTTAATAAACAAACAAATTAATATGGTGAATTCAAATATGCTGTACTAACATATAAATATATAATTTAATTTGCAGAATGAAATTCATAATGAAAAATGCAAATAACAACACTGTTTACAAGTCTGTATTAACTTTTTTCATTGTTACCTTAAAATATGGTAATTGGGTGACATATTTCAGAATACGTTTTTGGGAAAATAGGGTAATTATTATGCTAGAGTTTAATGTTTGACTTTTGTCACTTCTTTAGAACTTGCAATTAGGAAGTTTCAAAATGTCTAATTATACTGCCTGCCTTGATCTGTAGTTTGTCATGCATGTACAGATTTTTAATTTATAATATATGATGAAGTCTTCAGCAACCTCTGAAACTTTATGTAAGTTTTTACTAAGATCTTTTCCTTCCTCCTATACTATGACATTAATCTATGGAATTCTGCCACTGTGTTAGTTCAGGTATTGTGCCTTAATGCTGTGCTTGAATGAATTAACCAGCAGAGATTAAAAATGTAGAAACTAGAAAACGTAGCTGTTGACTGTCAGTATGATTAAAGGTAATTTTTTTTTTCTTTCCTCAGTTAACAGAATGGTCTATGACATGACAAAAATAAGAGGTAATCAACCCCCAATTTTTTACTTTTATTTCAATTTTAGTATGGTATCAGGAGAGTCTACCAGTGAAAAGGTAAGATTGGAAAGGAATTTCATTTGGAGAATAACCACCTTTTTTTTTTAACACTGAGATATTATTTAAATCTGTCCTTAGTCACCTGGTTCCAAACACAGGCAATGCTGAAAAGACTGCATATTTAGCTAGAAGGGAGTCTAAACAGAAGGGGAAAGAGTTGTTTCTTCTGCTGCAACAGTAAAAATAATCTGTGATAAAGTGAATGCTTTGTACACCTTATGGTTTATAGAACAATTAGCACTCATTTAGCATTGGAAAAGCTTATCAATATTCAGGTTGGTATATTACCGGTCAATCTACTATTTTTATTGGTGATATAGCTTTCATATAGAGAATGCTAAATACATTTTTAATCCGTCATTACTATTTGTCTAGAAATGGTACAGTTCCTCTGGAATATTTTTGATCCATGTACAGAACTGGATGTATTTATGATGTTTTCACAGCATTGTGGAGAGTTTACTGTCTTGAAAAAAGACACTTTTCCAGGAGCTTTGTTTCTTGTAATTTTTACATGCCTTTATTACACAGGAGACAAGTAGCCAAGATGCAGAACTGGTACATTTACATTAGCTACTTAGGGCACTAGAGCAGTTCTAGCTGTAGATTTGCCTCGCACTTATATGTGCGATATTGTGAATATTCACTTGAGCACATCACTGGTGACATTGAAATGATTTGCCTCTTGGTGGAACCAAGGCTGAAGCCACCTAACAGAGCTCCTTCTAGAGGTGCCCACCTGAAATGAGGATGCAAGATCCCCCAGAACCTCTCTACATGTGCATGGTGCCTGTGGTTGGTAAGTGGCAATATACATGTCACAGCTGGTTAAGATGTGAGGAGTCATAACAGCAGCAAATTAAAGTATGGTCTCTCATCTGCTCTGTGCCCATTAGTAAGGCAAAGATATCCATTAATTGCTGCATTACAGCTAGCACAGATTTTGATGTTCAGGCTCAAAATAGCCTATGGAATCTTTAGAAAAAGCCTTCCCAAAAACATGATGCAAACAAAACTACTGATCTACTCTCTTTTAATACAGAGTACTTGCATAATTCTCTGTGTCTTGAACACTCCAAGGGAAAACCAGAGCAAGTCCGAAGAGTGAGATGTTTTTGCCAGTCAGGTTTGGTGGGTTGACCCTGGCTGGGTGTCACGTGCCCACCAAAGCTGCTCTATCAATCCCTCCTCAGCTGCACAGGGGAGAGAAAATATAATGAAGAGTTCATAATTCAAGGTAAGGACAAGGAGACATAATGCACCAATTACCATCATGGGCAAAACAGACTTGACTTGAGGAAAAAATTAATTTTTTACCAATCAAGCTTCAGGAATAGACTGCTCCAGCATGGGCCCCCCACGGGGTCACAAGTCCTACCAGCAAATCTGCTCCAGCCTGTGCTCCCCTCTCCACAGGGCCACAGGTCCTGCCAGGAGCCTGCTGCAGTGCGAGCTTCCCACGGGCTGCAGGTGGATATCTGCTCCGCTGTTTACCTCTATGGGCTGCAGGGGGACAGCCTGCCTCACCAAGGTTTTCTGTGCCGGCTGCAGGAAAGTCTCTGCTCTGGCACCTGGAGAACCTCCTGCCCCTCCTTCTTCACTGACTTTGGTGTCTGCAGAGTCATTCCTCTCACATATCCTCACTCCGCTCTCTGGCAACAATTGCTCTTGGTGCATTTTTTCCCCCTTCTTAACGATGTAATCCCAGAGGCACTACCACCATCGCTGATGGGCTTGGCCTTGGACAGCGGCAGGTCTGTCTTGGAGTTGGCTGGCATTGGCTCTATCAGACATGGGGGCATCTTTTAGCAGCCCCTCACAGAAGCCACTCCTGTAGTTACCCTGCTACCAAATCCTTGCCACACAAACCCAATACACTAAGCTTCTCCATAAAATGAAGATGTACAGTAGAATTCACAATTTATATTAACTATCATAACCACCAAAATTTTTTAGGTACCATGTCATTTGGACAGGAACTTTGCAGAGGAAGCAGTTAAGCAGATTTGCCTTTTTTCTATCTAATGTCCTATAAAAAAATCCATGAATCTTCTGATGTTAGTGATTTGTAGTGACAAAGAATACATAGAAAAAGCGAAAGAACACAGTTCTGTGACTGAACTTCAGGAGCTGAAAGGCTGTATATATTTAGGCTTAAATAAAGCAGATTTACTGAGTTGCCATGAATGTGTTTCATTGAACAACCTTGACAAGGGATATGACAAAAACCTTATGCAGTGATGTTTGCTCTATGCTTGACTCTTATCAGTCTCTCATTTTTATGAGCTGAACTGATTTACAGAGTTCAAGCTTCTATCACTTATGAATAGAATGGGTATGAGATGAACCATGCTGACAGCATTTCTTCTTACTAGATGATAAAAGGGTGAATAGAGTACAATGTTGCCTAGTGAAATAATAACTCTTTCAAATGGGGTTAATTAGCTATCTTCATGATACAGATAAATGGTCTTCAAGAAGACTTTCTTGGGTTTCAAGGAAATCTATGGAAATATATGCTTTTTTTGTCATTTTTGTATTAAAAAAAAAAATCAAAGGGGTTAGATACCTGAAAATAGGTCTTCGGTATTTCTCACATTTCTTTGGAAATATTCAGCCTGACTTTAATGAGCAACAGATGCTTGTCTTGTAATTAAACCTTAGTCAGAGGTCATACCATAACAGATGTAATTTCAAGATCAGGAAAGCCTATTAAAAGGTGATAGGAAGCCAAAACTTCCAACCCTTGGTATTGCTCTACAAATGTGAAAAGCATTTCTTGTTTTCTTTCCTAATCTACCACTTGCTAAGCATCCTCAGGAAAAAAAATTATAGGTCAGCATTCAAAAAGACACAGGGAAAGGTGGAAATTAAAAGGGCAGTTATGTTAGCTGCTATCTGCTTGTTAATAGCACTTGTAGATGTAATCAGACCTCTAAATTATGTACGCAGAAGAGCAAAAATAACCCTACCCCATCTCCTTGTTTCCTCTGGCCCACAGTTTTCTTTATGGT
Source organism: Psophia crepitans (assembly GCA_013399095.1). Classification (NCBI taxonomy): domain Eukaryota; kingdom Metazoa; phylum Chordata; class Aves; order Gruiformes; family Psophiidae; genus Psophia; species Psophia crepitans. The sequence goes on along the minus strand of VWZZ01005401.1, from coordinate 262,830 downwards.
TTTATCTGAATTGAATGTTACGAACTTACCTCTGCTACCCATGTTAAGGCCTTTGAATAGTAATGCTTGTCACAATAAAGGGAATGAGCTGACTGTCAGCAGGACATTAGAAATGGTACAGCCTCTAGGTTTCTTATAAAAACATTTTACTAGTTCTGGGTTGTACAATCAGGATGGGGCAAGAAAAGTTTCGATGGGGCATGCAGAGGGCAGAAAAAGAGTTTTTTCTTAACTTTAGCATGTGAGAGAAGATTGAAAGGAAGGAACAAAACCAACTAACATCCATGAGGAACAAACAAAATCTTATATGGTGCTATCGTCCAAAGGCACTGATACATATATGTCAATGAACACCTAAACATCATCCATTCCAGACAGAATTTCATAAACGGTGAAGCAAGTGTAGTCTTGATATTTCATACAAATTGCCGTAATCAAATTAACTAGCAAAATCGAATCTCTGGTAGAAAGATTACCTGCAAGACTATGGCTCCAATCAGATTGTTATACACTCGTGTAAGAAGCTTTTCCTCTAAAAATTGCTAAACAGTTCACGTGTATCGTTGACTTTGCTGTATGACAAATTAACAAGGTAGGCAGATAGTAATATAATTTTCAGATTTGAAAATGGAGAAGCTAAATCCCACTCTCAATGTCACACAATAAGTCTTGTTAACAGTGTAAAGGATAGAAGCTGCAATTTCTGACTTAGTTTCTCTGTTCTTCACGTTTCAGACTGCTACCTTTCATTCACCTCTTACCTGTTTAACAACAACGAAAGGAACAATATCATCATTAAGATTTTACATTTCAGTAACAATTTATTATTAGATAGATTTTCATTATTAACAGGTTCAAATCCCAGAATTTTTCATGTAGGAGTACAGGCTCCTCATGACAGCTGAGTAGAATTTTTTCATAATGGATAGTGGGGCAATATCTGCAATAGCTGAAGTCTTGAGTCTGAGATAATGTGGTCACATACGTGTCTGTTCGACAAGGTATTTGCACATTAATTCCTCATGAATTAACGTGTGCAAGTTTTCTGTATTATTAGTATTTCCTAAAGAATGGCTATGTAACAATAGCAAAAGCAGGATATTGTTTCTGCATCAAGATAAAGTAAAGCAAACCTTCTACGTGTAGAAATAGTTTCTGGTCAAGGGACACACATGCAGATATTTAGATTTTGAAACTGTCAGCTTAATTCAGTTCCAGTGAACAGGGAATGCCTTTCCAAGGTTTAATAAACAGTATTAAAAATTTGTGCAACTAATAATTTCTTTAAAGAAGGAAATTGTTACTATGCATTGTACTCTGTCATTGTGTAATCCTAGGTATTTCAAATAAGAAATCTTAAATGTTCAATTTCTCATTAGGTTATCTTTTTGAAACATAATCATACACATGCAAAATTTGCCCTCCCATTACAGGTATGTGTTCCATAGTTGTACATGAAGTTCTCTATCTTGGATTTGAAAGCTTAGCTGAAAAATATAGGTGTAAGTACTGGACTGTCATTGAGCTCACAGTGAAGATGCTGATTTTCATGTACAGGTTGATTTGTCTAAGATCAAACAAAAAAACATTTGTAAAAGTTTTATTTTTATTTTTGAAAATAATTTTTCATATTGGCAAAGGACAGTTGAGTGAGGTGTTTTTAATAATTATATTCACACAAGGATTTGGTAATACATCAAGTACAAGATATAAGCATTTATTTTAGTTCCCATGTCTTTGCAGTCTTTCAAGTCCAAAGAAAGATGCATTCATTATCTCCGGCTTTCAGGAAACTACCCTAACAAGCAAACTATGGTATGTTCAGGGTAGGGGCAGCATTTGCGATTTGATTCTGATGACAATCTCTTGGTAAATATCTAGTGCTCAGGTGGGTTTGAGACAGTGATTTTGGATTATGGAAACCTAAATTACATCCATATCTGGTTTTGTGCCCCTAAATCCTTATTCATCTGGACTCTCTGGCTTTACAGCACTCTTTTTAACTCTTAGCCACACTTGTGTGTCAGAGAACTTATGATCAGAAATCAGGAGCTTATGATTGTAACCGTGGGATAGAAACCGTGAGGCAGAAACTTTGGAATAATCAGTTTGTAACCAAGGTAACAGGCAATGGAGCTAACTGACCATGGCAAGGTACAATGCTGCTGTGTTCCATGTACGGTCCCTACCCAGCCGGACAATAGGCCCGGGAATATTGATCTTATGGAGCAGGTTGGTTTGGACAGGTGCATCCACGGTACGGGCCCACAATGATCCTGCGCGTGCCTGCAGGAAGAGGGTCACCAGCGGACACGGGTGTGCGACCACTGACGACCGCTAGAGACCCCTCCTCGAATACAGACACCTACTCACCGAGCATGCGTGATGAATTTAAGAGGCACTGTGTCTTTAAATCGAAGTGAGCAAAGAGTTGACTGATCACAAGTTAGAGAGTATGAATATGTACAGCTATAATGATGAATATGATGAATATGTGTATTTTGATCCTATATAATTTTTGTGTTGGTGATGGCCTGGTATGCACATTGGGCAGAGCTATCCCCCGTGCATCCAGCGCTGCAGTAAAGAATGCCTGCCTTTTAGCACCGCATTGGTGTTACGAGGTTTATTCTCGGGTTTTCGGTGACAGTTTCTCAGTATAATACAGGAGGAAGGTTCAAGTCAGGAAAAAGACCCCACAGTATGCTGAATATGCAGCAGTCTTGGATAGCCATGGGAAATAGACATGTTTGCCTAATAAAATTGACTCAAAGCCTTTCTACAGCATTACATGATGGATTTACTTATTTCTGCTAATAAATTAACATTCTTAGAAAAAAATTAACAGGGAATTAAAAAAGAGAGAATCAAACATCTGCAAGAAATATTTGAAAGTAAAAGAGGAAGAATTAAGGATTACATGAGTGCAATGATTCTGTCAGCCTAGACTGACAGGTGCCGGATCATTTTGGGTGTATTCATGTTCAGTGAGCAGACTGTAATTAAGAAGCCAGAAGAAAGATGTTATAATATGAAACTCTTTTTCATTGACTTGGATTCCCTTATATAGCCTATGACTGATCTTAGACAAACTAAGTCTTAAGTGGGTGAAATACAAATATGAAAGATGTAAAAAAAAGGTGCCTTTCCACCTTCAGTCTGGAGCTCATACTCATGCACTGAACAGTCATCTGCTTTTCTGCTCCCTGATTTACACCAGGTGCTGGTCTACCATTTTCTCTTCCATGATCCTGGCAAGATTTCATTGTGTGAGAGTGAATATCAGTTCTGTAGAGCATTGTTTAACTTTGGAGTAAATAATTTGATTGCAGAAAACATGTCTGGGTTATGCCTGTGTAAAAAAAAATCTGGTTTCTAAAACTTCACACAAGAAATCTTTGTGGTGAAGCATCTGCTCTTCAAGTCAGAACTTCTTGGAAGAAAATCTGTTCCAAAGCTGTACTGTTACATTAACACTGGACAAAATCTTACATCTCTGGTGCGAAGTCAGAATGGAGAAGTGAACGCCCAGCAACATGCTGGGTCATTTTGGTTTGAAGTAGTGTGGAGGACAAATCTTTTCATTAACATAAAATTGTCCTTAATAATCTTGATGGGAGGTTTTCTGGCTTCTCAAGAAACAGAGATGGGAAAATAATGAAGCTGAGTAAATGGAATTCGAGTGTAAGGTTATAATAAAACATAAAGTTAATTCATCCAGTTTCGGGGTTAACTGTAAGGCTTCAGTACAGCTCTGAAGCTAATGGGCCAAATTATTTTTTAATGTGAGTAGAAAGAAGGTTGAAGGAATATGAAATGTAGTTGTCTCAACATCTGCATGAGACTGGAGGGTAATACATTACATAAAAAAATACTGTGTATAATTGAGACACGAGGAGGAAAAAGAAGCATCTGTGCTGGGAAAACAGGATTTATTCCACCCTCAGGCTATAAATTCAGCAATTTCCAAACCAGCAAATTGTACCTTTTTATCCCTGCTCCCAGTCCCCTGAAGTTCAGTCTTAGAGAAGTAGTGATAAAACAGATAGCATTTATTATGTACTATATTATTTACTGAGTGGTGAATGTGTTCTTAGCACTGCGCAAACAAGTAAGAGGACACAGAGCTTACCCTAAGGACCTTGCAATGTAGGTCAGACACAAGCAAAACAGCTCAGGCATGTTAAAAACTGACTGACAGCACATACCCGAGGTGGTGAGGAAATTTTGGAGTCTTAACAGAGGTTAAATTTGAAGCGTTTTGCAGGAAGGGGGAGAGGGGGAATATTTTAAGGAGTGATTTGAGGGAGATTGATGAACCAAATAATATAAAAGAGAGAGTTGGTAGATGTCTGTAGGAATCTGCTCCAGCCCTGAAGTAACTGAACCTATAAAGTGCCATGACTTTAGTCATGGGGGGTCAAGAGAGAAGAGGGCAATAATGCAAAAGCCTGCAAAGGGACAGTGCCAGAGGCAGAAAGAAAATTTGTGCTGTAGGTGAAGTAGCAAAAGAATGATGACGAGGAAATTTTAAAGGAGTAGGATAATTGGTAAGGGCATTTTAGAGGTCTTAAAAAGCAATTAAGTATGGCTTCAATACCAAGTGTGACCTCTTGGCTCTTGGTTTTCTCTTTGTGAACATGAAACATAACAAATGGAGATGAAAATGACAAAACGGGTTGCATATTGATGGGAAAAAATTCCTTTCATCTGTCTTGTCTCTTTATGCACTCAGCAATGAAGATAAATGGAATATTAAGGTTTGCCCCACTATGCATTTTTTCATGTTTTTTCTAGGCTATGTTAGTGTAAAACTGTCCTAAACTCATTTGCTAATCATCTATTAATAACCTTGTGGCATCAGTTAACCACACCTTTTCAGAAACAGTTCTTTCCTATGCCAGAAAAGATCTTTGCTCTCTTGTGCTTAAATAACATTCTGTATTCAAGCTGTTTAATGAGATAAATTTCTCATTCCCATTTAATTTTGAGGCTTCAGAAATTCACCATTAGTACAAGATTTGATAGCAAAGGCTAACACATAACTGCTGTTAGGTGTTATTCAGGATAATAGTTTGTTAAAAGAATGAGACCAATCTCCTTCGGAAAATGAACATATACCCGCATTCAAAACCACTGCCTAAGCAAATTCAGACTTTACTAAAATGAGAATGAAGTGGCAAAACTAAAGCTATCTTGCAGACACAATTGAGGAGATAACATAATTTCATAACATATGAGAATGGGAGACATTTACACAATTAACTAACTCAAAAGGAATTTACACACAATCAGCTGGGATGGCATGTGTGATTCCTGAGGGAATGTCACTGTGAGTCACACCTGCTGGAGGCAGTGCTGATCCCTTTGGTAGTGGTTAACCCCAGTCCTGAAATAGCACACTGCAACATTGCCATTTTGTTGAACTCTCTATTATATTTTCCTTCTTTTTCCAAAATACTGATATTTTTAATATGGGGGAAAAGGTAACAGATAGATATGCTTAATTTGTTTTTCAGCCTAGAAAAGATGGCACTAGTAAGGCTGATAACAGTCTGAGTCAGACTAGAAAAAAAACCTTAACTCTTCAGTATACTACACTATAGACAGTTGTGGGTACTTGGGTGTCTTGGATTATCCAGATTTGATAAAGGGAATATTTTGACACTGTTGGGTAGTACTACATCAAACTCAGTCTTTATTGTCTTCATTGCTGCCAAAAGGGTAAAGAAAATTTGCTCTTTGGCAGTTGCTTGGTGGGTTATTCCTTTTTCCCTCTTGAGAATTAAAGCCAGTGAAGAAGTTGCCACCATGGCCTGCGTCAGCACTCTGCAAGGCAGCACGCAAAAATGTTTTGTACAGCAGTTGCTTCTTTGCCAATGCTGCAGATTTCAGATTTACTTCACCCCAGCTGTTCCCTCTTTTTCCACAACCAAAATCAGTGGAAGCAACAAAGAGGCCTGAACACTACTTCAGTAACTGATGGTGCCTACCACTGCACTGTCATTGCAGGTTGGAGATAAAAAAAGTTCTTGCTCTAAAAGTGACATGGACTTCAGATTTAGTAGAGCCCCAGAGGCAGTGCTGACTCTTTCCCTCTTACTGAGAGAGATATTGTGAAATTAAGTGAGACGCTGGAATTAGATCTTCTGTAGGGCTTGACACTCCCCTTAGCTCTTTGCCATGTGTGAAGGGCTCTCAGAATATCCTGTCCCTTGCCCTAATTATAAAATGAATAGGGATGACACCTGCTTTAAGTTGTTTGTTTAGAATAACAATGGATGCTTTACATTCTTCCTGAATTACTAACTGTAAGCTGTGACATACAACTCCTTTCCTTCTCTCTCTACTCAGTATAACTTGTGGTCCAAGAATGGTTCATACTAAATCCCTATTACAAGCACTGAGGGGTCTATCAGCCACTGATAGACTAAAGGAAGCCACTGACTGATTTGCCAGATAATAGGAGCTATTAACAAAAAGAAACACCTCTATGCCATGCTCTGGCTGAGCTGTGACTGGAGCATTTGTGATTCCCAAGGTACCGATTGGACTCCAAATCAGCAAAAAGAGCCTGGAGTCTCCTCTAACATAAGTAGAGATGGACCACAAGACAGCCCTGGCTAACTGTATAGCACAGGCAGTCCAAATGCACTGGAGACTGACCCATATATCATCCAAACCCTGTCCTGAGCACCTAAACACAACACAAGAAGCAATCTACTACTTACCAAGTGGTAAAGACCAAGATTCTGGTTTCACCTTGGCTGTGCTTTCTCAAGCACTGCAGGAAAAGGTACAGCTAAAATATTGCTTTTCCCAATTCCTTTGAGTTCTCTGTTAAATCTTTTACCTAATCATTCAATCTCCTAAAAAGAAAAAAGCATATGGGATAAGAATATGATTAAGGAATTTTTTAGGTTTTTTTTTCACTTAATTTTTTCTGTGTAATTTCTTCTTCCAACCTGTGTTGTTTTTTTTCTCCCATTATTGTCATGGAAAATACAGCAATGATACTAACTCATCAGCCAAATAAAAAAAATGATGGCATTGATTTATGTCATCTCAAGCAGTTCTCAAATATGAATTCCTTTAGTAATAGCAACACATAACATCAATAAAAGGTGGTGGTGGTGGTACCAAACAGAAATGAAGGATGGAGAGAGATGACAGCATGCAGATATGTCAGAAAAATTATTTCAGGCAGAAGGAAAGTGTGTCAGCTGAGAGGATGTGAATGGGTATAAGGTGGATTTAAGTAAAGACTAAAAAAGGTACATTAGAAGGGCTGAGGAGCAAGTAGGATATTAAGAGTTTGATGAGAATGGGAGAAGCATGAAGAAAAATATTAGGATTTGTGGAAGCACCATAGAGATATTATTAGTTTGTGTTACCCAGCAGAAGGTGAAAATCAGTGCTAGGATTTGCTAGACCAATAAAGAAATGAAAAATTTTAAAAACAGAGTTAAGATTTTTACACATATAACAAACATTTTGGGGAAGAGCTAACCATTTAAATGGAAGTCAAATTCTAACATGTTAATTGCCATAGATACTAGCAAACTTTTTTTATACACATATGCACATGTACAGAAAAATTCTGAAATGTACTTCTTTTACACTGTATTTAAGAAACTGTACCCAAGAAACTGTAGTTGAAATTTTTGAATTTATTCTTTCTCACAGCTTCTATTAATTCTGCTTTCTACTTTCATTGTCAATATATTCAAGTTTAAGCAGAAACCAAAATCTAATTGAAAGTATCTTCAAGAACATACCTCATACCTCACTTCCCATGACCAAAGCATGCATGATTGCTCCTGTAGGAAAATGTTAGCAGGGTCCTTAAGGAAGGTTGGAAGTCATCCTAAACCATACAGAAGGCACTTCCCCACACCTCCCCCCTTTTTCTAAAGTAATATAGAAAGACTTTAGAGTTTGACAATCATATTTCAGAGCATAGCATACAGTATATAAATGGGTGTTGTCAATTAAAATAGAGTTTAAGCTGTGAATACTAACAGGCAGTAGAGAACTGGATGTAACTGGATGTCTGAAATTAAGCTTTTGAACTCTGAATCGGAAGCCTGCTTGTTGCTTGATGCAACTCGTATGGGCTGGCTATAAATTTTGAAAGTGCCTGGGCTAAACAGAAGTGGCATAGCCTGTCCTCTAATTAATACAGTCATGAGACAGAAACAAATAGGACCCTACTTATGCATTGTATTTCTGCACATAGGCTGCTTAGATTAGGAAAACCGGGGACGACTTCTTCTGGAAAGAACTGGGGCGAAAAGAAGAGCTCCTAGAAAGATAAGTCAGTCTTGGAAAGACAGGCTGGAGGAAAGATTTTGGAAGTGGGCCCAGATCCTGGAGACCAGGAAGATGCATGAAGATGAATTCCAAGGGGTGCCCCAGGACCCTGGCTGATGATGTCCAGGATGGGTAACTGGGAGCAGTGGCAGAGCAGGGACTAACACAACTTTTGAGGGCCAGGTAATGTAGAGCTTAAAGAGGGGAAATGAGTGAGTGAGTGAGTGACCGACCGTGTGAAATAATCAAGTAGGTTAAAAGTGCTAATCTTGTTAACAAACCCCACTGTCAGATTCACTATGGGCTGTCATTTACGCTGTCTTGTCCATTATAGTAGGGATATGGTAAATTAGCATTTAAGTTGCAATAACAGTGAACCTTTGGAGCACATAGGCAGAAAGAAAGCCAGTAACTCTTCACATGCCTGGTCAAAATATTTCGTGACAAGGTTTTTAAGATGCAAAGTATTGTCTTTGTTACTTTTCTTTTGGACAGTGGAACACATTGAAAAATTGTTTTATAAATTTTCTTCTCTTAAGACGTTTGATTCTGTGGCAATTCAAAATACTAGTTCTGCTCAGACAGTATTAGGGAACAGGCAATAAGCACAGCTCAAAGATTTATACAAAACACAAATGTGACAATTTCCTACAAGGCATAGAGATGAAAATGCACAATAACACGTGACTTGCTCAGTTAGATAGGCAAACTGAATTCAATTTAACTTTTCTTATGAAAGCCCTCTCTTTTTTTTTTCCTTAACAATAATTTTAAGATTATTTATTGACTTTCCAAATTTGATGTATCATCAAGGTTAGTGCCCACTAGATGTAATACTCTGCCCAAATTTGTTTCAGGCTGAAAATCAGAATCTGACCTTTAATGACTTTGAATTTTGTGTATGCAATAAACTTAAGGTGGAGATTGATTGTACAGATGTGCCTGTATGTTGGTTTTTGGTTTTTTTTTGCTGAAGGAGTACAAAATATCCTCTTCATGTTGACAGAGGAAAATAATTCAAAGTACCTGAAAGCTGTTGTGAAAACCTCTGGGAAACAGAAATGTCAGAATATGTTAATGGATATATCTGTAAAAATGCATCTGATTCCTGTGAGCCTGTGTACCAATTTTATCCACGGTTCTTAGCAATTCCAGACACAGTAGAATAGATTCAAGATAATCATTTAAGAAAAGCATTCCTTTGAATTCAACATGGCTTTCATCATCCAAAATTAGCTGAAAACATCATCCACAGTAATGGATGAAAAGGGAACTCTTCAGATTAAATGTGAAACATTTTCAAGAACATCCTTGCAGTTTGGCAATGAGCTTTGAGATAACCCCACCTGGGCCAGATTCAGTGGTAAAGTGGAATGGGATGGACAGACCTGATCTTTCTGAGCTCTTCTCTCAGCGAGCAGTGTTTTCCTGCTGATGAATGAGCCACATAGTTTAATAACAAACTTTGTAAATGTTGTAATATCAGAAAGAAGCCCAGACTCTGTAAAGGGACTTCCATGCCTCTGCCTTGGCTTTTGTCTCTAGTAGCTGAAGCAGTCTCACACTGCCTTTCACAACTAAATATAGAAGATTGCATGAAAGAAAAAAATCCCCCCCTTCCCTTTTTTTTTTTTCTCTTGAACTGGGGCCCAGGTCATTCAAAGCAAAATCTATGGGAATTAAGAGCCTCAGTATTTTTGAAATCTCAAGGGAGTAACTATCTGTGGAAATGTAAGCACCTTAACAAAATAGACCCTAAGTTTTTAGTCCATAGTCAATTGCATGGGGAAAATTTTCAGCAGGGGTAATCTGTGTGATGAAGATTATAACAATTTCTATTATTATCATTTGTGCTATCTTATAACACCTGTATCCACTTTGCCAGGATCTGTAAAATCATATAGAGCCAGAGTAATACAACATTTTCTCAGCTGATTTAAATGTCTGTGCCTAGGATTATATTGCTTATCCTGCTTGGTGGTAGGGTTCACAACCAATGCAATCAGATTAATCAATTCTGGCTAAATATCCAGCAGGTTAAGCTTTCTCTGCGTCTCAGTCATACATAAAGGATTTTAAATGCTGACCTAAACTGTTCACTTCAGGCCGTACCTAGTCAGAAGATAACATTTTATCTCCTTTAAAAACACCAACAATCAGGAAGGGAATTTCAAGCTATTTCATAGGTCAAATAAATACAGACACCTAGAACTCTGTGACACTGCCTGGCTACTGTAAAATTTAAGAGAGAATCGAAAACTGACTGATGAATAATACTGTAGGGAAGGAATAATGAAACAACATGAATTTTCTTTTCTCCCTTCCCAGAGACCTATGATCTCTGTGTAGTAGATAAAAAAGTTTCCAAAGAAAACCCTTGAAGTGAAATCAGTTCTGTTCCTTGTCAGAAACCCTCAGTGCAAATATTTGTGTCAACACATGTTCTTCCAGTTAAGGAAGTCTTCCAGGGCTGAGACAACATTGAGACAGGAAGCAAGAAAGAGGAGGGAGGCTAAACATATAGGTTCCTCCTTCATATATAGGCTTCCAGTTAATGAGAAGGCAATAAGAAATCTGATTTGGAGACAGAGTTTTGTGACTGGAAGAAAAGTATTTTTGAATAGATAGGCAAGCCTTATCTTCCATTAAACATACATGCACAGACCCTCAAGTTGCAGCAACTTTCAGTCTGTACATGTCGATGCGAAGCAGTGCTCTATGTGTGGAGCAGAGGCAAGCAGGTCACATCTACGAGACAGCTGATGTTTGGGGTTTTTGCCAATTGTTGGAGACATGCAAATCTGAAAAATGCTCCATTCTAAGTTGTTGCTGCCCATGTACATATTGAGCTGTGTTTCAAACTTAGAATTTGATCAATTTATGTGCATTATTTTAAGATTTTCATAGCTCTGACATGCAGAACATCACAAAGTTAATTAATTTTTCTTGGTCCATAGTGATAGGATACTAGAAAACCTCTATTTCCTTTTTTAATATTCTTACGTTTTCCACTAGTCCCTCTTGGAAATGACTGATCTACCGTGGCTGAATTATTCCGCAAAATTCTTCATGATGAAGTTATAGCTAAGTAATTTAATGTAGCTGGGAATGGGACTTTTACTGAGAACTGTCGTATCACCTTATTATATTGCTGAACTTATTTAACAGTAATAGCATTATTTAAGCCAGGTTACACTCAGTAAAAAGATATTGCTCCATTTGCCTCACTCAAATTACTTACTTGCAGAAGATTTACTATTGATACTTCCTGTGTTTCATTAATCTTTTTTTTTTGCATTTAAAAAGTTAAAGTTCAAGATAAGATTTTTTTTATATGTTCCTGCAACTTTCAGCATATTTAATGAATGATGCAACAGCAGTATAATTTTGGTACGTGGATTTATAGGGATACAATGTAAATTCAATTTTGTATGGAGAGTAGAGTCTATTTTTAAAGTATAAGTCAAGTGAAGGTAAAATGCGAGAAGATTATCAATACTTCTTCCCTATATTTTCATACAGACTGAAGAAAATATATAAAGCTACACAGCATTTCCTCTTCTTCCCCAGTATTGGCTTTGAAGATTAGGAAGTCCACCTTTCAGTATTCAGTGCAACAAAGTAAATATTACAGAAAAGTCCAATGTGTCTTTCTGTAAGAAATAATGAAACCATAAGAAGATGAGGAAATCTATTAGCAACATCAAAATTATTGCTGTACAATTTTTTTCAGAGGTTTTTTTTTTCACGGCTTTATGCCTTTTTTGGTAAGATTTATACACAAACTCACTACAAACTGCCATTGAAATTGAAGTGTCAAAAAACTTCTCGTATCCTTGATTAAGGGTTTATGACAGATTTATGAGCTATTTTCCTAGCAAAGTAATTTCTATCATAACAAATAACAGCACACTGTTATAGAAAATGAGTCCTGCGAGGTGATGACTATTTAAAGGAAAAGAAAAACGCACAGGAGTTCTTGCACATTTGTAATCTTAACTTTCCCAGAAATATTTTTTTCAATGTCAAATAACCCTGCTAATTACAACATATTAAAAATATAGACTAATCAAAATGCTGTTAGATTTTACAGAAAAGAAAATAATAGAGGAGAATTCCCTTCCTGAGGCAAAGCTAGAATTAGATATCAGAAAGTGTTGCTATTTTTAGATAGTTAGTTCTCTTATACCCATATTCTAAAAATATTTTCCATGTTTTCCTTTGCAAGATGATCCTTCACACCTCTAAATTTTGTGAAATTATTTATTTAGTGCTTTATTTAAAATAAATTCACAGCAATTAAAATTACCATTGAATGTTTCCAAATTAATGAAGGAACGGAATATTTTTCGGTGTTGTAAAAATTGCTAAAAGTTTTTCAATATGCTTAGTGAAGTTTGATTATTTTCAACTACAGTAGATGAGAATCAACCAGCTAAGTAATCCTCTTACTGTAGGCTGTTTTCCCAACTCTATTTGAGGGTTAAGAGTCTGGGTAGATTGAACCAGAGAATGAAAGCATCACCTTATCCAGTCTGTAGGCATTGGGTATAGTTGAAAAACTAAACCTACAACTTCAGGCCATGATTTTAAAAAACGGACTAACAATGAAATTTCTAATTCTTTAGGTAGATAGTAAATATGCATACAAATTGTGAAACAGTTAATCCCCTAAATCCAATGAATATGCAATTTTCATGTAGCATGGAAGAAATTAAATGTGCAAGTCTAGGCATCTGTAATTTGAAAAGTTAGATTCAGCCTTTGCTGAAAAGAAGTGATCCCACTTACCCCTTTGTCGGGGCCTTAGCAATACTGAACGAATATGAAGAGTTTAAGTAAAAAGCAGGCCTCACAAGATCAGCAGCTGCAGCTTGTTTTCAGTTTATTCTCAGCTTATTCCCAGCTTGTTTTCAGCAACTTTCAAGGTTGTTGGCATGGAGAAGCAGGAGCAAGAATTCACAGCAAGATAAGCACCTGAGAAAGGGCTTTGATGCTAACATCCAATTAGCAGGAGGATGAGAGCGCATGGACACTGGACTTGAGCCAGTAGTAGAACTTGTTTAGGTGCATGTACACGTGAACGTAGCGGCAAAGGGTATATAAACTATGTTTGGAGAACTAATAAACGGATTGAATTTGCATCACATTGATGTGTCTGTTCACTCCCGTTCTTGCCACGGATAGCGGACTGCGGCACCCCTTTTATACTGTGCTACACCATCGCATGCCACTGTATACTTTAGTAGTACAGCACCACTAATAATTTGGGTTAGGAGGATAGATTATACAATTGGATAAGTCAGAAACATATAAAGGAAAACACTTGTTATTTTTCTGTAAGTTATCCTCAGATATTCCATACATATTGTAACACTGGTGTTTTTCTGTACCTTGTCAGAAAGCACGCTGAATAAAATGCTTTAAAATAGACAGAAATGTCCTAAGTCTTAATGTCTCTAAATAAATGTCATGTCCACAGTGATCTCCTCCCTGTCTATATTGAACACTTACGAAACTATTACAAACTAAAAGAGGTCTGTAATATATAATATCTGAAACAACTATTTTTAAAAATGATACTATTACATTTTTTAGTTCATTAGCAGGTAAAAAAATGTTGAAGAGCAAATGTCTTACTAAAGCATTCAGAAGTGCCTAGGAGGTGCTCTTGAATCCCACTGTTAGGTTCATACCTAACCAAAATTCATTGTTCCCAATAGTTTAAGGTCATGAAGCTCATCTGCTCCTCATTATAAGCTTCTGCCTTCCAAAGACAATCAGTTCTCACCCAGATTACCTGTGGTGTCCTCAGACAGGGGGCAGATGCTATTCTACAGCTTTGGCAGGCAAACTTCCCAGGAAGTTGCTCAGGGCCTCGTTTGAAATTGTTCTTCTTCTGGGTCACCTGGTTCTTACAATCAGACTCTAACTTGGAATACGCACTCTCCAAAAACCCACAGCACCTAAGAAAGCTTGCGTTTCCTTCTTGCTAATTGGTGGAGACATAGCTGTTATTGATCGCATCCACTGCGATCTGATGTTGTCCATCATGCCATTTCATTCCTAAAAACCGGATCTCCTGCGCAGGTCATTTCACCTTACTTAGCTTTATGGCAAAACTAGCTTTCAGAAGGGTTTGGGCTATTTTCTTCCTTTCCCAGAAGCAATTTCTGCTGTGTTGCCCCATATGATGATGTCATCAATGTAGTGCAGGTGCTCTGGAGCTTCACCCTGTTCCAACACAGTCTGGATCAGCCCATGGCAAATGATGGGGCTGTGTTTCCACCTCTGGGAGGCTCAGTTCCAGGTGTACTGGATGCCACCCCCAAGTGAAAGCAAACTGCAGCCTGCACTCTGCCACCAAAGGGGTTGAGAAAAACACATTCACAATATCAGTTGTGGCATACCACTTGGCTGCCTTTGACTCCAGCCCATACTGATGTTCTAGCACGACCGGCAGAGCAGCACTCAGCCGTGGTGTGACTTTGTTCAGGCCACAATAGCCTACTGCCAGTCTCCACTCTCCATTAGACTTCTGCACTGGCCATATGGGACTGTTAAAGGATGAGCAAGTTCTGTTGATCACTCCTTGGCTCTCCAGTCAACAAATCACCTTAGGGATGGGAATCAGGGAGTCTCAGTTGATGTGGTATTGCCACCAGTGCACTGTTGTGGTAGCGATTGGCACTCGCTGTTCTTCTGTCCTCAGCAATCCCACAACAGAAGGATCCTCCAAGAGACTGCACAACAGTTTCTTCTGTCTCCAAAGCAGCTATGTCAAAAGCCCACCAGGACCCTTTTGGATCCTTGAAATACCCTCTCTGGAAGTAGTCTATGCCAAGGATGCATAGAGCCTCTGGGCCAGTCACAATGGGGTGTTTTGCCATTCATTCCCACTTAGGCTCACTTCAGCCTCCAGTAGAGTTATCTATTGGGATCTTCCTGTCACTCCAGAAGGGTTCTGCCCCTTTATACCTTGATGGCATTAGGGTACACTGTGTACTGATGTCCACTAGAGCCTTATACTCCTGAGGGTCTGATGTGCCAGGCCATCAAATTCACACAGTCCAGTAAACCTGGTTGTCCCTTTCCTTCACCTGGCTGGAGGCAGGGCCCCTCTAATCCTGCTCATCATATTCACTACTCACTTCTTGCAAAAATAACTTAGAAGTCCTTCAAAAGAATCATAAATACTATCTGGCCTTCTACTTGGTCTAGGGAACGGCCTGCTGGGAACTGGCGTGGCATTTTTCCTCATTCCTGGAAGAACCACCATTTGAGGTTTTCCCTTGCCATTCACAAACTCATGTCTGTAGGGCTGAGGTAGATTTTCCATCCCACTTCCTTATGTCCTCTTTGTGGTCATGTAGGTAAAACCACAGAATGCCTCATGGTATGTACCCTGTATATCCTCTCTCTCAAGCAGATGATTGCTTATGTCTAACAGCTGAGATACTTGTACATACAGGTGGGGAATAGGACATATTCTCTTTGAGTTGCTGGACCTTCTGAAACAGTTTCTCCACAGCCAAGGCAAGGGAGGAAGAGAGATTCTCCTCATGTTACCAGTCGGCCAGCTACTTCATCCACCATTGGTGCCTTTTGCTTAAGTTCCACTACATGGGTTGTGTGCTTTGGGCTTCATCTGTACCTCTGGGTAACCGCACATTGTCCAGATCATAATAAATCATCTTCAGCATGGCTAATTCCCTCAGGTACTCGATACCTCTCTCCATGGCTGTCCACTTCCCTACAACATCTTCACTTTCCCTCATGTCATGTCCAAATCTAGTCACTGGCATGCAAGCAAGAAATTTAGTTAAGCATCAATGACTATGTTTTCTGATACTTTAGAGGCAAAATGGTTTTGGCAGGGACTTCATTATGTATCAGGTATATTTCACTCTTGCAGAACACCATAAATGTCCATAGTTGCTGAGAGCAATGATATTTTTTGAACCATGCTGGAGAGAAAATAGAAATAGGATGCTGAACAGGAAGGATGTAAAATTGGAGAAAAACCAGTTTGAATTCAAAAGAAAGAAACAGAAGAAACAGACTGGAGAAATGGAAAAGTGGAGGAAAAAGTGGAAAAGATAGAATGGAGCAAAATGGGAATGGCTATTGTCCCATCAACCTTTATTATTATATAGAAGTCAGCCATCCATAGTCTGACAACCCACAAAGTTATCCTGGCTCATATCGGGGTCTTTATGAAACACAGAGTGCTGGAATGACCACTGACATGAGAATGAATTGACCAAGGATTCTGTGTGCATTCATTTCTGTAACGTACAAGGAACAGCTTAGTAATGTGTAACCAAAAAAAAATTGAAAGAAATATTTATCAAACCAAATGGATTGAGTCAATTTGAAGTCCTCATTTTTTTTTCAGTAAATTCCCTCTGATTTCAAATATTATGTACCATATGTTGCTTACACTATGGCAGACAACTCAAATAATCAATTTCTTTACAGCAATATAAATGAGTATTACTGAGTTAAGCATGGCTAATACAGCTCTACTTAATATTACCACAATTATTCTCTCAGGCCTGTAACCCCTTCTAAGACATTTGCTTAATATATCAAGGTGACATACAGTTGAAAGCTTGCTTTCCCAATATGCTTACATCTTTATTTAACCTTGTGTCTGTGATTAATGATATGTGCTATTTCTGTTTTACTGTAATGGATGGCTATGTTGGAGCAATACACAACTTAGTAATGACATCTCATTCCATAGAAGACATTATAACAAAAATACATAGATGAACCAGAGATGAGAAATGCATTTTTATTCTATATTTTTTATCTCTTTCTTTGACATCTCTTTATAGCCTAAATGGCTTTCCCTGTAAAATCTCGCTGGTAACACTTCTTGAAAGTTCACTTCTGACCACCCCAGAGATTACATTGCCCCAAGAAGTGAGGAGAATGTGTTGGTACATTCGCAGACTGTACACCAAAGTGCAGATTCAAATGTGCAACTCCTTCATTTAGAAGGCAATTGTGCACTTCAGAGAACTAAGGAAAGTATGTCATACCCCATGGTTAATAAAATGTTAAAGCATATTTTTTTCCTGAAATAAAAGAATTATTGAAATGCTTTTGCTTACATGTATCAAGCTGTGGTGGGTTGACCCTGGCTGGAGGCCAGGTGCACACTAAAGCGCCTCTATCATTCCCCTCCTCAGCTGGACAGGGCAGAGAAAATATAACAAAAGGCTCATAGGTCAAGATAAGGGCAGGGAGAGATCATTCACTGATTACTGTCATGAGCAAAACACACTCAACTTGGGAAAATTAATTTATTACCAATCAAATCAGAGTTGAGTAATGAGAAATAGAACCAAATCTTAAAAACACCTTTCCCTTACTCCTCCCTTCTTCCCAAGCTAATTTAATTCCCAATTTCTCTACATCCCCCACTCTTGATGGTACAGGGGAATGGAGGTTACAGTCAACTCATCACACTGTCTCTGCCGTTCCTTCCTTCCTCCTCCTGGGAGAATGAAGAACTGCTCACTGTAGGAGAAAATCAGGGGTTACAACATTGGTGGATAAGAGAAGAGCAACTGATGTCATTTACCTGGACTTGTGCAAAGCATTTGACACTATCCTCTCTAAATTGGAGAGATTTGAATTTGATGGATAGACCACTGAGTGGATAACGAATTGGCTGGATGGCCACACTCAAAGAGCTGAGGTCAACAGCTCGATGTCCAAGTGGAGACAAGTGATCACTGGCATTCCTCAGGGATTAGTGTTGGGACTGGTGCTGTTTAACATCTTTGTCAGCAACGTAGACAGTGGGATTGAGTGCACCCTCAGCAAGTTTGCCAACGACCAAGCTGTGTGGTGCGGTCAACACACTGGAGGGGAGGGATGCCATCCAGAGGAACTGTGGCAGGGAGGCTGGAACTAGATGATCTTTCATGTCTCTTCCAGCCCAAACCGTTCTATGATTTTACAATTCTATGATTTAGAGGCATGTCCACAAGTTGCCTGCAGGACATCCTAGCAGGATTTTCTTTTTTAAAGTAGTTCTGAATCAAAGGCTGAATAGATGTTAAGAAACTATTTATCTCAGTTCTAGAGGCTGGTCCCTCTAAGCTGGGTCTGGGGAAGACACACATACTGTCAAGTCTTTTGCTGCCCTGTTCCTGTTTTACCTTTGCTGGAGATTAGGAATTCTTATCTACTGGTCTTCAGATAAAATTTAAATTTGGGTAGTTATTTGTTTGCCTATTCTCACTGTTACAGTAAATCCAACATCCTTTATGTTTTATCTGCTTAACAAGCTTCTTCCCACTGCGTTTAAGTGTAGCACATGATTCTTGACAACCTTTTAAGAAGAAATACCTGAGATTAACCTATTTGTTCTCCTCAGAGAAATACTCTGCTTTCTTATGTTCTTTTAAATAATTAACTTATTATTCAAGCAAAGTTTAACTAATGCCTTCCCTCCCTGACTTTCTAATTAAAGAGCGGCCCAACACTACACAGAAGCCTTTCAGTTCTACCTCATGAATAAATGAACATTCCCGACTGTTTCAGATAATCCCAAGCTTTACAACACTTTGGTATAATGATTTCAGTGAACATACTGTCACTACTGATGGCATAGATGATTACAAAGTTTTCTCTTCAAGATACATTAAAGGCAGTTTTGGTTCATGATATGTCAGCAGCTTGTATTTAAGGTCCCTTCCTGTATGTTTCCTTCATGCATGGCTGACTGAACTATTTTTCTGTATGTTATTAAAAAGTAAATGTTGTTGCCATTTATTCTTTTTTCAGAATACATAAATCAGATACTACGTGAGTGAAAGAGACTATGTATGCTAGTTAAAAGCTTTCATGTGGCCTACCAGAACAACATTGTCGCTCCTCCTAGCTGGAAAGACTAGTAAAGGGTTTTCAAAAACAGTGCAGCTGTTTTCAAATAAAGAAACATCTAGACAGATTTATAAGGCAGGGAAAGAACGTTCATATCATTCAAGTGAGAAATATAACTTCAGATGGTATCTTTGTATCATATACAATACTCTAACCAGAGCATAAAACTTGCAATGATCTTTTTAGTTAAAAGGATGCAGCTAAATACGGATATATTTAAGAGTGAATACATTTTAGATAAGTGAAGGAAGTTGTAAACTGTATAGCAGGAATGATGTCAAGCTGCTGTTAGCAATATCTATTGGCTCTAACTCCCAGGAATACCTCTGTGACAAATGGTAAACTGCCTGCCAAATGCCCCATCCCATTCAACACTGGAGTGAGCTAAATGCTCACAAAATGAAGAATAAACTAATTCTTAGCCTGGAACATCATCATGTTGCCTTGCCTAAGAGAGAAGAATTAGATCAAATGCAAACTAAAGTCCTATTTTAGGACAGCAAAAAAGCAAAAGAAGCAGGAAATACCATCTCCTGACTATAGTGGTACAGCTGTGGTGTAGTCATATTAATATAGGCAGGATTATCTAAGAACACAAGTGACACAAAGGAGAATATTTATCACACCAAATGCTGTAGCTGTAAAATCCAAAATGCTTTAGGACACAAATTTTTCTGACTTGGTGTTGCCGTTTAACCCAATCCAGCAACTAAGTACCACACAGTGGCTCACTCACTGCCCACCCCCACCCTCCTGCCTGGGTTGAGGGAGAGAATTGGAAGGGTAAAAGTGAGAAAACTCATGGATTGAGATAAAGACAGTTTAATAGGTAAAGCAAAAGCCATGCACATAAGCAAAGCAAAACAAGGAATTCATTCACCACTTCCCTTGTGCAGACAAGTGTTCAGCCATCCCCAGGACAGCAGGGCTCCATCACATGTAACTGTTACTAGGGAAGACAAACATCATCACTCCGAATGCTGTCCCTACCTTCCTCTTCCCCCAGCTCCTTATATGCTGAGCATGATGTCATATGGTATGGAATATGCCTTTGGTCAGTTGGAGTCAGCTGTCCTGGCAGTGTGCCCTTCCAACTTCCTGTGCAGCCCCAGTCTCCTTGCTGGTGGGGTGGCCTTGGCTCCGTATAGGAACGGATCAGCAGTAACAAAAACATCTTTATATGATCAACACTGTTTTCAGAACAAATCCAAAACATAGTCTCATAATAGCTACCGTGATGAAAATTAACTCTACCCCAGCCAAAATCAGCACACTTGGTTACCTAGGAATTCAAGCAATACACAGAATCTGAGAAGGAGATCTCAAGCTCTCAACTTCATTCTGAACTTGCTGCCTTTATATTGAGATATGTTGTAATGAAGACACAGCACTGAAAGCTCTAATATGACAATGTATAGCATACCTACCCTTTGGAGAAACATACGGGGTCGTTCCTCTCTATGATTCACCCTAACTCCATGTGAACCAAGCATGTACATGGGTTAATGCTCTATGACTAGTTAGTTCCCTTTATTATTAAGTGAACTGTCTACCAAGCAGAGTATCTACAGTTTTCCTTATCAATATTTGAGCTGTTTTTGGACAGGGGTGTTTACGTAAACTGTCAATTAGATATGAAATTTTCTTTTTAGAGATGTGTGGGGGCTTGGTGGCTGCAGTGCCTGGTGCAGGGGTCTGAGTGGCTGCAGCGCCTGTGTGTTTGCTCTCCCTGCCTTTCCCCTGATGGCACCCCTTACTGTCAAGCAGTGTTTGGTACACAGTGGCCAGAGCCCAGCACAAGGCAGTGAGTTGTGTCTCTTTAGAGTAGCCTGAGCATTTGTCTTTCAGATATTCTACCATTTTGTCAGGATCCTGTAACTGTTCAGGGGTGAAGCTCCAAGCCATTGGGGGTGAGAATGTCTGTAGGAGCTTGCCCATACCCTCCCATATGCCCTGCCATCCCTGACCATCCAGCCTCGGGGAAAATCCTTGGGTGGCTTTCTTAAAACAATTTTTTACAACCCTAAACAGGACTTGGGACCCATTCAGGACACCTATTAGCAGGAGCACACTGGTCAGCACATCCCAAGGACATTGAAAACTCTCCAGAACTCTAGCAACCAGGCAAAAGGGAGAAGGGGGGGTGAATGAGTGGGAGAAGGTGTCCCCCTCAGTCTGCCCCATGGATAGGCTGTAATTACTGATCAGTTCTGAGAGATGTTGTCCAAGGTATGGGCACCACAGAAATGCTACATACAGATACCAGCTTAAACTCATGACCCCCGATGCGATCTT
The DNA here is from genome assembly GCA_013399095.1 of Psophia crepitans. Taxonomy (NCBI): domain Eukaryota; kingdom Metazoa; phylum Chordata; class Aves; order Gruiformes; family Psophiidae; genus Psophia; species Psophia crepitans. Next base: position 241,317 of record VWZZ01005401.1, on the reverse strand, counting down.
ATCATAGGCTGAGACCAGACAATAGAACAGGATGAGAACACGAACCCCCCTCCCAGAGATGACAAACAGCACCGCGGGGATCGCATAGAGTAAATAGGGGTTCACATACCACAGCCAGGTGACCAAGCAGAACATCACGGTGAGCAGAGATTGCGTAAACATCGTGATAAACATTTGTCGCAGCTTTGTTAAACACACCCGGGTCGGACCTGTCGTTATCTCAACTCCTCGTGCCCCACGTTGGGCGCCAAAAAGGGCTGTCGTGGTTCGGCCCCAGCCGGCAGCCGAGCCCCACGCCCCGGCAGCAAAACACGGGGCAGAATGAGGCAACAAAAGGGCAAATGGCTTCGAGTTGAGATAACGGCCGTTTAATGGGCCGACAAAGGGAGAGGGGAAATGACAATAGGGCCGCAATAATTATTCCGGGATGTAAACAACCGCGATAACAAACGCAGTACTTTACCGACCGACGACCCGACAGACCAGACGGACCAGAGGCGCAGCCCGCAGCGAGACCGTCCCGGAGCAGCCCCGGGCCCCTCCCGGCCAGTCCCTTTATAGGGGCGTGACGTCACGTGGTGTGGAATAGCGGCCGGCCCGGCCCGGCTCACCTGGCCCGGGCCTGAGCATTAACCCCGGCCTGGCCAGAGCCAGGACAAGATGAAATTTAGAAACTTCTGATTTGTTGCAATTGTCCTAAAGGAGGATGAGACAAAAAGTAGTAATCTCTGACACCAAAAAGAGAAATATGTTTGATTTTGTTATTTCTGCCAAATGTGCAGGAATGCCTCAGTTCATGGGGCCTTCCCAGTTCATGACAAGCATATTCCCTCACTGCCAACCAGACCATTCCATTCAGTGATGCTGTTGGGCCAGCCAATATTGGTTTGGTTTTTTGCTTACTGACCTGTTTTCCAGTTTACCAGCTTACCTTAGTTTGAAGAGACTTGGGTAGTAATGGTGCTTGCTGCCATGAAGAAGAAACTGTTTATCCTGACTGCTAATTAGAAGGAAGAAAAAGGTGATGAAAAAGGTTCTCAGCCCATGGAGATATTTTCCTAGAGATCTGTGTGTAAATTTTATTGTCAATATAGAAATAATGAAGCAGGGAGAAGTGGGAATAGGAGTAGGAAATGCTGAACTATAGAATTATGAAGGTGTGAGAATCTGTACATAGTCACCTGACTATAAATGTAGTAATGGGAAATGTAAGTTTTGCTTTGAGATTCAAGGTTTCTGGGGGAATTTATGTGAAGAAGGGTGGCTTTGCTGCTTAAAACAGCTTCTGCATGCAGCTGCTGATGGAAAGCAGACAAACCTGATTTCCCTTGCATCTGCTTCCAGGGTTGTGTCGTAGCCTGTTATGAATATATTTAAGCTTGCTCCTCTAGCTATTGTCTGTGCCTTTGCACCATCACATTGCGTGGGTGAGACTGTCACAGACTTCAGATTACCTCCACAAAGGTTTCTGTTTTCTCCTTCAGTGTCGTTGGCTGTCCTCTTTTCTCAGTAGCAAATATTACAATTATGGTGGGTGACTTGTTCTTGGAAGGTCAGGCAAAGCTCCACCTCATTTTGACCTATGATGAACTGAATCATGTCATATGTTCCACACATGCCCTTTCCAGATATGTTATAGCAATCTGTCTGACAGAGGCATCGAGGAAAGGACAAGACAAAATAATAACTGATGTTATCAACAACAGCAGGAATGGGAGATCACAGTTTTTTAATTTTTCCAGCTACATGTGATTTTTCAGATATAGTAAACATGCATTTCTTGTACAGTACACAAAATATTTTTCTGTCTGAAGTCAAGCCACCAAAGAAAAAACATATTAGCCACAATACACATTATCTCCTTTTTCTAGCTCCTTTTACTATCTGCTGCAACTAAGATTTTCACTGGCTCTGTTTCTGGAAAATTTGTTTGGCTTGAACGAAGCAGCATAAAAGCTTCTCAGCAATTATTTAAGAACATATTGCTGAGTTCAGCCTTTATGGAAACAACAGTTCTGAAGTTTGTGTTTTTTAGAAGCAGTAAAAAAAGCATAAGCATACCCTAAGCATAACATTTTCACTTTATAATAAAAATGATCATAGATCAGCAAACAATCCAAATTCTTCTGAGCTGTTCTTGAGGAAAGTATGCCAATAATTTATCCAACAGTGAAACAAATGTCTTTACCAGTGACTTGAACAAAAAGGCACAGAATTCAGTATAAATCTTGTTGTTAATCTAAGTTGAGCTTGGCTGAGTCTTGGATAAACTTCCTTTTTTTTTTTTTGAGAAATAAATACAAAGATGTGAGTATGTGAATTAACCCTAACATAGTGTCACACTCAAATAGGTGTTTGTATCAGCATGATTCCCAAGATACTCTGCAGGCTGCACGCAAAGTGCACATCTTTTTCCATGACATTGTGCTTGCATATCTGTTCATTTAAAAATATTATTCATGCATTAACTCTATACAAAGTGGCTACAACACTTCATGGTAGTTTTGGGGGTCTGATTTTATATATAGCCACATCTCTGCCCTGTGGTGGGGTGACAGCTACTGTGCATTGAGCTGTCCCCAGCTGTGCAACAGGCTTTTCCTCCTTGCTCCCTCTTCTCATTTTCCTGGTAATACACCTGGACACATGGTGGACAACAGGTCTGGAGTTAACCTTTGTATTTTAGATGGGTTTTCACTTTTAAGAAACTTTCCTTCATTTTATAGAAGATATAACTCTTTGGTCCTGTAATCCAAGAGAAGAAACTGAATTTTCCTTTACAGAAGAAAGTTCCTGAGCTGCCCCACCTCCTGGCCATCCCCCCAGTTATATACTGAATGTGACACTGTATGGTATGGAATATCCCTCTGGCCAGTTTGGGTCAGCTGTCCTGCCTGCAGAAAGGGATATTTAACCAATTTCAAGCAGTAGACAGAAAAAAGCTGTTCAGTTGTGAAATGAACACTCTGAGAAAGAGACCGAGCCACATGCCTCTCTTAGCCTGGGATACAATAGATTTTTATCAGAACAGAGGATGCTAAAGGCATTGCTAAAACCAGAAGTATAAACCCTGTCAATATGTGAAAGAAATAACCACAGTTCTGTTTCTTTCAAAGCAGGAAATACCAAGTGGAGTGTGGAAGAGGAATAAGCCCATCTAAAAACTGGGAAATGAGAAAGAAGGAAAGAGCACATGTGCAAGAGAGAAATAAGTCAGAGAAAGCATTTCTGAGCTTCAAAATTTCAAAAGCTTACACTTACGTACTACAAATAATTTGCAGAATTTTCTAAATAAATAAAGTACCATTATTTTCAGCTGGATTCTTCTAAAAAAGACATATGATTTATTGAAAACAAAATATTCCCCAGAATATCTGAGAGCTTTTTATGAAGTTATGTGCGAGGGCAATAAAATATTTAAATTCCAATATATTCAACTCTACTTCAAGACAAAATAAAATTGAATTTCAAGCGATTTTGTGACACAGATTTGAAATAGCTCACTGCAAGTATTTTATATTCTGTATGAAAAAGACACAGCATCACATCATTAGTATGTTTACACTTTGAGATATTAACATTTTCATTTATATTCTTACTTAATGTCTTTGTGATGGACAAAACCTTTCTTTAAGGGAAGCCATCATTTTCCTTACGCAAATAGCAAGAATACTTCTTTCCTGCTAATAACAAGAATTACCTAACAGAACTTGATAGATTTTTATGAGTTATAAATTTCTGACATAGTATTTAACTTTTTAGACTTTTTATTTTGTATGCGTTTATGAGCACATTGAAGACATTGAGTAGCATATTAATGAATACTACATGTCATAAGACCTAGAACAACTGAGAATTCTTTTCTTGTCCATGGAAAAAAGAGTTTTAAAAATCAAAACTTCAAGTCAAGGAAAGTTTGAGCTGATACAGAGACTATGATATATGTTCTGATATGAAAAAAACAACAATTGAGCAAGTATACACACTTTTCAGTGGCTCTAAAGAAGAAAAAAGGCTTTTGTCAGCTCTAATTGAGTCATATCTTACAGAACACAATCCCTCATTTTGTTTGTTTGTTTGTGGAACACTGCCTAGAGTACTTTAACATTTTCTCACTTTTTAATCTTTTTCTCACACGATTTGTGTATGATATTTTTTTCAACCACAATTTTAGCACAAGCAGAGGCAGCTGTGACAAGATAATCTTAGTCTGCTATCTATCGAGGCTTTGTTTATTAATGAAGGCGTTCCTTTCATTTGTGTACTTTTACTGAAGGAGAGCTAGTATAGCATCTTTTCACAGGAGAAGGCTGAACCCCTTTGCAGAAATTTCGATGTAGACACCTCCAAAATGCCAAAAGGATAATGTGAAATATACAACTTTTAGTGCCAAGGAAATTATATTACTCTGGCCAGCTTTATAGTAACACGTTAATTTGCAAAATTTTCTGTGCTTTCTCCACGAACATAATGATCATGAGTCGTAATAACAGTAATGATGATCTTTGATAAGTTAAACTAAGAAATAAGGAAGCATAGCTGGTAAAAATGGAACTTAAGCTTTTAAACAGGCGATTTTATTCTGCACACAGCAATTACTCCTGTTGTCAGCAGGATGAAAATTTACTGCCCCAGGAAGTCATAAAGACTCTGATGCATTCTTACACAACACAACGTGAGCCGCATCTGAATGAGACTGCCCTTTCCCGCAGCTTCCCCTCCCCCTGTACTGCACTGTACCAGCGCTTACACCTGTGGCACACTATGTGAGGCTTTTGCACAATGCAGAGCCAGATTAAGTTGCACACCAGCACTGTTTATTTCAAGGTTGCGAGTATTTTCTACCTATTTTAATTGAGGAGCTTTTTCATTGTTTCAGAGAATACATTAAGAAGTGCTTTTGGCAGGACTGTTATTCTCCAGTGCCCAAAGAGCCAACGGAACAGACCAATGTCTTGTGATGTCTCTTAGGAAGAATATGACAACGCTATGGAAATGAACCTCACTTGCCACCCAGAAATGTGACTACTCTTTCCATGAAGGTGCAGAATAGGAAAAAATACACTGTCAGTCACAAGGGGAAGGGCAGCCTTGTGCAGCGCCAGTTCCAGGAATAATACAATCATGCTGCTGAAAATCTTAATGCAACGGCTGAAATACTTGACAACAAAGAATACTACAGAAGAAAATTTTGCATATGCAGCTAAAATCTGCTAAGGGTTTGCAATCTTGCCATAGAATTCAATTCTGATAGTGGGATGAGAATAAAAAAACCCAAACTAATCACCCGATATAACAACATAATCACAGCTGTGGGACACATCCTAGTGTTAACAATTTGGTGTAAACCATGGCTGCAACTCTTCAACAGAGCTACTTGCTGAGCTGTTTCTCAGGCTACCCAAGCCACTGGTTTTGGTCCTGCAGAAAACCTGAGCACATGTAAGCCTACTGGTAGCCAATTTGGACCAGATTTCAGAAGTAACTTTGTTAGCTATGGATGTCAGGTGAGATGACATGGCTATTTACTGACGGAGATGTTAGGGTTTCGTACTTTTGACTCAGTCTGTAAATTTTATAGACATGTAGACCAGCCCTTGAAGACCCCAAAATAGATTGTTCCCATTCCTAGCCCAGTATCCACTCTGTATCTCCTTTCTGTAAATTCACATGTATGGAGAAGTTAAACTGACATAAACAAAAACTTGAATTTACAAATATTCACATAGATGTACAGAGAGAGATCCTGTGAAGACGAAGTACAACATATATTTCCTTTGGTTTTGTGTCAGATGAATGCTAAATATTGAACATCTTTAGCATTCCTTTCTGTTCTGACAGACTGAACAATAGAGATTAGTGAGTGATATCTTTGAATCACCTACACAGAGAAATTTCTCTACAGGTTTCAAGAGATCAAGTCAGAACATTCTGGTATGATGCTTCATCAAAAAGAATTATAGATTAAACAAATAGTAACTCAGTCG
>VWZZ01005401.1:201839-235282 GCA_013399095.1 Psophia crepitans | reverse complement strand
CCCTTTAATGTAGAAACGTGTGTTTATACAGTGAAAGCCTGTCTTCTGCCCATTGATTGCTCACCATTTCTTGTAAACATTGTTTATTCTGTTTGGGTTTTTTAATCAATAAAAGTACAAGTCAACCACAAGTTCACTAAAAATAGCAAGAAAAAAGGAGAGAAACTTCTTTTAGAGAAAATATATTTTAAATCAGTAATGCCATACAAGATCATTGTAGTACAAGATAGTAGTATTTGGAGTTAAAATCTTATTTAATCAAAGTGGATAAGTAAAAGTGGATTCTGAAGATACCCTACATTTTGCCAAACACAGAATTTCATAAGTCTTTCAGGCTGGTTGTCTTTTGAATTAATTTCAAGACAGAATCTACTAGAATCTGAACAATCAAATTGGCCAAGTTTGCCTTGTACAAAGATGATTGATGTGTGGGAGTTAAAGATGCAGGTTCTGCCACATCAGAGACATTTATACTTGATGCACATGAAGAAAAAACAATTAAAAACCCCATCTTCCCAGAGACCTGAGGACTCTTCCACTTCCTTTTATATACACTGTTCATTCACATAGGAATACATTTGCTGTCTTTCTCTGTCCTGTATGCTTCAGTTTCTGGAAAATTTTAATTTTTTTTTTCTGTTTATATCTTCTTTCTTTTTTTTTTTAAATCAGCGATGTAGTGTACCACACAATCAACGTCTTTTTTCGGAACGCGTATAATTTTTACACTATTCATTCTACATATTGATAACAGTGATCTGATCATATCTTCAGCCAGTCTACCTGAATGGTTTATTTCCTTCTCTTTTGTTATAGTCATCCACCTCCATCAAGTGAAAAGTATTATATGACCTTGGTCAACAGCTGTTGGTTTTTTTCAATCTCACATCAGTTCTACCTGAAAAAAAAAAGAAGAAACTAAAAAAAACCAACCCGAAACTTTGCAGGTGTGTTTCTTCCAGACTTTTAATAATTTATACTCAGTATTCAGTTTGGTATGATTTGCATATTGTGTCATATATACTTTGCTCTAGGAAGTAACAGCAGTAGTAAAAAAAAAATCCCTTCACGTACCTTTCAGCTACAGCATGTAAACGATCTGTATACAAAAATTTGATATATACCATCTTTTTCCATCAGCAGGGTGTCAGAATTTACATTATCTATCTTGTTTTTAAATAATTGTCAGCTTATCATGAAACAAGACAAGTTCTAGCATTGCTGATTCAAAATTTAATGTGACAGGTTTTACCTCATTGATGTCATTTTCTCTTTGAAGCATATGAAGAAAAATTATCAAGAGGTAGCCATGAAATCACCAAATAACTGCAGACTGGTGTCCTGGTCTATTTGGGACCGTCAAATTTTAAATTATTTTGTTGCACTACCTTAGTACTGAAAATAAGAAAGGTTCACGAATAACATCAATGCAAACTTGCAGCTTTTATTCAAACAAATAATTCTGTGATTATTTTTGTACTGTTCTTTCAGATCACCTCACACAAATGTTTTTGCAGTGCTGCCAAGCCAGTAGTTTGTAATCTGAAATTGTTTCCCATGTTATCAGGTTGATTCTGAAATGCCTTTAATTTACTGCACTAAGATAATATCAAGACCACCACTTGTTATCACCTTGTATTCAGGTTTTATCTCAGCTTCTGAAAATATTAAATCAAGGTTTTGAAATTTAGTACCCACTGAAGGCAGTACAACCTGAATCTTATATGGTTTAAAAACAGCTGCTAAGTTCTTCGTTAAATATGATTACAGATGATGCATCAAACATGTAGCCTCTAAACAATAACTCTAAATTTCTTTGCTGAACAAAGAAACTTACAAAACAGTGAAAGGATCTTAAAGAAAAAAAGTTAAAGCTCATATTTGGGCACTAGATTATCTCAGGTTTTCTCAGGTTTGCATATCCAAAAATTATAGCAAAAAACTTGCATAGTATTGCCAGAAGAAACTGAGTATTATCGTTATATACCAACTTAAACAAAGAGGCCTCATTAGCTATGATGACTTATATATACTTCTTGTAGCCCAAACTGAATTCAGAAGAAAGTATTGGTTTGTATTTATGCTCACATATCAAGGATAGCATCATGAAAATATTTTCTAGGTCAGAGAAGGGATATGAATGTGAGGAATGTTACACTATGAGATCAGCCTGTGATTGCTTACAATCTTGCACAGCTGAATGTAAAGAAAGTAATGAGAGCTGTGTGTAAAGGCAGTAAAGACATGATGATAACTGTTTTTCCATTTCTTTGTCAACAGCAATTCTTTAGACACTTTGTATGTACTTAACTAGTCCAACTTGTTATCTTCTATTCCTGCAGCATTCATCTTTGTGTAGCACCACAGATTATCTCTAAAATAGTTGTATTTTTATTACACTTGTGGTTCCAAGTAGATTTATTTTGTTTTGTTACATGTTCGTGATGCATATGATTTCTTAACAAAAATTATCCAGTCTAGAGACCTCTTTGCTCCTACCTCAGAAGATTCTCAGGAGCACATGGTTGCAAATAACAATACTATTTCCTACTGTGTTGGGTTTTTTTTTTCTGAAAGAGAGATGCAGATAAAATAAAGTTTATATTTGCATGACTCACAGAAAATGTCATTACAATTGAACAGAGAAACTAAACTTTTATGTTTTTATATCATCAGAGACTAATACCAACATATATACATGCACGTAAGTGACATAAATGTACACACATGTACAAATATATGTATAGAATAAACTTGTACAATACTATTCTTTACTATGAGAAAAATTTCAAATTTATTGAAATATTTATTTTATACACTCATTAATTTTTTATCCTTCCATTACATTTGTTCTCCTTTTTATAAAGATACAAGGAATGACCATTTCATGAGTTCTTTTGCAAAGTATAAGAAACTATTTTCATTAGAGAAAGTCATATTTTTATGCTATAATTTTTTCAGTTTCATGACTATTACCTAAAACAATGAGGTTTTCAAAAAATCTGGTTGCAGACAACTAGTAAAATATTACACATATTGCCATATTATCAACAGTCCCCAATAGCTCAAAGAGCTATCATACCTGTGAGAGCCACCATTTCTAAACACATAGATAACAACCCTGAAAAGCTGCAAAAAGATGTATTAACAAATTATTCTACTTGCACAGCTTTACAGCTCTGCAAATCATATCACTATGGAGTACTGAATAATTTCACAACAGTATTGAATTCCATTACAGAGCCTTCATTACTGGATTATTGGCCCATTAAAGCCATCAACACATCGTTCTTGAATAATCACCATAATGATGAGCCACTGCCCTGAAACATAATGATGTGTATATGCCCTGCAGCAATAATAAAATCACAAATTAATGTATACTAATATAACAAAGTACTAAGTGGAGTTGACAACAATCAGTAAAAAGGCTGGCATGCCTGTTTAGTATTCCCTAAAGCAATGAGAACAGTAGGTGAAGAACTTGCTTTAAATACACTGTATCTAAGTGAAGGAAAAACTGTTCTACAGTCTCTAATGTCCAGCCATGGAGGTACAACAAAGACGTGCCTGTATGTTTATGTAATGATTGGCTTATTCCATGCTTTTTAGATTTTTCCCATTTATTAATATAAATATCTGGGAGACTCGCAGAATTTTGTCACCAAAAATACTGGAAACAGAAGTTCTGTCTTTCCTAAGAGAACAGATACTGCAGAGCCACTAGTACTGCACATTTTCATGTGTGTCTTCCAAAACACCTTCAATTTTAAGCTGATAAGACTCCCTTGTAGGAATGAAAGAGTACCTCATTTTCAGTGTTCATTCAGTTCTTGTAATTTATTTTTTTTCTCAAAGTGCCAACAGGGATGCCAGTTAGTTGGAGTTAAGATAGATTTTGTGATGTGACTTGAGATCATTATTGTATTTCATAGAGGTCACTGACCCACTTTTGGCTAGTAATACATAACTGATCAAGAAATTTCAAATTATTATGATTCAGCCACCAAGTTCTCACTCTTTTTTGAAGGGAATTATTAAATTTCTCTTGTTTTCAGATAAAAATTGAAGTCTACCCGGAAGATATGGTTTAACTGAAATGCAAGTTACTGAACTCAGTTCAGGTGCAATTGGGTGAAATGTAATGACCTAAGGGGAGGTGAGCCAAGTATATTTGCAGATTGGCCCTTGAACCCCTCACGTCTGTCAGTCTATGAAGTTTAGCTGAAGTATTCATACTTTTTGAATCTGCATCATTGTACACTGTGATAAACTTCTTAAAGAAGAGCTCTTCTCATAGTTCTGAAGCAGAGAAGATACCCCAAAACAACCGTTTATTTCTCCAGTTGTATTGACAGAAGTGCAATTGCTGACTACAGCGCTTGCCACTATAACAAAGTGGAATCCATTCGGCTATTATCCTTGAACATAGCAAATTTTCACAGTCAGTTTTTTTTCATTTCAATTCCTTTAAAATGAAGGAGAGGGGGCAGATGAAGGGGATATCACCTCTAGATTATTTCACTTAAAGAAACAGTCTGAGCCTGAAAGGGCAGGTAAATTCATCTGATGGTATTTCAGGCTTCTATGCATGTGTATGCTTTCCACTTTCCTGACTGTAATATATTTTAGGACATAGGGGAAGGAGAATTATTTTTCTGTTTGGAGGGCACTGCTACATTGATTATATGGAGGCTGAAGGGTCTTCAGGGCTTTGAAATCCATAAACTTGGCTGCCCGACTAAGTCTCTTCACTTAGTGGAGAGTTTCCTATTTCTCCTTAAAGAACTCTCTGCAAAAGAATGATAGCTGTGACCACACTCAGAAACTGTAGGTCTGTGAGTACAGTGAGTACAATGAATAAGGATTCAAAACTCTTAATTAAGGAAAGTACTTATGGTTTCCATGGTTGGAGGTGAAAACTTGCAGTCAAGCAAGTCTAGTTCCTTCTTGCTGTAAAACCTTTGACAATGAAATTTTTGACAACCTATTTTATTTCATCTGGTCAGAAGACGTGGCTGCTGACTACAGCATATGAGTTAGAGATGTAACAGATGGAGAGGGTACACTAAAACTTTAAATTTTTGCATATATAAGGCAATAATACTCCATCTGGGACTTACGCTACCTTTGTGCTTCATCAAACACCTCGTCAGGCTACAGCAGGCATCCCAGCTTTTCTGCTTCACAGAGAGATTGTCCCAAACTTCTAAATACCTAGACAAAACTTTTCAAACTACTTTTTGCTTGAATGCATTTAATTCCCAATGGGAATAGTTTAATGTTCTTACCTTCACATTTTCAAGCCATACTAAGGAAAATATTAACATTTTTCAAGTCAAGCAGATTAAAAACGCATTCATATTAAGGAACTCAGATGTTTAATATGTTTATATTAAAAAACCCAAACAAAAACCAAACCCACAACAAAAAAAAAAGTTATTGATCAGAAAATTATCTTAAAAAAATAGGTACACATAATTCTGGGAAACTTATTTATTAAAATAGTTAATCCTTACAGGATCCTTACAGAATTAACTATCTGTAAGTCTCTTTTGGCTGAAAAATATAAGTGGTAGGTAGCAAAAAAACCCACTTTCCTCAAATGTTTTTAAACTTTGCTGGTTTTGCTGTTTTCAGCTCAGTATTATATTCATTATTCCTTTTTTATTTTTTTTTAATTAGTATGAATAATTTGTTAGTTGTAATTCTTGGACCACTTAATAGGCATAATTGATACCTTTTTGTAAATTATACTTAATCTGTTTACAGTTACTGCTGTGGTATATATGTCCAGTACCAGCAGATAGCTGTTATCCAGTGAAAAATAGTGCATTAATTAAATCAGTTCTTAAATACAGCAGCCTCATAGAGCCAAACTTCTACAGAAATAATATGGAACAATAAGTATTTCCTCTCCATTAATTTGATTCATTACATTGTTTACTTGTTGCTGAACTTTACTATAGAATGTAAACGAAAAGTAATATTTGTCCATGTATAGTAACAATAGCACAAGATATACTGGACGTATTTGTGCAAAGCGCATGAAACTAAATCCAAGATATATTTAATTAAAAAAAGATTATTCAGACTCTGCAACATAGAAAATTAAATAATATCTTGTTGAATTCTAGTACAATATTAGGTCACTTAAATCCTAAACTGCTTTCCAAATACACAGTTTTCTGCCTCATCAATCACAGTAAGGGAGGAGTGTTGCAGACTAGGCAGCAGCACTTGCAATGTTCATCTCAGCAAATGTCTGAATCTGACAAAGGCTATTGCTTTCAGCACATGCAGTAGTGTGGGTGGGAGGGGAAAGGAACAAATACAGGTACCCTCTTTATGGGGGGTACTTGAAGGAGAGCACTGTCCCCAGTCCTCTCAAGCAAGCTTGGCTAATGCTCTTTCATTGCACGTCATTTGGCTTCCATCCTGTGGAGTCTGCAATACCTAAGGGCAAAAAAAATGAATCATGCACACACTGACAAGCCTGCAACTTGTCCAGAAAGGATTTTAGCTTTGGACATGTTAGAATTTGGCTGGCCCACAACTAACTCTCTCCCTTTGCACAAACAGAGGCATCCAATGGAATAACTGCATCTACAGGATGTGTCGGGGAAAATGGAGCGAGAGAGCTCTCTTGCGTTATATGGGTATGGTGCCTGCAGCTGTTGACATCTTGGAAACTTTATCTGGCATTCTCCCAGGATGGTTCTGCACCAAGTGGGTAATACAGCTCAAAGTGAGGTACAGTGATAAGAAGTTCAACACATTAATGTGTTTAATGAAGAATGATAGCTTCCTTTTTTAAATTATATTAACTTGTAAGGGAATAATCAGTGGGGTTACACTCCAAACACCCCAAATCAGCCAGAACTTTAAGGCAGCTCTGCCTGTGTCTTTTCTTTCATATGAGCTTTCCAACAAGACCAAAGAGCTTTTATAGACTTGTTTTTATTAGAACTTTAACTGGAACGAGAAACTCTTTAGGAAAAAAAATATAAATTAAAAATAGAGTGTGAGTAGGGAAAGGAGGGGAACTTGGTAACAAATATTTCCTTTGCCAGCCATGTCTTTGAGGAGCAGGATCTTTCATTTTGAGTTGCTTTCATGCAGCAACCTTTACTGCCACCTTGAACTGAAATGAAGTAACCTACACAGTCTGTCGACCTGGAGGGATAACTGGATTTACTCTCTGCTCAGCAGTCTCCCAAGCTCATATGCTCTGCAGAGGTACCTCTGTCTACCCCAACTTGCACTCTGAAACATTGCTCCCTGAATATTTCTATCCATCTACTGCCACAAAAAGGTCAATCTGTTTCTCCTTCTTCTAGAAAGTTTTGTTTGACAAAGCATGCAGCAACCAGGACATGACGAACAAGCCTTCTTGCTTCCCAGATTCATCCAGAGAAAGAAACGTAATATACAAGGTGTGGACAAATAAAAGAGCTGATATTTACCAAAAAAAAAAAAAAAAAAANNTATAAAAAAAAAAAAAAAAAAAAAAAGAAAAAAAAAAGTAAGCCATAATAAAAAGAATCAGAAAACTGAATGAGAGATCATCAGTTTTGAAGGAAAAATTGTAATGCTGCTGTTGAATACTGTAATTAGTTGTTACAGTAAAAGATAAAGGACTTCTGCACTTTCAAAGACATTTTATTCAGTTTCCCAAAGCAGGTTCATTCCTATCTACTGCTTAGAGGCAACCCTTTCTTACCTAAAGCATAGTACTATCATTGAAGAACACGTATAACCATCCCAATGTCTATTATAACTTCAACATGCATTGTGCACAAACTGTATTATAAATGTATTTTTAGTTGCATATATATGTTCCTCTGTAATCTGATCCTGAGGCTCAATACAACCCTTGGTTATGGGCTGGTCATGTGCTTTCAGAAGAGTTGATATAGTCACTGTATTCTCGATGTTCATTGTCAATGCATAGAGACGTGTTTGAGTGGACATACAACACTTTCAAATGCTTGCAAAAGACATCCTTACAAGGGAAAGTTTTCACTTGCAGAGTAAGTTTTTACTTAGCTATTGCAACTGTTCAGTTAGCTGCTGCATGTCGGTGGGGTGGAGGAAGCCCTGTGAACATGACTACTGAGTGAACATTTGAACTGGCAGAGAGTGCAGATGCATGAAAGTTGCATCACAGCCATCATGACAAGACTGCACATTAGTTTATCAAAAGAAATGGAAAAGCGATGGCACATTACAAGGTAGAAATAAATCAAGCTACTCCTAGATTACAGTGTTTATCTTAAAATTAGAACTTCAAAACATCCTTTGCAAGTTATTTTTGAGCTATATTTTCCACAGAAAACACTTAGAAACTTAAGTGCAATATTCTCTGAATTAGATTACACTGTGGGACAGTCTTAGAAATATTTGCTTCAATTCTTCTCCTACCATGAGAGGCCACAATAGTTCTCCAGCCATTTTTTTTATATTTTGTGCCCTTATTTACAGAATATCAACTATTGTCTTCCCATCTAATCAAAAAGTGTTGTGATAATGTTGTGAATGCTGATACTGTAGGCATCAGACTTCATCATACTGAAAGTCTGCTAAGCTTTTTACTTTGTGCAAGAGCAGGTTTTAAGAATTCTACCAGAATCACTAGGGAATGATCTCTGACATTTTATATCTTTTTTTTTCTTGCATTATGCAAATATACTAATACACCTCTAAGTCTTACTACTTGTATTTCACATCAGCTCATTCCATGCATTAGAACATTGTACCTCATGCATTAATTAAGAAAGCCTCTCCCTTCCTTCCACCCTGTGCATCCTAACTTAAAGTGTATTTGATGCCTGCTTACTGGACTTCAAAACTACATACAAGTATTTCTTCTTTTCTGGTTTGGAGGTCATCTAATCCAAAGCATCTCTAATCCTTCACTATTGCAAACAATCCCAAGCCCTCTCTTCTGCACACCATGGCACATATGATGTACAATCTTTAGTAATGCTTCTCTACTTGTCACATTTCTGTTTAGTGTTTGAAAGGTCTAAGAGATTTCACCTGTCTCTTCAAGAAAAGCTAATTTCATTCTTACCTGCTCCTCTGAGGACTACAATCTACTGTCTGGCTTTTATATACTGCCAAGGAAATCCAGAACTTGTATTTATTCCAGTAATCAGAAGGCACCATTACAACTAGTTGCATTATTTGCAGTACAGATTATATGGCTTTTCTTTCAAAACAGCACTCTCTTTTGCCCTACCTCTTAACTCGCTTTTCACCTTTTCAGTTTGTTACTGTTTTGACTACTATTGCTGATGACCTGGAATCTATCACTTGCTGCTTCGTCAAAGGCAACATATCTGCTGCTTAAGATCAGCGTTTCTGTAGGGTTTTTCTCTTCCCTGTAATACAGCTCAAAGTTTTCATGTTCTTCCAGTTACTTTTCCATTTATCTACCATTTGACTTGGAGAGATTCACTATTTAGTTTATTCTGTAGCATTTGTAATATTTTTCTTCTTAACTTCTTGTCATTACTCTAATTATCACTCATTAAATGCATATATATTTAGAAAGAAAACATTTAAATAGACAAATGGGGTCAGTAACTATATTTTTAGGGTGATGACAGCCATTTGCACTTGGATCCTTTCAAATTTTGTTTGAAGAAGGAAACCGTAATTGCTCTTCCTCTCTTGCATTAATTCCCTTATTCTTTATTTAGTGCAGTTCACATATGTTTTCTTTTAAACTTTTCAAATACTTTGGTCTCATAAATCTTCATGCCTGATCTAATTCCCCTTCATTGTCCATTTCACACACAGAGCCAGAATTTTTGAGCAATCCTGGAAATTTGCAGAATCCTAAATTTACCTATCTAAATTCAGAACTCATTGCCGCTTGCTTAATATTGTTCAGTTTGCTCTCTGGAACACTGGTTATTTCTCTCTTCACTACTATTTCTTTGCTCTGTGTTGGGCTGAGAGGTCTGACAAAACAAGGAAAGCTGCAAGGGAGTAGGGAGGGCTGTGATACGTGAATTAAAAAAGACAAGCTGCTATGAGCAGATATGTGATTATTAGGATTATAGTTAATGAGCAGAGAAAAAGGTAGGGAACATAATGAAATTAAAAGAGTTATGAAAACCAGCTTGTTAGTATTTGATGAGGGAAATGGTTATAATCCTCCCCTGTCTAATATGACTCTTTCCTAATATGACTCTGTGCCTAATACAGGCTACATCAAGTTAGAACATTCTATGTGCTATAAATTTCAAGAAAATATCTACCAATGTTATTGTAGCCAATACCAGCCAATGTTTGCCAAGCTGTTAAAAAAAACCCCAAAGTAAATTAGTAAAACTCTATAGAAACCAGTATCAATTACAACTCAATCCTTTATGCTCTTGGAAATGGTTACATAATGAGTGTAAAACTAAGTGGAGCTGTTATTTTTGTTGATATATAAAGGGGGGTGGGGTGGTGTTGGCTAATTTCAGTGGGAAAAATGTTGCAAATTAGAACAAAAAGCTTTTTTTTTTTTTAATAAATAACCAACATGATTTCTTATCTTTAAATTTCATCCATATCTATAAATATGTTTGTTTGGCATATTCAGTGAAGGATCATTTGAATTGTGGATGTTTCTAACTTTCAGTAGTTTTAGAATCCTGTAAACCTCCCCAACTCATACACTACTGCATCCTTACATTTACTACTTAAATTACTTACAAATCCAAAGATATGAGAAAAGGACTCCACAGTATCATTTGTGCTGAAATCTTTAGCAAATTGAGTTGATTGCAGATCTCCCCTTGGACGCAATGCCAATCCTTAAATGCCTTAAGACTCCTAGATGCAAATTCTCTGAGGAGGGTAAGATTTCTTAAGTACAAGGGTAAGTATTTACACTTGCAGACTTACAAGGGTAAACAATATTTGTAATCAGTTTATTTGGAAAATTTAGGAGAAACTATAAAGAGATTATGAGGTTAAAATTGTTCAGTCCTCAACATTACAACTAGAGTAGGTAAAACACCTAATATATATAATTGCAAAAAAGCCTTTGACATTTTTTATTTACACCTGAGCTACTAGTAAACAGATATTTGGTTTTCAAGAGTTCTAGCTAGAAATTGCTTGTATTCTTTGAAATCCAGAGAAACTACTAGAATACTTTACACTCTATGTTGTGAAAACTACAGCAGAAATCTAGCTGATATCTTATTCAAAGACCCAACTCCTTTTCAAAATGCTTGTCTTCCCTTCCCCTGTCCCTGCACAAGAACCTGCCAAATAATTATGCCCAAACTTCTTCTTTGTGTCCTGATGAAAACAGCCACATTCTGATGAGTCTTTTGCTTGTAAGCAAAAAGTGACTAGCTCAAAACCCTTCCAGCTGTGCTGTACAACACTGTTAAACAGCTGCAAGCAGTGATTAAAAAAAAATGTGTTCTCTGTAAGAAGAGAGTTCTACTATCTGCTTCTAATTCAGCAGGCTGCAAGGAGTGACACAATCACACCCTAAGGGGAAAAAAAAAACAAAAACCAAACAACAAACAAACCAAAACCCCACAAAAAATCCTAATAACATTGTCCTAACTTAATTTCTAATATACTCTGCATTAATATTGCACAACTGTGGAATCCAAGTGTTAGACTGTAGCATATAGAAAAAGGTTCTTTTAATCTCTCTGAACCACTCAAATATTGCTGTTTAATTAGCAGGATTTCGGTTAGATCATAGTCAATTCAATATTTACATGTTCATATACCTCTAGCATACTATGTTTGCTAAGTGATTGCAAGGTAAGCAAAATATACCAGGGAAATGATGCACTGTATTATTAATGTTGGAAAACAAGATAAACAGTGTCTTGAAACGGACCTTTCCTTTCCTGAAAGTTGTTGTAAACTTGAACTGGTGGCTACATGCTAGAAAGGCAGAACATCTGTTTCATTTGTAAAAAAAAAGTCATAGGCTTAACAGAAGGTTGTTAAAAAAAGAAATGGTTACTATATCATCTCAGTTTCTGGAACCTGTTTGAATTCCACACTGAAAATTCAGAAAAAAAATTATTTCACTGTAATAAAAGCTGACACTGAATTTCCTGTTACCTGAGCAGTGAATCACAGCTTTTAGTTGCAATGAAAAAAACCTTCAAGTTTTCAACAAAAGAGTCCCAACAACAGATGGGATATCTGTCAATGTGAAACACAGCCAGATTACGCACTTCTACCATAGCACCCTGGTAAAGTGCTTCCACTAGAAGCTTAATCCTAAATAGCCATAAAAGCTGAACAAGAGATTTTCCTTGTCAGCCAGAAAAAAAACTCCTTCAATATTTCCTTGCTATCACTATTCCACTGTTATTCACTGCAGTCAATTCTTTTCTATCCTTCGCACTCCATTTTAGGCCTGCTATCGTGCAAAGAGAAATAGGATATTGAATGAAGAGAATTTTTTCTTAAGTTCATCACAGTAACTCAAAGCCAAGGAATATATGTATTAGAGCGAAACAAACTCAGAACGAAGAAGAATCTAAGCAGTAATAATCCAGGGGCAAATTACTATTGAACAAAGTGGTACATTTTAAAAATCTGTGGAGTGCCGCATTAAAAAAAAACTTGTATAGCTAATGGTCAGACTAAGAAAAATATCTGAATATTGACTCCAATGTCATTATAAAAACCAACATTGAAAAAGAAATACTGAGCAAGGCATGGAAGATGTCTACTTGATAGCCGGACATGATTGGATAAGAGGTAGCCTGAGGATTACCAGAGCTCATCAAGCCTAGTTTCCAGATTATTTTTTTCCCTTTCATTTAAGCCACTGACACCAGCTGAAGCCCAATTCACACAGGATTTCAAATATCCAGTAAGGCATAAGATGTTAGGAGTTTCTCCTGTGACTACAACATTGACAACAGATTTCCCCTGTGTGGTTTCTCTGATGTATAGTAAGGGTTTAGCTCATCACACTGCATTATCTCCTGCAGCAGATATACTAGTAAGCCTCTAGTCTCTGCTTTATGTGTGATGAGCTTCAGAGAAGTTTAATTACATTTATGAAAATCGTTGTAATTTAATATCTCTGAATCCCATCAGATTTGTTGGCAATTGACCTCTATGTTAAAAAATTATTAAGAGGGACTAACAAGTCTATAGTCACACACACCTGTACATCAACTCATATATATCAAACAAGGCTGAAAATGTTCATTGTCTGAGAAAAACAGGCTAAAAAAAAAAAAAGTACACATGGTTGAATCTTTTAGCTTTGAATGTACAAGTTTAGTGAGATTATGTGAGTATCATTTAGGTAGAATTTAACAGTCTTATCAGAGTTGACAAGACTCCAGTCAGGAGTCTGAGAAATTAAGTAAACATGAACGGAAAGTCAAGTATTGCTATGGATAAAAATCATAGAATCATAGAGTCTTAAAGATCTCTAAGATCATCAAGTCCAACCGTTAAATATACCTAGAGGACCAAAAAAAGAAATGTTTCATTGTGAGAAATGATTAATAGTCATGTTTCATACAAAAACTGTCCCTGGAAAGCAAGTGAGCAATAAGACAATAAATCTGCAAATCATACAATATTATTCAGACTAATCAGGAGCAGAAGGAGTTGTGACAAGCTCCAGAAAGCTGCAACCACTCAGACCAATGGACAACTTGATAAGAAGATGAGATGTTATATTACCAAAAGCAAGATAGAGTGCATAAGAAAAATGCAAATCTTTCTTCTAAAAAATGCCAGTAATAAACAAACAAAAGAGTTACAGTATCAAATCAGAACCAGTGTACAAGTCAATATTGCAGTTTTATCTGGGCTTTTGGTTACTTTGCTTTTAAACTGATGCTTCAAAATGAGATAAGCTCAAGAGTGAAAATACTGAAGCCATATTAAAAATGCCTTATGAAAGGAGACTGAAAAGGTTAGGGTTATTGACTTTAGAAAAGAGGTGAATAAGAGAGAACATGAGGAAAACCTACAATGCAATTAATGACAGACAAGGTAGAGTCAGCATATTTATCTCTTTGTCTCATAACATAAGGACATGGGCTCATTCAATTTAGGTCAGAGGTGGAAACCTGAAAGACTACCTGTACTTTTTCATATAAAAATGTAGTTAAACTGTGAAACTTCTACTTTCAAGAATTTATTTAGGTTAAATTTAGTGAGATTCAAAGAGGAATTGAGTATTTATATGATGATCAGGTCAGAGTCCTCCATATTAATGACAAATAAATCTTCCGAAGTTCTACCTTCTATGGCTTTTATGCTTAAATCAGTCTCTAAAAATTAGAAAGCAGCAGGTGACCTATGTAAGGGGGCAGATTATGCCATAGATATGCCAACGACAGACTGCTTAACTCAGTCCCTCAAGCTCTCTGGTCCTGCTCTTTCTAAACATGAATTATTGTATAAAATGACCACTAAGCTAATCCAGCGTGGCATTTAGTTTGCTTCTATGTTTCTATGTAGTCTAATTGAGTATGCAAGTTCTAATGTACAATTACTTTAATTTTTTGTGGCATTGCATTATAGTTCAAATCAGAATGCAGCTCAAAGTGAATTCAAAAACGAATAAGAAATGAAGGTAGTTACAAATGCAATCTGAAGTACATGAACAGCCACTTTATTTAGCTAGCAAAAATCTAACCAATGCCTGAGCAAGCTTCCCAAAGGAACAAACAAGCAATTAAAAAGTCAAAATCACAAAAATGTCAGTGGTTATTTTGGCTCTCTTCCCCATCAGGAGCACTCATTAAATAAACATGAGTATTCTTTTTATATTTCTGTGTTTTGCCTTTTCCTTGAGTGCTTATTGTTCCTTTGGGTTTTTGGTTCTGTTTGATATTGCTTTCCCCTACATTTTATATTAGAGCCTGGATATAAGGAATATAAATTGTAAACTAGGTTTACCAGATGTCAGAACTACAGTTGTGTGAAAAAGGTCCCAGGCCAGAGAAGCTTATAAAAATGAGCTTATTGTGAATCAATTTTTAGGTTTTTTTTTATAACTAAGATAACAATAACACCGAGAGAAGAATAGCAGCTTTAATTCTGGAAAGAATGTAGGTGCCTGTTTTATTAATTTCACTAAGTATCAGGTTCTCGGTGTTGGTCTTTGTCAGTCTTCCCATTAATTCTAAGTAGTCTGGTGACTTCTTAGTTGTAGAATTGATCCATTAAATAACAGAAAGCACATCAGAAAGGCCTTTGTTTTTCTGGAAATTACTGTGTCTCATACCACAGAAGCACAAGACATAGTAAAAGTATATATTGTATTGGTTCATTTCTACTGTAAAAAAGCTAATTCCTAATATCAAAATAGCATGAAGAAATCTAATTCGTCACATCCACCAACAGAGAGAGTAATATTAAGTAGCAGCTCTACAAAAGCTAACTATTGTATTCAAAAGTTCTTTTAGAAAGTGGTAATCTACATATATGGTTTAAAATACAGCAAATAAAAAAATATACTTTGATCTAAAGCCCAGAAGTGGGAAGGTATTGTATTAGTATAGAGTTTAGATAACCATTCATCACATACTCTGAAAGACATGTATTATTGATCACACATATTATGGTATTAAATCAGTATTAGTCATCTCTGATTCTGTATAGAAAGAATGTTAATGTGAATGCGAACCATCAAGGAATAAGGTTATTCTTAGTTACATTAAAGAAAATGTTACTCTTTTGGTTTGGGTTTTAGAAAAAAATCTGAAATGAGTAAAGGTGTGCTGCATTATTGTATGAACGGATGATGGATTTTGGAGAAATTCTTGCTATAGTTATTCACTGCAATGTTCCTTCCATCTTTCTCTCCAACACTTGGTACCAACTTTTGTCAAAAAGAAAATATTCAAATGTATGAATTGCTAGATTTTTTTTGGTGTAGCAATGATTATGTTCCCTACCATGGACTATTTGAAAATATCCATTTTACTGGGAAATCGCTAAATATTTCAATATATAGTCAAACTGATTTTTTTTCTGAACTCAGAAAAACTTTTTACTCATTAATTATACCATCTAACATGCTTTTAAATATCCCATAAAATTCTGTTAATCTTCAAGCAGAACACCTGGTTCCATTCAAGGTTCAGCTGAATATTTGGCAGGCGACTCTTATCTGTGATCTTTTAAAAAAACATCCTGTCACTCTCCCAGCAATGTTATATCAGCCTGACAGTGTTGCTTCCTCTCTTTCTCTTTTTAGTTTCATTAACTTCTGGCAGTAGCCAGACTTGTTCATAAATGAAAATGAGAAAAGAAGACCGTGATGAGGTTCATTATCTCTGAAAGTGATAATTATGTTATGATCAGAGGACAAGATGTTGATGCAGCAGTTTTTGATAGGTGGAACCTCAAGCATAAAATTATATACCCAGTAACAAATGTCCATGGTGATAGCGTGGAACAAAGTGGAGAATGAATAGTAGCATTTCTGTAAAGAAAAATTTTTGTGGAACAGGCCCAATGGAGGCACAGTGGGGAAAAAAAAAAAAGAATACATAAAATAGGTTGGAAAGATTGTTGGTTTCTGTTGGTAGTGTCACTGGAAATTAAAAGAAAGCTCAAATGCTGTCAGGACAAGATATCCATTAAAACAAATGGCAAAAACTAAAAATGAGATTAGCTGTGATGAGCTCAGAGTACTTTATGATCCCTGAAAAGGGTATTGATTTCAGTCTCAGGAACATTACTTTAGGTAATGATACTTTGGGTTGGGACATTGTACTGATATTGTACCAATACGACAACTCCGGGCAGCGCTACAAGCTTGGGGCGGAGTGGCTGAAGAGCTGCCTGGCAGAGAAGGACCTGGGGGTTCTGGTTGACAGCCGGCTGAACATGAGCCAGCAGTGTGCCCAGGTGGCCAAGAAAGCCAATGGCATCCTGGCCTGCATCAGGAATGGCGTGGCCAGCAGGAGTAGGGAAGTGATTGTCACCCTGTACTCGGCTCTGGTGAGGCCTCACCTCGAGTACTGTGTCCAGTTTTGGGCCCCTCACCACAAGAAAGACATCGAGGCCCTGAAGCGTGTCCAGAGAAGGGCAACGAAACTGGTGAAGGGGCTGGAAAACAAGTCATATGAGCAGTGACTGAGGGAACTGGGGTTGTTCAGCCTGGAGAAGAGGAGGCTGAGGGGAGACCTGATTGCTTTCTACAACTACCTGAAAGGAGGTTGTAGTGAGGAGGGTATCGGTCTCTTCTCCCAAGTAACAAGTGACAGGACAAGAGGGAATGGCCTCAAGCTGTGTCAGGGGAGGTTTAGGTTGGATATTAGGAAAAACTTCTTCACGGAAAGAGTAGTGAGGTATTGGAACGGACTGTCCAGAGAGGTGGTTGAATCGCCGTCCCTGGAGACATTCAAAAAATGTGTAGACATGGCACTCCAGGACATGGTCTAGCAGGCATGGTGGTGTTAAGTTAATGGTTGGACTTGATGATCTTGGAGGTCCTTTCCAACCTTAGTGATTCTATGATTCTATGATATTATACCAAAACTGGTTAAATAACATTAATTTATGTTAAAACCAACAATACAGCAATACTCCTGAGTCAGAAAGTTGTGATTAGCCTGCCTCATCTTCTGCATAAGCCTGTAGAAATGTTGCCATTACTACTAAGGAGAGCAGGCTAGAATTGTTATTTAAATCTCACTCAAGACATTTGGGCTTACTTTCTTCTTGAAGACATTTTAATTGCCTTGGCCTAGCTTGTTGTCTAGGCCTCCGCAATAATTAATGGAGGAAAGTAGGCATCTCTAGAGGACAATTTATACCACCTGTATTAAGTTCATTCTTTGGAGGGAATTAATCAGTCTGTGAGGCATATTATATAGTCTAACTACTAGAAAGACAGCCTAGATGTCTGTTTTAGACAGCATATAATTTTTTAATACTTAAATTTATGTAATTTTCACCCTTGAACTTGAGCACGTAGTTTGAATGAAGTTATTTTATCCATATAATCAAAGCAAAATATATTTTAGGTATTTTGCTGAATCAAAGATTTGAGAAGTGAAATGACACATGTTCATTTTGCAGCATAGCACCCCAAGCTTCAGTGAGGACTCCATGTAGACTATAAAGCCAACTGTTACTTGGCACAGGAAAAAGCACTATACAAAAATCTAAAATTAATAATTCAGGGCAAAAC
Organism: Psophia crepitans; assembly: GCA_013399095.1. NCBI lineage: Eukaryota > Metazoa > Chordata > Aves > Gruiformes > Psophiidae > Psophia > Psophia crepitans. The sequence continues at coordinate 217,116 of VWZZ01005401.1, read as the reverse complement.
TATCAACATGGCCTCTCCTTTCATTCCCAGAACTATTTTATAGACTGTGGACTTATTCCTCACCAGGCAAAATACTCCCAGTGGACTTTTAAAGGGCTTCATTGCTTAGACTCATTTCAATGCAAATCTGTTGAAGTCAAGCATCTCAAGGGTTGAGTCTGGGTCTAATTTAGACTCAGAAGGACCTTCTGAGGACAATTCTGACCTGTAGTTTTTAAAGGACTTTGGATAGACAGGGCCAAGAGAATATGCATTAAAGAAATACATTAGGGAGTAACGCTTAATTACTTAGTTCACAGATTATATAAAGAAGATAGAAAGCATGTTGCAAGAAATATAATTTTATTTCAATTTATTTTCCCTTAATTTGGCGTTTACTTCTGTCCTTATTACAGGTATTCAGTTGCTGAATGGGAATCAAGCTGATTTCCTTTGAAAAATGTGACACAGAAAATATGAATATAAAAACACTACTTTCTTTTACTTTTCTTTTTTTTTATAAAAACACTACTTCTGCTTTCTTTAGTTTCTTCTATTGTTTACTATGGAAAGAAATAGTAAAAGAATAAAAATACATTGCATTTCACTTGTGATTGTGATGTCAAAATGTCTGTGCTTTATAGTACTTTTAGTTACTCTTAAATTACTTATTTTGAAATCTAACAACTGGAAGCCTAAAAGATACGGTGTAATTATTCTCCCCGCCCCCAATTTAAATCATTATAATTTTTTTAATCCTACTACATCCACTCTCTCTCACTGAATTTTTAAAGAGGTTTCTTAAGATACATTTTTCAAATTTGTCCTTGTATTTTAGGAGCTGAATGTATATTTCTGAAAAAAATAGAGATTTTAGAAAAGTGACATCCACATTTTGTGTGTATTTAGGAACAGACAGTAGCAAATGGAAGTTCAGGCAGTGGAAATCACTATAGATTTCTTTTTCACTAAAGAAAAGCTTTATAGACTTTTTTTTAATAATTTTGCTCAGCACAAGACTGAATGTTACATGGTATAACTATCTTTTTAAAATCTTACTTCAAGTTTCACTGAGAAATATGCGAACAGCTGCCATGAAGAGAAGGAATGAAAGAGGCAAAAAGAGGACTCAGACAGTTAAACTTTTCACATCTTTATTTTGGTCCTGTTATCTTGTTTTTTCTTTTCTCCTCTTCATTTACTGTGAGATGCACCATTACAGTAAAGGATACCTGCTTTGTTGGTTATCTTTTTAATTCCACAGTCTGCTTTTTCAAGTGCAGTGTTAAGGTGCCATTCTTTAAATTGGTAACTGGCACTGTTTTATAAGCCTGTGTGACTGTTTCTACTGTGTAAAATGTTCCCCTGCAGTAAAATTTTAAAACCAGATTACAGTTACTGTAATGAAACCATTCATGAATGTATTTTTCACCAGCTCAGAACAGGGACTGTTTTCATCTGTGGATTGAAATGTCTGTAAGTAAAAGGTGGTAAGAATAAAAAAGTTGTATAACTGCTATAGTTAACTGCGCTGGGTTTCTATCTTTTTGTGAGATGCAAAAAAGCATGTGCGTATGAAATTGTGACCTCTTGAATGCAGGCACAACACTTGCTGTGGACTTGCTCGTGGCCTATCACATTGGAGTATGAATTCTGCCCAGGGATGTTATTTTTTTGATTTAAAAAATTTTGAAAAAGAGAAATGAGAGAACAATAAGTAGCTATGATAGTAGTAATAAGTACTGAGCTTACTCATGTAATGGCTGCAAATATCAAGTGGATGTTTGAGCTTACTCATAATGGTTGCAAATATAATTAGAATCAAACAATGAATAATGGTTTGAGCCTTAACCATTTAGTGACATACCCAGAAAACAGGTTCACCTAGGGCAAAGTGGGAGAAAAGATATGTGACATTATGTGAGCAGACTGTATGACAGAAAAACCTTCAGCTGAGTAGCTCAGTCTGTTCTTTCCACATGAACAAATTCCACGTTATGGTTGAAAGGAGAATACTCCATGTCTTCTACCAAAGCAAAAAGAGGAAGATTTGATGTGTTATTCCAAACTATCACTGACTTTTACTAGATAGTAAGTAATATTTCTAATGTCCATCTTTTGTAAAGGGTTAGTGCTCCCTACAAAATATTGGCTTGGTTTCTTTTTGTTATCTTACTAATGTACGTAATATGGCTTGGTTGGACCCCTCCTAATCCGTATAAACTATTTTGAGTGAACATGGGATAAATTTATTTTTTTTTCAGTTAAATACAATCATATGTTATTTGATAAAAATTAGTCTTTTTTTTCTTGAAGTCCCTGTAAATTGAACTTACTTGCAGAAGAAGAAATAGTGTTATGTGTTAGTTTCCACCAATACTGTAAAATTATAAATCAAGCAAAGAAACATGCCAAAATTTTCTTGAAAATTATATGCTCAAATAAAGATTAAAGCTAGTGTTGTTCCAATACGTGAAAAGGTAAACAGACTGGCCAACATAATTACAAGCTGTACTGCCTGGGTGTCAATCCTGGGCAAGTAATAGAAGAGCTGATACGGTACTTGCCTAATAGAAAATTAGAGGCAGGTAATGTAGTTAATGATAATGAAATGGATTTTTGGAAAATATATACTGTCAGGCTAATCTGATATTCCTTTTTCTTCTCCCATAAGATTATAAGCCAATTGATAAAAAGTAATTATCAGTAAAGCATTTGTCTTGTTTCTGCATGACATTTTGATTAAGAAAGTAGAATGATACAAAGTTAACATGACATGCATTGACTAGATTGAAGCTGACTAATCAGCAGTCAAAACATAACGGTAATTGTCACCGAGGGGATCAATTCCAGTTGGGTCTCACAAAGATTGATTCTTGGTCTCATTCTGTTTAGCATTTTAAGTAATGTGAAAAAAAATCCCATAAAATCAGTACTGACAAAGTTGGCAGATGACATAAAGATTGAGGGAGTGATAAAAAATGGGTATGATAGGTCATGGAGTATGAGCAAAGAATACGTGCTTTAGTATATCCAAATTGAAAACACAGAAAAAAGTATGTAGCGCAAAATTAAAGGAGACTGTCTATGGAAGCTGACCACTGTCTGTGGTGTCTAAAAAGTTAAATTAAATTATTATAGAAGCATTTTATAATTGTTGAATGTATAAAAACTGAGGGAGGTAGGCTAAAAAATCCGGATAATAGAGTAGCTAGAATAGCTTGTTACTGTCCCACTGTGAAAGAAGGTGAATTGGGCTCACCTCTGCTCTCAAACCACAATTATAATGGGGAGACTCACAGTAAGGAGTCCAATTCCACTAGGCTGTAGAGGAAGACATCCTTCAGGTAGCAGAAGAGGCTGCAGAAACTTTGCAGCTTTGGGGGTTCTGATTTAATTTCTTTTCTTCTCAGCCTCATTACAACTCCATGTCTTCCTTTCTCTCCCTTTTTCTGTCTCTCTGTCTCACTTCCTTTTCATTTTTCCTTCCATTTATCTAACTTTAAAAATTGTGAGAGTTACATGCTGTTTTCTACTGCTGCTGTTTCCATTCTTATTTTCATTCATTCTTATATGTTGCTCTTTATTCCCAGCAAAACGTTTCTGTTGACCTCTTCCATGACTTTGAACATGAAAGAACAGGGATCACCAACTATTCCGTGACTGAACAACATCTAGCTCAATTCTTAGTTACTTTTTGACGCTACTGGACTACTAATCAGTTTCTAATTGTAAAAGTATTGAAAGAAATTATACTACCTCACACTCCAATGTATTTCTGAATGTGTTCAGCTGCTTTTGGTTTTTCTCAGAAGATCAAGTTTTTAGAATATTTTAACTCCTCGTACTATGTTTATCTAAGGAACATCTATGGGAGTCTAATGAAGCTTCAAGGCTCTGAAATGAAAAGGGCTACAATATGGGAAATATTACTGACTTCTTGCATGAGATGGCTTTCCTCTGCCCTCAGATCTTGTAAGTTCCTTGAGCTCCCATTGTATGCTTGTATATTCAAGAGGACAGTTGATTTAGTACTAATTCAACCAGTTGTAACTACGTTTTTGATGCTTCCAGCACCAGTTTTCAAATTCCACCCACATCTTAGCATCTTGAAGGCTTGTCAGTCACCAGCAAGGGTGATTGATTACAGCTTTTGCTGGTACTTTACAGAGTGTTTTATCAGTGTAAACTTGCCCATAGGTGATTACTACAGCTAAGACAGTTTTTCTCATATGGATTGTACTCCCATCCTAATCCAATAAACCAAAATTGTTCTGCCAGAACAATCATACCCAGTGACACGATGTGTTTTGGAATTAACATTTATGTTCATGTATGGTATCCAACCTTTCCTGCAAGGGAGCTGTGTCATTGATTAAGAGATTGGCCAGCAGTCAAAATATTCTCCATTTCTTAATTTATCCTTCACAACAAATTGCCTCTGGCCATGTCCCAGGAGACAGACCTAGACAGATGTAGGAAGACTGTCAAATACTAAATGCCCATCCTGAGGACTTATCCACACAGAAACTGAAGGTGCTAAACGTAGTCCATGCAAAGTAATCTTCTCAGATAACTTAATCTTGGACATTAGGAAGAAATTCTTTACTGTGAGGGTGGTGAGGCACTGGAACAGGTTGCCCAGAGAAGCTGTGGAGGCCCCACCCCGGAAGTGTGTAAGGCCAGGTTGGATGGGGCTTTAGGCAACCTGTTTTAGTGTAGGGTGTCCCTGCCCATGGTGGGAAGGCTGGAACTAGATAATCCTTGTGGTCCCTTCCAACCCTAACCGTTCTATGAATCTTCCTGCCAGTTCCCGTAGTTAAATCAGATGATGAAGCAGAGAAACTTGCCTTTCTCATCTCTTCTGTCCTCCAGACAAGCCACACTAGATGCTAGGTTCTTCTGTATTTCTTTTACTGGCAGTACTCCTAACATATTAAGCAATTGTCAGGCATCTATATTCTTCACGTAAATTAGAAAATATTATGCAAAGGAATTTATACATTCCACTACCAAGCTAACAGTAGAAGTATAGTGTTTATGCAACATTTTTCTTGTGTGCTTACTTCATCTCTTTTACTCTGATGATGGTGTCCTCTGTCTCCTTCCCTACTAACATTTTTCTCTGCTAATCCAAACAAAGTTTCTTTACCTTTGAGACTGAAGGGTTAATCTTCCTCTTTGCTGCCTGGCGTGTGTGTTTACTCTAGGAGTTATCAAAAGGATTTGGAATGAAGTGTGAAAATGAAGTCAAAGCACAAGGGCATATTGCCTGATAAGGTAATGTTAAGAAGCAGTATAGAATTTATAGTTATAGTTTGCTTATATGGATATTGAGGGGTCAAAATAAGACAGTTAATTTGTAATAATTTGTCTAACAGAAAATATGTATGTAGATGTCAGTGACTAGAAAATAGCAAATCTTCTGGTTTTCAAAAAAGAAACCGTATAGGAAAAAAAAGAAACTTTCAGAAAAGTTGTAAGAGGTTAAAGAAAAATAAATAGAGAGATGGAAGGCAAAGTGAGACTTTTAATGGACAAATTATTTTCAAACTATTTATTGTGCAAAGATTTGGGAAAGATAGTTACTCCTCTACAGGACAAACTGGGTAAAATAGATGAAGAGTAAGTAATCAAGGACAAGAATGACTTCTATTATGTCAAATATCAGAGGTTGGATCCTGTGCTGCCTTGCATCTTGCCTGGTCTTTTTTTAATATGCACAAAGCATATACAAAGCAGATATAAAGTGACATATTAATATGTGAGGCAATTCATGTGCCACATAGGACCTTTGCACTCTTCCAAGCCTGAACAAGGTACAAAGCAGCAAAGAATGAATGCTCAGTGGTAGAGATGGGAGGGTAGACATGAGTGCCTGCTGAAAAAAACCACCCCATTCAGTGTGCAGTCCACAAATACTCAGCAGAATCACTTCTCTGTGTAGCTTCATTTTTGATGTTGCTCTGGTCACAGAAATAAAAAATATAGAAGACATCCTTTGAAAATTCTGTCTGAAATAGATGATGCGGTGTTGAGGCCAACAAATTTTTGTCAACTGTGCAGCCCAGAAGGAATGAGAAATATTACTAGTCCCAGCGAGGGCCTGGACTGATAGACAGTGTATGAAATAATGCAGATATCACACAGGTTACAAGAAAAAGTAAAATCACTTTGCTAGACAGTAAATAGTATCTTTTTCTACTACTTCCAGGTTCCTGTGTATTTCTTCACTAAAATTAAAAGATATATTAATGAAACTGGGAAAAAAAACCCTAGCACTTTAACTTAGGCAAAAAGGTAAATATTCTACAACGATACGAACTACTTAAGTGCATATGCTTTTACAATTCTGATACACGGTGTTTCGTGCCATACACTGCTTATATTCTCAGCTAAGATGATAATTCTTAAAACACTGTGATGTTACTTGCCATCAGTCATATCACTATCTACATTGGTCTAAACATTTCTACAAGTTTTGTTATAATTTTTCAGGTAAAAGATATGTCCTGTTACATTATCCATTATGGTCCATTGAAACAGATTTTTTTAATCTGACTGTTCCATCTAAATTTCAATATTAGTCACCCTGTCTTAAGATGTCGCTTCTCTTTGTATCCACTGATAAAGTATTAATAACTTTAGATCTCTTACCTGTATTTCCTTCTGTTCAGGAGTATATTAAACAACTTGCCAGTTACAGAAACTTTGAGTGCAGCTTGTTTTTAATAATTTTGATTTATTGCAGGAAGCACAAAAGGCTGGAATCTCAGCAGGATTAAATACATTTAGCTTTCTGTAGTTCTATGAAATTAAATGGCAGTGTGCCAGTCTATATCCTGTGAGTTTCTACATACAAATATGGAAACAATTTTTTTTTCAGGAAATATTGAGACTTTTCTATATATTACCGCTTTTTTTTTTCCCCTCCTGGGCAAAGTAAACTCTCCCACATACTACTTAAAGTTTTGCAGTTGTGACAATGGGGTAAAATGCAGGACATTCCTCCTGGTAGGCAACAGAATGTAAACAAAGTCCATCTATAATTTAGAACTACACTGCATCATATAAAAAAAAAAAATAATAATGTGATTCATGAACCAGAAACTCTGATTGTTCAAGAAATGTAATAATAAACTTAAGGATGTAATTCATTAGTGATAGGAAATATGAGTTTTCAAGCAGGAGCTGAAGAAAGTCTCAAAGTAATTTCTTCATTAGAGTTTATTAGAAAATTGAACATGAATTCATGCATAATTAAGGTTGAATTAGTAGCAAATGTGAGACATGCATCCATAGCACCCTCACAAGTGATGAGGGTACTTTGCTTAAGAACAGTGAAGTCTGGCCAGGTGAATCCCACCTTCAGGATACTAATTTGCACTTTACAGCAGCTGATAATGAGGTTAATGTGGTATTCAGTATGCTTAATTAAAGGTAAGTTCCCAATGGTCAGCTGCTTAATTAAGAAAGTGGCCTAAATAAGCCAGTATTCCACTTTTTATCGGTGTGACTGTAATCAGTAATGCAGTACAAATTGTATGAAACCTCATACAACTGAAGACTACTACCTCAGTTTAAGTCTTTAACAGAACTATTTTTTTTTATATGTAGCAGAAAGACAATATTTGCTTTTTCAAGAACATAGGCTTATGGCTGAAGTCATGGGATAGATGGAAGATCAGAAGTCCACATCTGCTTCTCTTGCTTGGCTGATGAGATCTGCTGCTGCTCGGCTGCTCAGGCAGCTGTGTAGAGCTCAGGTGCTTGTTCTGGGGTTTTGCTTTCTCGTATAGCTTTCTGCAAGGTTACTTTTGGTTTCTGTCTTCACCTTTATTAGCAGATTCAACTACTGCAATCCCATATTACTATTTATCACACTACGTAACTGCCAGGAGGACATTACATATGACAATGTGATGGCAGAAATTTATCTTAGAAGTAGTTACAGGGTAAGAACTTGCTCCTGCTCTCTTCCTCAGGGAACTCCATGGCCTTCCCAAAGCGATGTCAGCCAAACTTTAATGTTGTGCTGTAGCATCCAGCACCATCCCATTTCTTTTACCTAGACTATAATTATTCCTTGCATTAAAACTCCGTGTTACATTAAAAAGAAATAACTGAGTCACAAAACAAACATTCCAGGTGTAAGTATTTTAATAGATGCTTAATTAATTAATTCAGTTGCTAACTAACTTCAACAGGGCAATGAGTTTAGGATTCAAGGGATTGAATTTACAAAGCTGCAGGCACACAAGTGACTTGCCCAAGTATTCACTGAGTTTAAAACATGAAACGCTATCACATATGGAACAAGAAATGCAAGAATTGAATAGTTTACATCCTTTGCAGTATGTAAAAGCATACATTCCTTTGCATGCAAAGAAAAAAGCAAGTCAGATGTGCCCATTTCCTTACAGAAAGTGGGGGGTGTGTGTGTGAGAATGATATACAAAGACCCTTTTCTGGTGTCAATTTAAGTTAATGTACAGTGCAGAAATGGCTGTGATAAGTCTGGTATAAGGATAAATTAATGTTCATAAGCCTAAATATAATTCCTACAAAGAAACATTTCTGCATCTAAAGACAGTCCCTGGAGGATGTCATCCAACTGAAATGCAAACAGCAACATTTCTTTGGTCTTGGCCTTTGATACTACATTTCAAGTTATTGGGTTAATATATTTTCACACGTACAATTAATCTTAAAATAGATGCAAAAATGAATTTCCAGAAAGGAAGCTGCTATTAGCTGTGGTTCCTAAAACATGGAACTGTTTCTGTTTTTTCACTGGTGTATTACAAAAGTAACTCACCCAAGAGCCTGAGTAGAAAATAAGATGTTACTTTAAATCTGTATAGGGGGATATTTTTACTCCTTTTTTTCCTCCAGCAAGCTCAAACACTGCTTTTCCAGATGTGTTCAATGAACACTAAGAAGAAGATGCCACTCTCTCAAAATCAATAGCAGTTTTGTCATTCCCATCAATCGCTCTGATACTGCATACGTGTTATTTGGTAGCCTGGTTTCGGAGATGGTAAGAGAATAAGGCTTTTTTCACTTAACAACACGTACCTCTGGTGCATGTCTCAGCCAGAGATACCTCAGAAATGCCTCCCTTTTGTAGTTTGGAACATTCTGCACACTCTTTTGACTTGAAATAAATGAAAATTTTCTAGGCCATGTATGAATTAATGTAGCTGAAAGTAAACACATAAGTAGCTGGAAACTAGAAAGGCATTACTATTATTATATTAATTATTACTTATTATTGCTTTCCATGGAAACCTGAAGGTAAATAGGTTAGTTTAAACCACGGCTTATTACCACTGCTAGCTTTTTCTACTAGTGGTCTTAAAGGTGTCTGCAAAACATAAGAAAATTTCTGTGTCATTCTTAAAACATTTCTGACTCACCCACTGATTTTTTACATGTTACATATACATCCCAAATGCAAAGTACGGTCTAGTAATTATAGTAAATAAAAGTAAAAAATACATAATCGAACTCTCAGGCTTTAAAATTGCCTCGTCTTTGCCAATGTGCTGAATTTAAGTTTTCTGTTGAATATTCATATGATCACAACATTGGCAACTCTCCAACTTTTTCCTCCTCAGAGTTTTAGCTGCTTCTTATAGGTGTTTTTTGACATTTGATATTTTCATTTTTGTTAAGACAGTACTAAATCTCCAGGTTTATAATTATAGTACTATACCAAATTTCTGTTCTTAAATAAAGGCAAAATATCTGTTTTTAGAAAAAAAGGATTATAACAAGCTTCAGTACTTCTCTGCATGAACACACAAAAATATTTTTCTTCTCATGCTGCAATACAGTAATTGTGCTTCTGAGACTTTTTTCATTACTGTTATGCCAAGGTGCCACTAAAACAGAACTTTAAGAGTAATCTGATCTAATTGTCTACACCCATTTTTCCAGCACAATAAATGAAAGGAACAAGCACATAATATTTGAAATAGCCATTTAAGTGTAGTTAATATAAATGTTTAAGCAAAGACAAATATGTTAGAGTAGAGGGTTTTATTTTTTAGCTTTCCTACTGCCAACCCTACCACTACAATACTGTTTAAAGAGGAGACTATTTTAATGCATCAATTTATTTTCACTGAAGAATGTCATATTCACAAAGGTGAACCCTGTAGCATAGGTTGCTGGTTGTTCTGTTGGATCTATTCTTGGAAATGCTAGAAAAAGCTTACTTTTCCCCCTTCTTTTACTTTTTTAATAATGATCTAAAAAATAACATTTGATGTTAATGTCTTCTTCCTGCAGAAAGCAAGCACTATATATGAACATACAGTAAATGTTATCAGTGCAGCAGTCATTTGCCTGTTCTACTGCTGACCATCTTTTTGTCCTTTTTTGTTTTTCTTTGTTCCTTGCCTTCACTGCTAATGATTTAGCATTTAATGGTATAAAAAAGTGAAAGAAGAGGCAGGACAAAAATGAACACCATGATAGTTTGCACATCTGCTGTGTGAACTGCCTATTCTAACACTGTCCCAGTCTCTTCTGATTGCATCCCCTCTTCTATAATTTTTAAAACACAACATCTGAGAACCAGAATGGGTTTAGAAAACTGTGGAAGTGCATTTGTCAGAATATGAAGAAAATCAGATCACATAAAGGCTTAATCAGCCCTTGCCATCACATCCAACTACAGAAGAAAATTAGTACTAATAGGAAAAAAACCCACAAATGAGTGTTAAAGAGATCATATACTGCGGATAAGAAATTTGGCCATTATCTGCTGGAGAAGACTCTGTCATTCTCATGCGTGGTTTATTACAGTGTGTTTTGTGGGNAATAGTTAGAAAGGAGATTTGTGTAAAGACACCATGGAAATTGTGTTAATTTAAATGTTGGATATGTCACTTCAGGGAAGGAACAGAAGCAGAGTTCAGGGAAATAAGGGTACATAAAACCCTTAAAGTTCTTATTTTAAACTCAACAGGTTTAAATTTCAGTCTGCACAGTACTTTCTGAAAAGACCTGGAAGACAAATTAGTTTTGATCTGTGCTTCAACAAAGAACTGGGGCTTAAGGTGCAATCTAACCTGCTTGCAAAGCAATCAGATTTGATGTCCTGGTTATCATTGCCCACTATTGCTTTCTGGTACAATTTGGGCTACTCAGCCACAAATGAACTGAATTGGTAGGCCAGTCTCGAGGAAGCTGCGCTACTGCCCATGCTGTACCTTACTTGGGATTAAAAAATTACTCCAGCCCTCCTCTCTTCCAGCTTGGTATTTCTCATGAGTACTAGACTAATTTACAAGGTTGGTAGATATATAAGCAAGCTTCCCTGAAAATACATTTTTTTCCTGGAATAAATCTATATGCTATTGACACTGCAACCTGAGGAAATATTGTATATATCAGCATTTTTAATGTATGCTAGTCTGCTCATAAAACCATTGCTGCCTGAGCTTACATACCGTCACATTTTAATGCCCTAGTGACTGAAACAAAAGAAAATGTGATATAAGCCTTTTCCAAAATTATATTTGGGAAACAACCAAAGCCGTTTGCAATCCAATAGAAGTGTAATTATTCAGTGTATTAGTACATTCCGCTCTGCTCCAGTCCCTCTGAATATAATATCCCATGCATATATCACTTCTTTACTTATGCTAAGCACATACACCTAAATCAGATTCCTAACTTTTCTTCTCCACTTCTATGGCTTGAAATGAGATCCAGATGTTATTAAACTCTTCCATTTTGTTGTCTGTCCTATAAAGATATAACCTTTTCATATGATGCCATGGATTCAAGACTCATTTAAAATTCTGGTCATTCCTATCAGTCCAATACCATGAAAGATTTGTTTTCAGAATCATCAGCCTTCCAGGTGTCACCTTTAACACTGATTTAAACACAGCTATAATTCCTGAAATATAGATGAGTGAAAAAGAAGAAAATGACCTTTTTTTCTCCAGGTCTTGTCTCGTCTTGCTATCAGTGGTTCAGTTCTTTGTGGACACTTTCCATGTATTCCCTTATTTGCTTATAGTGCTAAGATGTTTCAAATGTTTCCTACTCATGTCTTAAACTCTATTCATAATCAAACAGCACTTTTTGTTCATGATGTTGAAATATTTATACAATCTCTCTCTTTGAGAAATATTTGGGAAAATTTCTCTCCAAATTTTGAACAAGTATACTAAATGGAAAAGAATCTGTGTAAAACAGATTTTGATCTGAATATAACCAAGCAGGCACCAGGGACCAGACTTTTTTTTTCCACAAGAGCAATTTATTTTATCCCAAGAGGGAAATATGACTGATTAAACACAATTACTTTCATCTTAGCAATGTGCTTAGATACCTGCTTAAATTTTAAGCACAAGTTATATGTTATATCTTTTAGGAATGGCTGAAATCCAGAGTACTTTATATTTATAAATTGTTTTTTAAAACCTTACAAAATGGATATAATACAAAAACTACTGAGATCAGTAGAAATGTAGAAAAATGGGACCGGGGAGTGAGGGCATGGAAATCATTCAAACAACCTGCTGGGCATTCGGAATAGCCCCCTTGCTGTTCCCATAATACTCCTTCATGAAGTGACCCATTTTGAAAGCAATTAGGTTATGCTCCTGTTACTCTGACTAGGAATTTTCCAATTTATAATCTAAATGGGTTCAGACCACTTCATACCTACTTTTTCTTGTGTCAATGCTTGTCCTTTAGCTTGACCTTTTTTTCCCCCACTCCCTATTGTTTTCTCTCTATTTACAGAGTTATCATCCGTACCTGCATTTGCTTGATTAAAACAAGCCATGCAATTTGAGCCTTCCCTCTTAAAAGATGTGCTCCATTTATTACTCAGCCCAGAAGCAAATATTTCTCAGTATTGACTTTCTGTGATCCCCACCAGAAAAACTGATAAACCACAGAGCAGATTTCAGAAATATTCAAGTTGTTCCTTACAAACGCAGTCTCCAACAGCAGAGCACTGCAATTTTCAGAATAGGTGGTACCTCTGAAATAAAATGGTACTGTGATAACAATGCACAACTGTTGGCTTTACTTAATAGCCAAGGAGAACTTTTCATGGATCTTTATTGCTGCGGTCGGAAATTACACTCTTGTTTCCAAAATTAATTGTCATCTTCCCCCTCCTCCCCCTTTAAAACGTATTTCATTCTAGCTTTGAATTGCTTCTGGTTTCTAGCCAACAGAATGGATTTTATGATTCATGACTGAAAAAAAGAATGACATTGAATTTAACCTTCTAAATGTAATCCTTTTAAGTCTTGGTGGCTTACAATACAGCCATCTTGGTTTTAATGGCAGCTGTTTCCTCGAATTTACAGCTCAATTTTCACAAATACATGAAATACTTATTGTAGGTCTCAAATGACACGTGTTCAGGAACATTACAATAATGAATAAAGGCATTTTTGTAGTGTCACTAAACATATAATCAAGCTCTCAAGAGCCTACAGTTTTGTGCCGAAGTGCTACATTATGGTTTTTTCCTTCTGGCATTAACTCTATTAGATGGTCTGTACAACCTGATAATTTGTCCTTTGTGGAGCATTCATTTTTACTGACTGTCAAATAAAAGCTGCTAAAAGACATATCTTGCGAAGAGTGTTTATAGAGACAGCCACATCTGCAGTATTAACTAGATGTTGAGAATAGTTATCTATCTGTTACAGATTTAGGGGAAGGGTAAGTTTCAGATCTTAACAGGTTTAAGGCTAAAAATTAATGAGAGTTTTCATGCTTGGTTTCCATGGTATAAACTTTTTTCTAGAGATTATTATGACCTTAAACATTGTGACTCTTGTGAAAGATTCTTGAATAATATCCACTATTCCATGCAAAATCTTGAAACAAAGATATGGCAAGTTTACACGAGACGCATAGAAAGAAGCAGTATATAATAGGACTAGCTCCTGTCAGCTGCTGTGATCTTGGATGAGGAATTCCGTGTCCATGGCAAAAGGAAGAGAAGTGAATACAGGAAAATCTGGGCAAGGGATAAGGAAAAACATAGCATGTGCGACAATCCAAAATGTCTTCCTTTAGTTCTGCTTTTATCAGTTACTGCTCTAACTCTCTACTTTTTACTATTGTCTCTAGAGCTGTGACTTGAATCTGGCTTTATAAGTTTTTAGCTATGTTAATTCTCTAGTCATGACTCTACAGTTTTATTAGTCATGTTAAATTGTTTGTTAAGTCACATAAGAGTTTATAATAAATATTTAAAATTACATGACAGAGTTACGTGAAAAAAATGTGTAACATAATTGTACATGCAAACAACTATGTACACGTTTATGAGGTAACATGTCCTTGGCAAAATTGTTTCTCCTCAGTGTACAGTATTTTTTGCTGTACTGAGAAGCATTGTTCTTCTGACAAATAAACAAATAGGCTTATTCTTGTGTATCAAATTTAGGTTTGCCTTTAAGGCTCTGGAAGTGGCCAATGAATTCCAACAGTCTCTGAAATAAGTCTACCTTTGTTATTTTGAGTATAACTTTCTTCTACATAGAATATGTTGTAACATCTAAAAAAAAATAGCATTCTGTATGTAGAGACCTCAGTGAATAATAATCAGTTAAGACTGAAAATCCTGCAGTGAACTACGTCTACAGAAGATGATGTTCTGATCACTTCACTGCCTCTCATTTCACCCGATGCATTCACTCAGTGTAACACTGAAAACTATTATACTGTGTGTGAAATATACAATAATGTTTTCTGGAAATAGATTATTCATATCAACAACAGATAATGTCTTATATTGCTATATTAACTATATAATATGTTTTATTATTGCAAAACAGTCCAATGTGTTATATGAAAATCACAATTGTAAAAAACCCAACATATGGGCAAGACAGCAACACAAATTGGTAACAATTTTAATTCAGTTGAGAGTAAACACAAAAAAAAAAGGAAATTGAGAATATTTCTGGTGTAATACGTTCACTCTTTCCTAACATTAGGTCCTCTGATACTAGTATTTCATTACAGTGGCCAACAATGGACATGAGTTGTTAGTGTGATATAACACTGTATTTCTTTGCAAGAATATTGAAAACCTAACTGCAGCATTTTTATTTCATTGAGTTACAGCATTATTAATACAGCAATTGTGTTGGGGAGCTGGGGAGGTCATTGCCAGGCCGCTCTTCATCATCTTTAGCAAGTCATGGGAGACAGGAGAGGTGCCCGAGGACTGGAGGAAGGCTACTGTCACTCCAGTCTACAAAAAGGGCAAGAAGGAGGACCCGGGTAACTACAGACC
>VWZZ01005401.1:0-201282 GCA_013399095.1 Psophia crepitans | reverse complement strand
ATCCTGGGGTGCATTATAAGAGCTGTGGTCAGTAGGTCGAGGGAGGTGCTCCTCCCCCTCTATTCTGCCTTGGTGAGGCCGCATCTGGAGTATTGCGTCCAGTTCTGGGCCCCTCAGCTCAAGAAGGACAGGGAACTGCTAGAGAGAGTCCAGCACAGAGCCGCAAAGATGATCAAGGGAGTGGAACATCTCCCTTATGAGGGAGCTGGGTCTCTTTAGCTTGGAGAAGAGGAGACTGAGGGGTGACCTCATCAATATTTATAAATATGTTAAGGGTGAGTGTCAGGAAGATGGAGCCAGGCTCTTCTCAGTGTCATTAAGCAACAGGACAAGGGGCAACTGGTTCAAGCTGGAGCATAGGAGGTTTCAGGTTAACATGAGGAAAAACTTTTTCACTGTGAGGGTGACAGAGCACTGGAACAGGCTGCCCAGAGAGGTTGTGGAGTCTCCTTCTCTGGAGACATTCAAAACTCAACGGGACACGTTCCTGAGTGATGTGCTCTAGGTGGCCTTGCCTTGGCAGGGCGGGTTGGACTAGATCTTTCGAGGTCCCTTCCAACCTTTGTGATTCTGTGATTCTGTGAAATATTCCTCATCAGAACAGGTAGTTTTTCAATGCTGCTCTTTGCTTTGATGTTCAAATAGAAGTTCTTTGGAGGTATAAAGTTGTTATTCCTTCATGAATAAGAAACTGGAATGAAGGGGGGAAGAGATCACCCAAACAGACCACCATTCTTCCTCCATGACAGCTTTAATGAACTCAGCTGCCATACTAACATCACATTGCCTTTCCTTTTAGATAAGCCAAACCCTGTAATTCTAGTAGGAAATTCTTTAAGAAATGTTGCAGTTTCAGTCTAGGTTCTTGTCCAGATTTTAGTATGAAACCAGAAGCAACAATTTTCACACTTCTGAACTAGACACAAAAGTTTCACCAAGTGCCTTTCTGTGCTCCTTGGCTTGAAAGACTTTATTTAGAACTGAAACACCTCTGAGACCCCCCATAATTCACTGTGAATACCATGAGCAACCCTTTATCTAGGGAAACAAGGGCAAAACTGTAATGACTTTCTAGAACAGTTCCATCAAATTAATAGCTGGCTGAGATCCAAACTTCTATGGCTTGAGTACAAACATTTTTGAACCTTAAAAATTAATGTCTTTTCTTTAAAAAAAGATGACTAAGATACATGTTTATATCCTATCCAAAACAGTCTAAAAGGCTGAAACAATAAAAAAAATAAAGCTATCATCCTTCATTTATAATCAAGTTATAATAATAGTTCTTATAGCTACTATATTTCTATTACTATCTAGATGATAGCTATATTTGAAAACCATATATATACCAGGTTAGACAATTAATTCAACCATGTTCTTGACACTGCTTAGAGTAGCAAGGCCTTTTTAACCCTCACATTACAGCAGAAACCATCATATACCTGGAGCACATACAACATGCAGGAAATGCAGGATTTGTGTAAACAACTTGTCCAAAAAAGTGTGAAAACAGAACCAGATGTTCATGTTATTTTAACCACCAAACTTTTTCAGAAATCCTTATACATTTTCTCCCATTAGGGAACATTCTGCTACAAATGATGTCTTAATATTTTCATGTTCCAGAATCATCTTATATAGCTGATATCCAACAGCACAGCTCTTTCCTATTTTTACACTTTGCAACCTTAATTGGTACGGTTGTATAAACAGCAGGATGAACCATGACTACCTGTTTGTAACACTGAAATATAACATATCTGCTCTGTGTCCATTAACCTAAATGAAAATAATTTCTATAAAATTTCAGATCTCTATTACATGAAAAGAATAAAGCTGGAGTTCCATGGCACCTCTTTTAATCTTCAGGCTGAAAGGACTATCAAAACAAACTAGGAATTCTAAAAGTTCTATATTTAGGTGTCAAACATTTCCACAGAGTTATAGCTTCAGCAACTGGTGAAACTAAGTATAATTAGTCATAGCTAGACCTTTTCTAATTTTTTTTAAATCAGAAGCAGTTGAAAGCTTTTTATTAAAGAGACAAGTTGGACCTTAATGAAATGATACACTACTAATAGTTTTAAGAGAAAGGCTAAATGTAATGGAAGAAGAGATATAATCCATGGTCAGTTTTTAATGTAATAAAAGCAATTGGTCTCTCTGACTTGAAAGAAATAGCATGTTCTGTGCTCAGTAATGCTAATCCTGACAGTTGCTCCTGGCCATGTATCTCATAATTTTGAAAGGTACAAAGACATGAAAAACTTCTTACATGAAACAGAACTCATGGATATTAAGATGACAGAGGGTGAAGTGAAGAGTGTGGGCTTTGAAGAAAGCAAGGCATTTTTCAAAGCAACTAACTTTTTATTCTTTTTCTAGAGTTACTCTGTCAAAGATACTTAGCTCAGCTGTCATTTCTTCCTTGCTAAAGCCGTATGTTCCACAACTTAAATCGGCAGATCCATCTGTGTTATTGGTGGTGAATAGCAGTGGTTAACTGCATACTCTGCATACAGATCAGTCTATTATACGCAGACTCAATTTTGATTAAAAAAACCAAAAACCAAAACCAAACAAAAAACCCCCACACACAAATAAAGAAACCCAACCAAAACCACCAGCTACAAGCCATGGACATTTTCAGGTTTCTGATCCAGGAACTGAGAGGAATGAAATCTCTTTTTTCTTATCTGCATAGTTTGTTCAAAGCCATTATGAAAAACCTGGTTTCTTCCATGTAATTTCTTTGATATTTTCAAATTCAGAATAAGGCTGCTACAATATTTACAGTAGCTTTAGAAGAGCACACAGTGAGAATATAAGATATTACTCCATTCCATCATGCACAGTAAGCTTTTATCTATTGGATTAATTTAAATACCACTAAGTAATAAAGTTTCAGTAACATCCACTGTCGCGTATCACCATCTGAGTCACAATCAATAAGATAAAATACTTTACTTGATAAGGTGTGTTATGCAAGTTTGCAGAAGCTGAGCCTTTCTGTCTTAGAAAATAGAGGGACAGAAATCGAAACCATTCTGATGCTAGCATGGTTTCGGTGAGCTATCATTTTCCAGGAAAAGAAATGCTTACTATCACTTTCAAAGAGCTCTGTCAGTGCCATTAAAGAGTCTCAGAGGTGCATGCTCTTTTTAAAAAGTCACCCTTGCATACCTAGCAGCCACACCAGCATCAGCATGTTTCTGTTTCTGGCATCATCCCTTACATTGCACCAGGCAGGGATCTTCATTCCTGCATACCAATTAGCACATTGCTGATATATTTTGAACTAAATAAAGACCACGGGTCTCACAACATCTTTCTGAAATAGCAGCTTTTGAAGAGCCAAAGGAGATGGTGTTTGAAAGCTGTCTGCTCAGAAGTCCTTTAGAGAACGACTGATCTCACCTTCAGAGAGCATGTGCAACCAGGCCTTGTCTAGATAACATGTAGGAGGAGGGAAGTTCAGAGAGGCAAAGTCTCTCTCCAGATCCATGATAAGGGTGATCCAACTCTCGATGGCTGCTGTTCAAATTTCTGAGCTAAGATGTTGTCTGCCAGTGACCTGTGGGATGAGTGGGAGGAGTTAAAAGTTTTGAATCAATGCCTTTCTGGATTACCTGTCTGCTTCTTTTATTTCCCCCATCTTTCCAAGCCCAATTTAGGGCCAGTACAGAAAACAGTTTTGCTTTCAGACAGATACAGAGCTGTTCCATTGTGAGCGAAAAATTTTGAGTTCTGACAAAGCCATACTCAGAGCACAATCCATACTCAGAGATACCTTTCTGTAGCCATACTGTAGACCAACCTTTACTTGAGGCCTTCACCCTCAACTAAGTAAAATATGTATCTTCTCCATACCAATAAAATTCTCTGGAAGAGTTGCTTTTAGTCTTATAAAATTAGTCCCAGATAAAAAAAAAATAAAAATCCTTGAGTAGCACAGCAGATTCAGGATATACCTCAAAAAGTATGTGAATAAACAAATATTTCAGCTTTCTAGCAGCTTGTCAGTCATGCTTAAAGTTATTTTGAACGGACACATTTACAGAGCAGCTGACATAGGGAAGAATCGAAGTATTGGAAGAATTGAGTGCTTTATGATGAAGTCAAATAGTAATGCTGATACACGCCAAAATAAAAAAATAAACTAGCTTCTGCATAGAGTGCAGTTTTTCATCTGCTTCTGTATCAGTTATGTGGAGAGCTGACTTTTTGAAAAAATACTGTAGATGTGATTCTATCACCTTTCAAGTAGAATTTAGGTGCAGCCTTTGGCAATAAAACAGGATTTCTCTTTGAAAAGGAAGCTGTTCTAAGAAGGATAATTTTTTATATTTTTATTATTAACTTTTTTCCTGATTAATAAAAGCATGGATACTTTTATATAGGATATATGTACGCTATGTCCACCACCACCAGATCTATTAAAACTAGCTAAGCTGTTGCTTTCCGTATTCTTGGAGCTGCAGCGGAGGACTTCAACTACTGGTCCTGGAGTCCGAGGACAAACACCTCACCCCTGAGGACTCGCAACTCGGGGCCAAGTGATCACGACATCAATATGATGGATGAACAAAATGGCGTTTATTAAACTGCGTCACAGGTTTATATACTCCCTTTATGGGGTGTGGCCACTGTGGGGCTCTGTGCAGGTCATAGGGGTGTGCCTAAGCTCACCGTACAACATGAGATCTTCCGAACGGGATTCCCTACACTAAGCCACATGAAAGAACTGGTGAGGAAGAGATGCAAAAAACCCTGTCTGGGATCTCCACCTCTGGGCTCAAGAGCTGCATATAGGCTTAGGCCCTGGCCTGTTGTCTGGTCCCAGCCCTGCAGGACCTCACCCCAAGTCTCCCAGCTCCATGTCCTAGTCCAGTGTGCAGTGCTGGCCATGTCTGACCCCAGTTCCTGTCAGCAGCCCTGCTCTGCTCATCCTGGCCAGATACTGGGGGCCAGGTCCTGCTGGGGGACATTGCCTGCGTCCTAGCCTCACCTATGACTCCTGGCTCACCGCTCTAGTTGGGGACGCCACTCCCCTTCATCCTTGGCAGCCATCTCCCACATTTTATTAATGGTTTTAGCAAGGGTTGGTGGTAGAGCTCAGAGAATATGAATGTTCCCAATGTGCATAATGCTCACAAAATTTGAGATGTGTCCGTCACCTCTTTGGCCAGCATAGAGTTCAAAGCTACAACTATCACAGACAGTAGTGAGCTGATAGGTACTCAGTTGGATGCTAGTATGGAAGGACCTCTGCAGCATTAAAAAATGGGGTAGGAAAGACTATGACAATAAATATGAAATATATTATGGAAATCCTGGAAAAATGAGATCACATCACTGCAAACAAAAGTAATAGTTGCATAATTGACTGAATTAAGACAGTCTAGAAAATACTATCAGCAATAGCTGTGAAATGTCCAGTTTGAGATGACCAGCTCTGTTGGATTAGAAGAAACCGACAGAAAGCTAGAAGTGTTGGAACAGGTAAAACAAAAAATAAGCCAGTGTCTTAAAGACACAATTTTTCCATCTCTGTTTTTTTAACATGTGATATTCTGATTTTATAAACTGATTCTCATCATCTTAGTGTGGAGAATGACATCTGCCTGTGCACCAAAACAAAACAGTAGATCTCACTACAGATAGCTTAATGTACACAAAAGGAAAATATTGGTTCATTTTAGTCTTTTATAGATAGGCTGTGTTCCATATTTGTATATATACATAATATATGTAAACTGTTCAAATTGCAAACAGTCCACCTCTGTATGAGAAGATTAGAAAACCTTGTCTCCTGAAATCATGACTACAGAGATCCTGACATTAGGAGCAGAACTAGATGATCATTTCTGGCTCTTGCATTGTATGCAAGTCTATTTATGTCTTCTTTTCTCTCACAAAGAATTGGAGGATATCTAGACTAAAAGTAGAGGTCATTAATAGTACAGGATGGGAATTTAAAAAACATTGCAGATCCTTTTCTTAAATAGCACTGTAAGCGTTGTGTCAAGTGAAGTGTATTTATTCTAGCTGCATGTGCATTCATTTTTTCCCAGTGGCAATTTTAATTATGATTGAGGCATTATAAAGAAGCTGATCACTTTCTAAACTTACTGTTGGAGAATTGAACCAAAGCTAACTTTTCCTTCCTCAATACAGGATTTGATAAAAAGCTTGATCTTCAATTTTTTATTTGTTTTTCTCTTGGATATGCTTAATTTTTCTCCTTTATCAAGGGTTTTGAGCTCTCTCTTTCCCATGATAAATGGAAATCCTTTCAAAAAGCACTTAGGGTCAGAATGCATACTGACTGTATATGTAGGAAAGTTTAAAAAGAGTTCCTTCTTTCAAGTATCCAGTTCAACTACTCTAGCTCTATTGCTTGCATTGCCAAGGTTGCTAGCTATAGAAACGATTCCTATAGTATGAGTTGAGAAAACCCTGAATCTCAGATAGCCACCTCCTGAGAGATCAAAAACAACTGTGCTTGTGACAGCTTTTTCTTCTGAAGCATTTGATTCACTGAGTTGCTTATACAGCATTCCCAGTCATATGAAATTATAGTATTAAAAAAACCCTTAAATTAGTTTTCTTGACATTAATATAGGCTGTTTTAAAATACTTTTCTCTTGTTTCCATTAGCTTCTTTGTTTATTAGAAAGCTTTAAAACTTAACTAGGTAAGTCTAGCGTATTCTAATATAGCAAACAACCCTTACTGGCAAATGCAGACACTCTCCAACTCCTATGTAAACTAAATGAAAAGTTACTTTTGGCATGTATGGTTTTATCTGTCAATCTTACTACATTCCTACTTCCTCTGCTCTGATATTTGTGTCGGGGTTCAGTTTTTCTTTTCCAACAAAGACTACATTTTAATTTCATGAAGAAAAAATTAATGGACACATTTTCAGAAGTGTTAATTAATTTGACTTGATCAATTCCTGACAGTTGATACTTCAGAGTCTTGATTTTCCAAGGAGCTGTGTGATAACTGAAGCACCAAAACCACAGAAACCAGCCCAAGACCTCAGCCTGGGCATTCATAAAAATGAAGGCCTTTAGTAGTGGCAAGTAATTTGGTACAATGCAGTTTTAATTCTACTGACAGGCTGAACTTGGAACTCCAAATTTCCTTTTTCAGCTCAGTCTCCCTGCTCTGAGGCCGTACTGAACCTTGGGGAATGCCTTCCATATTCAGGAGTGAAAGGAAGCTGACTCAAGATTTCAGTCTTGCAGTTCAACATTTAGAATATGTTTCTATTCATTAAGCCAGGCAGCAGGATAACTTTAACAATTATGAAAGATAGTAGGCCTACTGCAGTAATACACCTGCTCCAGATCTGTCATGAATGATCTATCTCCACCATCTGAAATATCACTCCAGAGGATCTTATGTCGTTAAAGTCATGTTCCTAACCCAAACTTTCCAGCATGTCATTGACTTCTTTTCTCATTTTATTTCTTTTCCTTTCACCTTCTCATTTCCTTTCAGCTTGAATTAAGAAACCTATCTGTAGCTCATCAGAGAACAAAAATAGGCAAACTGGAGATAACACTTTTTACAGTAACTATTGAATTTGTTAGAAATTAGTCCTAGAGAGACCAGCTCATTTTTGCTTATCAGATAGTGTGAGGAAAGGTTTTAAAATGTGCTTACAGTGGACAGCAGTAAGCCAATACAAAACTGTATTGGCCAATGTGGAACAGGAAAAACTGACGTGAAAAGGCTAACATGAAGCACTAGATAATCTGTCTAAAATTAATTAATTCTATTTTACTGACTGATATCTATGGTATAATAGGCAAAAACCACAAGCTGTCACTTCAGAGGTTTCTCACCAACATATCTCTAACGTGTTTCCAGGTGTACTCAACACACAGTTCGTCTGAGGGCATTTCTTCCTACACGTTGCACAGTGTACAGCCAACTCCAGCCAATGATATTGGCTTCCAGTATGTGCTAAGCGTGCTCAGCAGGATGGGTAAGCTATCTGAACACTAATATAGGGAAACATTTGTATTCTCATTGGTGATTGCATGAACTAGTTTCCAAAAGAAGCTTTTCTGAAGCAAGTAACATGTTTAATGCATTTGCCAGTGCTGTGCACTTAGCATTCTGCACCTCATATTTGGATCCTAAGTGTTTTAAATATATGAGGGTTCTGGTTGTTGGGTTTTTTAATAGTACTGTAGAGAACTTATCGGGAACGGTATTCCAAATATACATGGTTTTTACTGTTTGCTGTGTCAAACAAAATTTCAGTGTCATATAACTGGAAACTCTCATGAGTCCCCAGTCTGGGTGTCAGTTTTTCTGAAAATTTGTCACTTCTGACTTACTGTTAGTCTAGTTTAGCTGTTGTCAAATCAGCATTTCAAAATTTAAGTACTGTAGCTTTATAAATTATCATGCTAAGTTTCTCATCTGTGCATCATTCTATAATTTGAAAAGCTGTTCTTCTGCCAAGTTTTCTTAAGCACTAGAAATGTAGTGCAATAATAAATATCAGAAATAATTATACTTATACAGCTTATCCTTTCGGAGGAATTATTTCCTTTACACCAGGTAAGCACTAAGTATATAGTTACATTTGCTGCAAAAACTGATGTGGATATTGTGTTTAACTGGATAAATCAATGAATTGTTTGGATAATAAAGCAAAAGATAATGCATAGGAGGCTGATAACTAACAGTGTAGGTGCTAGACAACTGAATAATGTTTAGATGTGCCTAGTGACAGAGTTTTCACATTTTTAAAACTATTTAATAGAGTATATTATCTTTTCTGATAGTATCAACCTCCACGTAGAACTAATAGAATTTTCAATTTGCAGTACTATAATTTTAGCATCTTTAAATATTAAAATATCAGTCCTGCTTCATATGTTATTGCTATTGTACAAGCTAGATATAGAGGAGCTTGGGAGCAGAAAGGTTGTCTGCGAAGCAGGAATAGCTATTTGCACAGTTCCCTCATGTCAGTGCTGCCTCTGTAGGGAGAGCTTACCTCCAGACTGCAGTTACAGATAAGAAGTGGTATGGAAAACTCACTAGTTTTATGTTCACCATCTTGCTCAGTTTCAATCCTTAAACTTTCCTTGCTGTGATTAGTATCTAGCATTATGGATAGTTTGGTCCCTTCAGCATACTCCCATGGCATGGATATTAATTACTTCCTTTAAAATTGGACTGTACCATCTTGTGTCCTACCCTCATAGACAGTTCTTATTCCCCAGTTTAAAATGTCACAATCTGAGAGGTTTTAAGAGTATTAGATATTTTTTTTTCAGGCTCATGAGGTATTTTTAGTGCTCTAAAATTTTGAATGTAAACCCCAATATCTTACAAAGAAACTCGAGGAAGATAGTTTGGCACAGCATCCTTCAGCTGTCCCAACCTCTCAAAATGGCTTCGATGGAAAGGGTAGTGACCTTGTACTGATACGTTTATAGACATAGTGGTAGGATTTGTAGACAGATTCCACATCATCCCAACTTCATGTCTTCTGTAATAATAATTTAGAAAAAAATTAAGAATTAATATGAAGGTCATCACATTCTGATATGTAACAACCAACTGAAATTTCAAATACCCTTTCTCAGCCAAGCACCAGTCTCCAGACACGTTTTTTGGAAGGAGTATGAAGTATGAATCTCCTGGATAAGAACACATAGACAGAAGGGTGCTGGAGAAAAATGAGAATTCAGGGCACATACACTACTAGTAGTAATCTAGACTAATTTTTGGATTAAAGACAGAGTTATGTGGAGAGTAAACATAAACTACTACTATTACACTGCTAAAACATTTCTTCCATCCATACTCTGTCCAGTTAATTTCTTCTCTGCTTGGTGTGATAGAAACTTTTTTTAATATCACATACTTAGAAACTACAAGCTGCTTATCCAATACAGCTGCTTATCCAATATTTATTAAAATTAAATTCTGCCAGCATTAAGTTATGTTTAGTAACAGTAGCTTAATGTTATCTGCAGATCCTTCATGGTGGGTTTTTTTTTTTTAAACCAGAACAGTTTAAAAATTTTAAAGCATTTCCACAGTGTAACATATGCAGCAAAGATTTTTCTCCAAAATAAGTAGAAACCCATAGATAGGACTGCTATTTACCAGTAGCTTGGAAGGCAATGGTGGGTTTTAACTAATAGATTATAATCTCCTTAATAAAAGCACAGGAATTCATTTGGATCTGGATTTGAACTGATGTAGATCAAAATAAAACTATGTTTCTCTCCATAACAATTTTAATTCTACTCCATTTTTTAAGGAAACTGTTTATGACTTAATCAAATAAATTCCTAAATTAAGTGCACACTTGTGCTTTTGGTTTTTTTTAAAATATGTTAATGTAGCCATTTAAATCCTTAGACAAAAGGAACACCACAGGCTTGTATTTTCATTAATTCCCATTTCTTCATACACAGGCATGCCTGTCTGGTGAAATGATCACCAAAGCCTCTCTCCCTAAATAGAAAGAAACGAGAAGAAAAAAAAGCCTTAAACAAACAAGCAAAAAACCCCACCAAAACCAGTAAAAACTCCTACAAAACCCCAAAACCCCAAAGATGATAGAGAAGGATAAAAAGCAGAGTCAGTCATAGAAGAACTTTAGAAGCTGTTTGGAAGTCTTTGCATTTCACAAAAATATTTTAAAAAGACAGGACTCCGAGAACTTCCATAGTGGGAATGCCAATAGCTCAACCTCTCCAAAAAATGACACTGCAATGGCATTTCAGCTCTGACCTTCCCATTTCAAATTTGAAATCCAAACTGAGCAATGGAAAGAGCTTCCTTTTCTGTCAGTTCAGATGTCAGTAAAAGCTCCTTGGCACCAATTGTGTTTGAATACCGTTAATAATTCACAGACCAAGTACTGCATTACTGGGCTTTAGAAAATGGAAGTATTTCAAACCAGAGGGCAGTCAGTACATTTTTAGTTTCAACTCATTGCTTCAGTTTCTGTATTGAAAATTTAGGATAAATATATGTTACCTACAAATAATTAATTAGTTAATATTGCTAATGCACTACTTGATAATGTAATTCCACTAATACTGCCATCTTTGTTTCCACCACTGAGTTAGGTAGCTGAGTAGATTAGAGATAGAACCTAATTAGGCTATTTTAGTAAAGTTCCAGACTAGAGAGTAATCCAGCTCTAGCTTTCTAGCCCTACAGCTTGTAACTGACATCCAAGGTTTTGTGAAGGGCCTTGTGTTATTAAGGATTTGATTCAGATCACCATTTTTTATATAAGCAAACTCAGAAGATGTTTTCCTTTATGTAGGTAACACTTATTTCAGAACTCCTGATCAATCACTATCTCAGGATTATTACTGTGTGTTTTACTTGTTTAAGCAAGGGAGTTTTGGAGTGTATGAATTACTGTGGTTACAGTCTGAATGGTAAAGAACAATAGATCACCCTTGACAGCCTTACTTTGCAATGATGTTTGAAATAGTGCAATAAATTAAAAAAAATGTTATTCTTTGGTGCTTCTTTTGCTTTATCATTCCTCAGGAAGTGCTGCACTTATTTCTATTACAGTTGCACTTAATCAAAGGTTAATTTCTGATGTTCTCGCACTTTTACAGATTAGACAAATAAAATTAAATTCTGAAAAATGTCAGCAAAATTTTAAGGTATAGGAAGGGTTAAAATATTCTTGCATGTATGAATCTTTTCAGCAGACAGGAAAATAATGCCTAGACTTTTTTCCTAATTCTATTTCACTTAAAGGACTTCATGTTGGAAAACTAATTGCTGCCAGTATAGATTTACTTTTTCAAGAGAAAAAGTGTAACCTCTTCCATGAGTTTTTAAAATAGCAGTGTATCAATAAAATTATTCAATACTACTGAATGTAATTTTTGCCAACCAAGACAAAATGTATTAACAAAATCCTGTTCATACAGAATACCAGAAACATAAATGAAACACTTATTGATCCATTTTGAAAGAATTCAACAAAAGTTATGTTAAAAGAGTCATTTTCTTGATGAAGTTATCTCACTAATAACTTCTCTATGTCTTAAAATCTCATGCTGCACAATTCTACAAGAGATCTTACTATTTGAAATGTCATTTAAGCACCAGTTTTGGACTACAAAGGAAGAAGGAGGAGCATTCTAATTATTTTAATTATCTATTTTAAAAATACACACCGTATGCTTGGTCAGTAATTTTTAATTTTGCTTTTCTTTTCTAAGTAGACCAGTGTCGCGGTTCGGCCCCAGCCCCAGCCGAGCCCCACGCAGCCGCTCACTCACCGCCCCGGCAGCAAAACACGGGGCAGAATGAGGCAACAAAAGGGCAAATGGCTTCGAGTTGAGATAACGGCCGTTTAATGGGCCGACAAAGGGAGAGGGGAAACGACAATAGGGCTGCAATAATTATCCCGGGATGTAAACAACCGCGATAACAAACGCAGTACTTTACCGACCGACGACCCGACAGACCAGACGGACCAGAGGCGCAGGCCGCAGCGAGACCGTCCCGGAGCAGCCCCGGGCCCCTCCCGGCCAGTCCCTTTATAGGGGCGTGACGTCACGTGGTGTGGAATAGCGGCCGGCCCGGCCCGGCTCACCTGGCCCGGGCCTGAGCATTAACCCCGGCCTGGCCAGAGCCAGGACAACCTGCTCGTAACAATGGCTCAGAAAAGATAAGGTCAGGCTGCTTAGTATGAACACCAAGCTTTTAGGTGACTTTTTTTTTCTTTTTTCCTGTTAAATAAGTTGATTTCTCAATATTAGGCCAAGCTGTCACATGTAATGTTACTAATGATACACTGACTTAGAATGAGTTGTTATACGGGAGCACATCCAGGACGTGTCCAAGCTACCCAGAGAGGAAGGGTTATGGACTCCTTCACCAGCTCAGCAGCTCAGAATTAGCCCCTTGTACCACCCTTGCAGAGTGGGCAGAACCTGAGATGGGAGCAGGATGATTATACAATAGGGGATTACTTTAAAACCTTACTAAATTTGGAAGTGAGTGTTTTAACCCAGCACTTAATGTTTATTTGCTATTATAATGGAAGTTCAACAATGATGGTAAAATCTCAACTGTTTGCATAATACTCTCTGGGGGTTTAGAAGTATCCAGCATGTTAGATGGGTGATGTGAAATTAAATATATATTGAGCAAATGCACAGTCCAAGCTGCAGTCCAAATCAATGTTCTGGGAACCGAAATGGCAAATAAAACGGCTGAATATGGAAATTATTTTCATTGTTGTTGCATGAACACAAATGTTGGAAGATACTTTCCTGAAGGTTAACCTGAAATTAATTCCTTTATAAATCGTATTAAATTGAATAGTACACTGCAAATCACCCCAAATAATTTCTGATTAAGAAAATGTTATTTGACCAAATATGAAACTCTCCATTCTGTTTTTCTGTCCCTGTGCTTTAATTAAATAAAAAGCAATCATGCAATAGAATTCCTCTTGAAAGAAGAAATTAAAACATTTTTTATTTGAAAATGGTAGAATCAAACATTTTGAGGTTTTCATTAACCCCCAACCATTTTTCCAGCCAAAATCTGCTCTCAAATTTTATAAATGGTTTAAGCTGTTCTTCTAAAAGGTGTTTTTTGGGGGGTTGGGGTTTTTCTTGGCAAGCTTTGGCCAGTTATATCAGTAAGCTGTATGTTCCACAGATAGTAAATGAAGAAGGATCTCTGTAGTCCTCCTGCTGAACAAGAGAAAATGAAGCATGGACTTACCCTACATGTAGCCACTTTCAAACCTGAGAGTCAAGCGGCTGTGTGTCATTCAACTCCACCTGACAGTCTCACTGCAGGCACCTATTGTCACAGAAATAATGGTGCCAACTCACAATGTTCTCTTAGAGCACTGATCCCTGCTGTCACTGGGATCTCAATTAAGCGATAAATTTCCAAACATAATAATTGTAAGTTAGAGACTGGAAATGTGATTCAAATGCAGCATGAAATATAAGAAACTAGAAGTGATTCCTCAGCCCCAGGAGCATTATCCAGAAATACTGTGCTTTTGAGGGGAAACAGCCCAGAATTTTCAATGTGAGAGTGCAGCAATATTGCAGAAGGCAGTGCCGGCAAGGATGGTTGAATGTTGTACGAAGTGTGGACCAGGAGGTGAAGACAAAAAAGTGGACAATTGTAGTCCCTTAAAGAAACAGGGGTGAAGGAGTTCCTGCAGTCAGATGTATGATGTGCTCTGGAGTATTTGGATATTTTGAGGAGCTCCAGAGAAAGGTTTGCAGAAAAGCAGGAGTGAGTTTGTCATTGTGTGAGCAGGCACTGCAGACATAAACTCTGTGAGAAGGAATATATGCCAAAAGTCAGATTTTAAGTACAACTGTTGAAACATGGTTGTTTGGGGATGTACATATGAGAGACACATTGCTGTGCATGGGAGGTAGACCAATGCATCTCAAGCCAAGCAACCCATGCCTGGGCCAGCAAATGAAAGCATGCTACTTCGGGTTTTTTGGGTTTGTTTATTACAGATTTTAATCTTTTTAACAGCTAACAGCTGTTTAGCAACAGCTAAATGCAATGTATACTTCTGCCTCTGATGGAAAGGGAAGAACGGCAAAAGGAATTTTGTAGACAGTTGTTTTGAGCTCCAGTTTTGTCTTACTTTTGTAATTCACACAAAAATTATGCCAGCAGAAAATGCAAGTGTTCTCTTGTGTTCTGACAGAGCTAAGATAACCAGACACAAATCATTACAACTTATACAAAGATAAATTTTCCTTTTTCAATAAAAAGATTCCATCTAAAATATTTTAAAGACTATAACACATAATATTTCAGAGCAGGGGAATTCTAACTATTTCCCCTTTTATTATTCTCCCACCTTATGTACACAAAACTTCCCATAGGCTTCAGTCGGAAAACTTGCCCTAGAGGAGAACTTCATGTGAATTCTGCCTGGTTTTGACTATTTTTATCTTTTGTACTACATACTGATTCTCAATTGAGATTTTTCATTAAAGTTCATAGATGAAATCAATACAAATCAAATGGTATCAAACAAGTAATTAATTTATATAAAATGTGTGCGTGCATGGCGTCCAACTTAAATAAAAATGAAGTCTGGCAATTGAAAGCATTACCATTTTAATTAAAATGATTCTTTTAGCAGATTGAAAGATTGAACCTCAAAATGTTAGATGCTGTTTGCACCTACCAATCTCCTAGTTGGTAAAGTGAGAAAGATATGAAATAAGAAATGAGAATAAAGGAAGAGTAGAAATCTACTCATACTGTTATGTAGTAATAGCATGACATTTTTCAAATAGAAAGCTATTCTTAGCTCCTAAGTGACATTAAATTCAGGTAATTTCAAACCACTTTAGAGGAGTTCAAATTTTTAGGTTTTTTTCTGTTGTTTTGTTTTGTTTTTTCTTTTTAATAAACTGCTAATGTGCAATGACAACTTTTGTATAAAAAAATCTTTTATGCTTACTGGAAACCTGAGAGTGTGTTGAAATCTTACACATTTCTCATCCTTATTATTCTGCTTCAAAATATCCTGAGCTGAATCTGTCAAGGTCATGATCATGCATTTGATGACACAGAGCACTATATGTTTCTTTCATCAGATGATGGTTTTGGGACTTTGTTTTATTTCATAGCATAGTTGTTGTGAAAAAGGACCTGAGGCTTACAGTTCATCTTACCAGTAATCCATAAGCTACGTGATTTCTGTTTACTAAAAGTTTGCCCTACATGTGAAATCATAATTTCTGGATGTTTGTTAGTTTTGATTGGGTCCTGGCACACAGCTTATATATAAAATAATTCTTTTGTCTTTCACCCTTCAGCAGAATTAGGGAAAGCAGTTAGCAATAGAATTCCAACACCTGGGAGTTTTTCCATAACCTTTATTCCTTCTACTGTACAGTGTTTTGATTCTACTGCAGTAGTGTCAAAATGTATAGTTTTTCATTTCAGGATTGCTGCATGAATGTGCTGTACATCATACGGATCCAGTCATCATACGGATCCAGTCCATTAAAGGTTTAACTGTTTGATAGTGCACAATTTTTAAAAGCTTCACAATTATGTAGGAAAATTATTTCTATTGAATTTTGGTACAAAAAAACCATGGAGTTTAAAATTGTTAAAGCATGGAAAAAAAATACGATATATTACTTTATAACAGTAAAATAACTAGCACTGATGGGAAGAGTGAAATCCAACTAGACCCACTTATCTTTCCTTACATCTTCAACTTAGAACAACTTTCCTATCTTAAAGTCACAGAAAAAAGTAGCAGATAGGAATTGCGTACCTAGGTCAGCCTGTTCTGCCTGAGGGAAGGTGTGTGTGGGGGTTTTGTGAAAGAACTTATAGCTTTTATAACTGACTTATTACAGTTATTGCAATTCATTATTATGGCAGTTTTCTCTGACTATAGTCAGATCTCAGTTGTTTTCTTGTACAGGTTGACTTATTTCTAATCATAAAACTTTTTTTTTAAAAAAAGTAAGTCTTTATCCTTTAGGATATAAAGAGTGCAGTGGTGAAAGGACAACACTGAGGGAAAGAGTCACTTCTGAGCTAATGAATACAAAGGAGACATTTCTACCTCAGGAGGTGAATGTGTGGTCATTATCAGTCACATAAAATGTTTTAACTGCCCTCTGGAGTTGTGACTTCTGGGCTCTCATAAATCAGATGAGATACTGGTGGTCAAATGGACTTATTTATATTCCCCGAGTCAAAAGGACTGTTTTTTCACAACCATTTTCACCCTGCACTCATCATTTAGTCCTATTTTAAAATAACTCTAAAAGTTATTTTTCACTGCTGGCTGATTTCCAACAAAGGAAAACTGGTACCTGACTTCTATACAGTGAAAAATGAGAGCTTCCTAGTTTATCACTAACTTCATCTCCCATGAAATTCTACCATTTACAAATCAGCAGGACTTAGAAACTTTAATACCTTTGAGTGTGGGTGAGCATACACCTCTTGTATATGTGCACAAGTGCTAACACCGAGAGCAGTCCAGGAGATCCAGAAATTTAAGGTTGCCCTGCTAGGAATTAGCTCACCTCCCACTCTTAAAAGAGCTCTTACATCTGAAATATAGCTGAGCCCCTCCTAGTGTTTTCTTTCTGTAATAAATTCTTGCTGAGTCTTAGCTTTTTCCTTGTTGCTTTCTTCACATTTCAATGACATGCCAGGCTCTTGGGGAACTTGGAGATGAAATGAGTTTTATGTGCACAGTGCTAGGGCAAACAAAGTGTCAAACTATGGATGGCACAGGAACAAAAATAAAAGAGAAAATCAATCCCAGTGCCACAAGAAGCCCTGTCCAGATACATTGAAAAAAAAGGAAATATCAGTCCACAAGGAAATAGCTTACCATGACAGGGAAACTGAATGTGGTAAAAGTACCTGATTCTGACTTGAACAGGACTGTCTTCAGCTCTGATCTCTTTTCAGCTCCTAAAAAAGAAGTTGAAATAGTTCTTTTTCAGGTATCAAGAAAGACTTCAAATAATATATTTTTTTTATTTTGTTTTTTAGTTATAAGAACTAGCAGTATTGGCGAGGATTATATCTTCTTCCTTTCTTGGGGATGATTTGTGGTGGTATTACAGCAAAAAGTACAAACCCCCAAACCAAATGTGTGCTAATTTGCAAAGCAGGATTCTATTTTGTTTAAATTCCATTAATAAGCTAGCTATTTTGTTTCATTACCAGCATTCCTCAGATTATATAGTTGGTTAGGAAACCTAAAAAACAATGTATCAGAAATTAAATTCTAGCATCCATCCCAGTACAGGGCTTCATCATTCACTGTGAAAGAAGACAGTTATTTAAAATGCATTGCAAATAAAGCCAGCTTCTAGGAGATGTAACAGAAGTTCTGTATGCAAAAAAAGAGAATAAAATATAGTCAAAAAGCAAGCTGTCTTTGTAATCAAGCCAGCCACCCAAAATCTACCTTTTCATCCAATATTGCTGCTCAGAGAGGTGTGGCGGTTGAGCTCTCTTCTGTAAGTGTAACTTGGCTTCTCCTGATTCACCAAGCACAGGCAACCTCCAGAGCTCAAACAGTACTCATTGTAAGGACTGATGACATGTACTCCTCTGCATCAAACTGATATGGTATTATCAGGTGTGCAGGGTTTCTGGAGGACAAAGAAACCAAGTGTTGACCTGTTACCTTGTAGTGGCATGTGTGATGGTGTGCTCCCTCTCCCCAACCTGACCCTTATTTCCCATAACCTTGCTCAAGTGATAACCACCAGTGGAGGTTGTAATGGATGTGTTTGCTTGTAATGGCTGCATCTGACTCCAAGTGGATTCGGAGGCAGATAACAACACAATAACCAAGGGCTAACTTGAGCAACGCACCCACCTAATCACAGTGCTGGTCAACGTCCAAATCAAACCAAATTTGGAAGAAACTAACATCTGTGGCCGGTATGCAAATGAGTCAATCATTGTACTCCCATAAATAATGAGCAGCCCAAGAGGCCTTTGAGCTCTCTTGCAGAGCAGCAGGCTGTATGCCAGGATCTCCCCTTGAGTAGGGATGCTTCTCAAGTTTACTCCTCAAAGTTGAGAGACTCCTTATCATGTCAGATAGTCGGTAACTGAATTTGGAATAGATTGTGTACATATGATCCTTTAGACATCAACAATTGACGAAGTCTGAGACTGGGATTAGATCCAGTGGCACCTAGACTCCTCTCTGAGATGGAGTTAAGAAAGAGAGTCCTCTCTGAACCTCATGACTCAATGGGAGGGTCTCCCTGAGAGTTTCATCTGACCCTGTCCTCTATGCAGTAAATAATCAAGTGTACCTTGACACTGAATCTCGTTAAACCACTGTTGCATTTACCATTCAACTTTTTTAACTTACTTTGTTATTGATGAAATATATTGCTGCTTCTCTCTGAGTGAAGTGCATCTCTATCGGTCCATTCGTGACAGCATGGCATACCATAGCCTCACAATAAGAACTGCTGCCCATCAGACATCTGTTGAGTCTCAGACCCTGGGGATGCTACAGGCTGCTTGGTTGCTTGGTCACTAATCACCATGTAGTCTGGAACTTCTGTAGCAGATAGCAGAGCATTAGATATGTCTTCATCACTGTTAACAACAACAACAGGATAAATAAAAGCCAACCCTATTTACCTGTGTGTATGCCCTGCACTAGACAAAAGTAAAATTCTAGCAAGAGAAGAACTGAAGTTGTTCCTTGAATTGTAACTGGAAATGGAGTTCTTAATCTGTCCAGAAACTTCAGCCACCAGCTGACATTTTCTTTTGAGGTGTAAAATTTGTCGCTGTTAGAGCATTCCAAGAAAAATACTTCACAAAATCTAAAGAGGCTAGACAGAAAAATTGTATTTTGAAACAGAGCTAGTTTTGTAATACCAAGTTACTTTTAACAATCAATTAGATTGTTGTGGTTTTATCCCAACCAGCAGCTGAGCACCATGCAGATGCCTGCTCAGTCCCCTGCATTGGGATGGGGGAGAGTATCAAAAGAGTTAAAATGAGAAAACTCGTGGGTTCAGGTACAGATAGTTTAATAAGTGAGGCAAAAGCTGCACACACAAGCAAAGCAAAACCAGGCATTCATTCCCTGCTTCCCACGGCAGGCAGGGGTTCAGCCATCCCCAGGGCAGCAGGGCTCCGACATGCATAATGGTTACTAGGGAAGACAAACGCCATCACTCCAAACGCCGCTGTCCCCTCTTCTTCTTCCCCAAGCCCCTTATAAACTGAGCATGACGTCATACGGTATGGAATATCTGTCTGGTCAGCTGGGGTCAGCTGCCCTGTCTGTCCCCTCCCAACTCCCCGCACACCCCCAGCCATCCCACTGGCGGGACGGTGCGAGAAGCAGCAAAGGCCTTGGCTCTGTGCAAGCATCGCCCAACAACAGCAAAACATCTCTGTATAACAAAACCAGCACTCTATTATCAACACTGTTTCCAGCACAAACCCAAAACACAGCCCCATACTGGCTACTATGAAGAAAATTAACTCTCTCTCAGCTGAAACCAGGACATAGATGCACTGGATATTGACAAATTTATGTTTAGGTAGTGGATGGAATTCAGTGTTTAACCAATGGAAGTTAATCAATATGATCTCAGTTGAATCCTTCTCATACCGAAATTATCAGCTTTACAATTGTCTTCAGTGGCTGTAGAAATCAATCCTTTCCCAGCATAAATAAAAAGCAGAGCTGATAGTAAGAACCTGGATTGTCTGAACTATAGCAGGAAGAATTTGTAGTTACTGAGGTATGTAATATTTTACTCTCAAGTTTAATGCAGTTGTTTGTAGAAATTGTGACTTCTAATCCTACAGAGTAATAGTCATCCTTCCAATACACATTGAATTTGTTTCAGCTTTGCAATTTAAAGAGCTAGTATCTTGTAGTATAACTATATACATATATATATACATATATAACTATATACATGTACACATTTTTATGTATGAATTATTTATCTATTCTATAATAGCTGAAAACAGTCCTCTACATCTTTTGAACCTTCCATGTATATTTTGAATCTTCATTCCTCAGCAGACAAATGCAAAAACTATTATTAGATGAAATGTTAGGAAAAATATTATTCTAAAACTTAAACGGAGAGTCTCAGAGGAGCCAGACTAAATTTTATGAAGAATTTAGCTACAGGGCAAATGTTTCCTATTTTCAGTTTTTATAAGTCATCCCTCTCCTGGGATGCTCCCTAATATATTCATTTATAATCCAAACAATCTTTCCTACTGGATGGTTTTACCTACGCTGTGTTTCTCATATCTGTGAGGTCAGAAAAGTCAATCTCATCAGTATTAAAACTTGTCTAGAATTTTGAGTCACACTTCTGAAGTTCACTGCAGCATGTCAGAAGCTCAAAAGACCCTTTTCAGCTTCCCTGGGAGTTGGTGGCTGTATACATAGCCCCCCTCCCTTCTCCACCTCCTAAAAAACTGAATTTGTAATGCTGTTTGGGCTCATACTAGGCCTTAGAATAATGTAACTCTGGAACTATTTTAAAAAGTATTGTTATACACTCAACATATCCTAAATAATTTCATAAATAGCGAACATATCACAGGGTGAAAGAAATAGGATATATTGATGTGCATGAAGAGAAAGGCCAGTTGTGTGAGGGCCTTCAAACCTATATCCAGAGATCATTATGCACCTGCTAAAATTAAGTCAGAGAAACACAAGTTGTCTCTGTCATGTGCTACTCCGCCGTTCCAAACATTGCATTCTTAAAAAAAAAAAAGCTATGTTGACAAAACTGTCATTGAAGAATGGGTTCTCTGCAAAACATGATCTTGGTTGGTGCTATATAGACAGCCACATCAGGAAACTGCTGTGTTTTGTACTGAAGTATTAATAGAAATAGGTTTCTGAGGAATGTTAGAATCTCTGACGAAGGTGGTGGAGGTGGTAAGAATACCAGATGGGACCTCAGGAAATCAAAGCAACACTCCTAATTTCACTAAATAATCCCTCTGTGACCTTTAGAAAGTTATTTAGGATACATTTTGCAAAAGCTCATAACGAATTCAGATGCCAAAAATCCCACTTATTTTCAGTGAGAATTAGTGCAATAAATGTACTTGAGTCACTCGCAGATGTGGGACATGGTCTCTGAAATTGCTTAGGGAAATGAGTCACCAAGGAATTAGGATGTCAAATTTTTTAAAGAACCTATTTGTGAAACAGCTTTGAATGATACAAACCTATTTCACAGAGATACAGGAAAGGCTTGAGTGTTACAGTGGTTAACAGTTTTGAAAGATCTATGGATATATACATACAAAATGCATGTTTTCTATGTGATCTAGATGCATGCTCTGCCTGGCTTCTTCTGATCAGGGTTAGAAAGCTCAGCCTGCGCAGGTGGAAATGCAGGAAGGTGATAGATCCCATCACTTCTGAAAATTATGGCCAGGTCATTTAAGTTACTTGAGAGAGTGCTGACTTCTTGGAAAATTAGGACTATTAATACCCTGTTTCAGGTGACCCAGAGGTATTACTGACGAAAGTGCACAGCCTTTGCTTTGTTTTGTTTTCTTCAGAGAGCTCATTGTCTGGAAAAAAGCTGATTCTGTAATTCAGTTGATTATGTCACTGATAATGAGGACAGGAAAGAGCTGAAGATTTCTCATGTAGGATTGTTCCTCGCAATTAGTTTTTAATACTCCTAACCCAAAAGCAGCTCTCTCAGAGTCTAAGAGAAATCACAGTGTTTAATCATCTCGGATGGGGAAGGAGAAGACAGCCCTCGCTGGGTGACAGGAAAGGGTAGCACAGAAACATTCAGAGGCTGGTGATAAAGTAAGAGTTATTTCATCTTGGTTTTTTGTTCCTCTGAAGGAGCACAGATAAGTTCACTGCTACAAGAGATAGGAAATGCCCTCAGGCACTGAAGATCTCAAGAGTGCCTCTCTTGAGTCTCTCTCACACCACTAAACAGAGCAGTTCTTTAAAAATCCTGTTCCCAACAAACAACTGAACTCAGCCCATAGAGCCAGGAGAGAAATGAAATGCACTAATTTCCAAGATTAACTGTTGAGGAGGAATTTCACACACATTGGTCCAGCAGCTAGGTGTTGGAAGACTGCAGTGTGTATTCCTGAGGGTCACAGTTGGTATTTCTGATTCACAGTCTGGACAAAAAAAACCAGACAGAGTATGTAATTTTTGCTTCCCTTTTCTTCCTCTCCTCTCCCAAACCCCCACAAGTACCTGCTCAATATTTCTAAAAGAGGCAAGCATCTTTTGGTCTAAGCCCATAATCCAGAAAAGTAGGTGGCCCTTTGGAAACATGTTGATTTGAGAAAACTTTATTATTTTAATGATGAATTAGCAAATAGGAGTAAACAGAGGCTAACAAGGAAATCAGAGGCAGGCTGAGGCCATGCTGTTGGTGTTTATGTTTCTGTTTTGACAATCTGTTGCCTTGTACATTTGCCCTCCTTTTGGGTTTCCTTCACTTTCCCTAGCCCAGACAGTGCTCCTGGCCATGGGCCTATGTGCCGGAGCTGAGGGCACTCTCTCCATGTGGACCTCAGCTGACTCACAAAGGCATGACCTCTGAGGAAGAGAAATACCTTTTCTGAGAGCATCTGGCAGAATTTGGGTGTGAGCCACACGTCCAGTTGCTCAGCACTATCTGGCTGGCAGAGCTTTAGGGCTTATCCTGAAGCTGATTTTTAGAGACCTAGGGAAAATTAGTCTCAGCACATGATGTGCCTGTAATTTTTGAGCATCTCCAGGGTTAAACAGAGGCTGGTTATGAGGAGTTTGACTGTGTTCTTGTACACGATCCGTTTGGATCTAATTTTGTATATGTAATCTATGTTTTCATGGGAACACAGGTGCTATTTGAGGCTTTGAATTCACAAATTAAAGTGCACTTCAAGAGACATAGATCCATGTAAATTGACTCTAATGAAGCGGTTCCTACAAAGCCTAGCAAAGCCAAGCTATGCAGCTTCATAGATCTCTGCAATAAAGGCATTCTATAAAATAGAGTTAAATGTATTAATGCAGTAGTGTGCTACTGTATTAAGTTAATGTACTGCAGCATGAAATGAACTTTATCCCTTTAGAAAAACAATTATTATTTCATGTAATACCATTTCCTACGTGTTAGTGCTGTAGAAATGAGGAACCATAGTCAAAATACAATTATCATCTCAGCAAGATAACTTTACAGATTCCTCTTAATTACTGGCCCTAGCTTTTTTTTTGGCCTTGGACTTCCTGAATGTAAACAAACTAATAGGAATTTAAGACAGTCATTTTCCTAAAATCATCTAAAAAAATAATATATAGCCCAGAGAACATGCAGCTATGATTGCACTGAATGACATTTCTAATGGTTGCTTACTCTGAGAAAATTGAAAATCAGCTGCTTCACAGTGTTTTTAATCTGCATTAGAATTTATTTTAAGCCAGCTTCCATTATTTCAAATGTAACGGAACATGAGGGTACTCCACCATTTATCTGGGAGATAATTCATGAACTTCTGTGTCTCTAAAATAAATATTCACTTTACCTCATTTGCAAGCTGATTTGATTTCGTACAGAGGCATGAGTGAGATCTACAGTTTTATCTATATACTGATCTATAAGTATGTTTGTTTCTTGTACTCAGTTAAATGTGATATATAAAAGGAACATGACTAGAAAGCAACAAATCATTATTTGTTGCTAGTGCTCTATGAGAAAAAAAGTTTTCCATTTGTACTTTGTGGTTTAGATTGTATGCAAGATAATGAGCTATGTGATCTGTTCTGATGATTGGACAAAGTAAAAAAAAATTGTTTTCTCTGAGCTGGTACCAGCAGTTCAGCTGCAGATGTCACAGAGAGATGGAAAAATGAATAATTTTCCCTCTTTGAATGTTACCTTTCCTAATTGGCATATATCGTCCATTAGAAGCAAGCTTAGCAGGCTGTAGTGCCTTAACCACATTATTCTTGGGATTGTTTAAAACAGTAACTGGTGTGAACAGATTTTGCAGCTTACTACACCATGCCACAAAATTTACTTTACAGATGCATGAATGTATATCATTACATGTTATGCTTCAAAATATTAAGAAGCAACCAAATAATTAAAACTTTGTTTTCAAATGATAAAGTAAATGTGGTTAGAGGCCAAGATGAGCTAACTGTTTTATTCAAGTGACAGTAGTACATTATTATCTTCACTGAATTAACTAACTGTCTTAGGAATCTTCTTTAGTACCGTCTCTCTCAGCTGACCTATTTTCTAATATATTTATCTTCACAGTAGCACTTTAAAATAGGAAAGTATTATGTCCTTTTTAGAGATGCAGAACTACCGGACATACTTCTACAGCACAGGCAGTTAGCAGAAGTGTCTGGAGCCTAGACAAGACAGGACAATCAGAAGCCCAAGCAGTTTCTAGAGTCCATGTATACCTTGCTCACGTAAAATCCAAGCTACTCTCTGACCATGTCTTTCTCTTGCATCTCACTGCACCAAATGTTTCCAAAGACAGAATCTGAGCACACCTGGAGAAATGCAAGAAGAGTAAGAGAAATGGGTTGTTTATTTTTGAAAGGTGTTGATTAAATTATCTTCAGCATATGTTTCCGTGAGGTTTTGTTTGTTGTTTGGGTTTTTTTCATGTTGTTCTGTGATACAGATGATCAAAGAAAAAACTGTGACATAAGAATAAGAGCTATTTATTTCTCTGTTGCTAGTGTTACGACTACTAAGCCTGACAGGTGGATAAGTGAGATGTGGCTATTAGCCTGAGCTGCACAAAATTAAGTAACGGGCATCATTTAGAGAAACTTGCAGGAATTTTATGAGAGAAGTAGGGTGGTCCATGAGATGGCTGTGGGAGAGGAATCTTTCACTATGACAAGCCTAGTCTTTTGAAGGGACAAGAGTTCCTTTAACAGGGAAGCTCGGCCATTTAAGGCCCACCTAGCCTGCAGTGAGCTGCACACATTCAATTATAAGACCTACTGGGAACGAAACCAGTGATTATAAAAATCAGCAAGTGGCTCAGTTCTGACTGAGAGCTGCAGGGGGGAAGATAGAATCCTACAACAGGCCTGAAGCAGGGGGATTAAAGACCAGACAGTGGGGAGTATATGTTTCTTCAATTTCCTTACCTGTGGTAGGCAGGGGAACTGTTTTGTTTTGATGTTTGCCTAAGTTTCATACCGGAGAATAAATTGTATTCTGAAAATGAACAGAGCTCCACCTGCTCTGGGGAAGGCTAAGCAGGTCATCTTTAATGAAATCCTCCACTGACACTATGATTTAGCTGATAATATTACTTTAATGCCTCCAGTACTTCCAAGAATGATGAGATGCTTTTTTGTCATTGTTTTCCTCTCTTCTTGTTTTAACATCCTTGTGTTAGTCATTGTAATATCCCACTGGGCCACATCCTGTCCTAAAAGCTATCCTTTCATGCCACCGATAACATAATGGACCTGTCAGTTTCTCCGTATTACAAGTGCTGTGGGTTCTGGAGTAGCGTCAAGTTGCTTATCTGTGCATTGACCTCTCCATTGCTCCCATGGGAGAGTGAGATTTTAACTTTCTCAAAGAGAGCCCTGGGAATCTTGAGCATTTGTATGATACAAAAAGATGCTTACCTTTTTGCCCCTTCCCCACTCACTTTGAGCTGTGCAAATCCAGCAACTTCCTACAGGCTTTCAAATATGTTTGCTGCTCAGTGATTTTAACATGTGCTTTTTACAATGGAAAGAAACTATCAAGGGCATTTCCCAAACTATTTTACTTCCAAGGTATTACCCATCTTTACTTTTTTAATAACTTCATAAATTAGTTTAATTCTAGGGAGCAGCAAATCCTGCTGCTCGGGAAGCAATTAGCCCTTATTAGCATGCAGAACCGGGTATTATTTTGCTTAGTGTACTGTGTTTTAGAATAAACAATAACAATGTGACATTCAAATTTCTTAAGTGTGTTGACAAAAACGTATTTAGTCAATGGGGCTGCTAGAAAACAGCACTTTTTGCAGAGCAGGCTATCCTGCTTATGACTGTTCATATTCACAAATATGACAAATTTACAGACATTTTGAAATATAGAACCAAATAGCAGATTGTTAAAAGTGCCTTGCTTAGGAGTTTCTGGCCCTAGTCCTCAGCTTTGGTCTTCAGAACACATCATCTTCTCTAGGATACCGTATGTCCTCTTCTTCTCAGATAATTAAGTGAATGTAGAAGTCACTGTATGTAAACTAGGTGCATCTGGTTCACCAAATATTGTCTGGGCAATATCAATTGCTTACTCTATTAGTCATTGGTAGGATAGTACCTGAGGTGCTACGCTAAGTTTGGAAAGAAAGACACTCTATCATCTTAGTTATGTCTTCAATAACTCTATTTCAAGGTTAGTCAAAAAAGTAAGGCAATCCTACTTT
Source organism: Psophia crepitans (assembly GCA_013399095.1). Classification (NCBI taxonomy): domain Eukaryota; kingdom Metazoa; phylum Chordata; class Aves; order Gruiformes; family Psophiidae; genus Psophia; species Psophia crepitans. The sequence goes on along the minus strand of VWZZ01005401.1, from coordinate 174,294 downwards.
CTGGACAGATAGAAACAATGGCAACATACAAACATACCAAATGATATTGCAAAGACAGAAAGCTCTCACTCTTGTTATTCAAAGTTTATTAAAGTTTATTAAACATGAAAATTTTAACATCAAAACCTGCTGGTAAATCTCTTATTTTTTCAAGTGAAGAGGTGGAATCACTGTATCATCTTCTAGTCAAACCTGTATAAACTTGGGAGTCATGCTTTACATTTCTCGTTCTGCCTAAATTTTGTGTATGATCCCTACAAACACCTATGCCCATAAATATACTGTCTTCAGATAAGGACATGAGTAGACTGAGTGGCCTTAAGAGGTTAGGATTATCAAGACATCTAATCTCCCATATAAGCATGGCCATGGAACAACCCTAAGTTAACTTCTGTTTGTATTTTAGGAAAATATAGTGCTTTATTTTAAAATTGTCAGTGATGGGTCATTGTTGCTTTTGGGCCTATATTTTGTTCTGTGTCATTTAGTGGAGAATAACAGTAATTAGCAACTATTGACAATATCTGAAGCTTCAAGGTAACTCCAAGACATGGCTCGACATTTGGAGAATTACCTTTATGGACTATTTACTTACCAATTCTCACATTAAAATTTAGGAAATTGTATGATGGAAAAAGGCAGGATAAAATCTTTAAAAATAAAATCACTGGATTTTTAATCCTGAAAAATATGGTTTAGTTTTGAGTAGCAAAACTCAGTTCCATGAAGTCTGCTGACCATTTATTAGTCAAATTTTCCCGCTGTGAAGCTGCAATGAGTTACATTTGGGATGCCTTTATTCTGTTATCTATGTAATGAAAAAGCAACGTTGGCTTCACTCTCACATAGCTTAAAAGTGAATAAACAGAATTTTATTTAATTTTTTAAAAATTCTCCTTCCTCTTAAATCAAGATCCTAACAAAGATGCAAAAATCCAAACCCACCAGTTTCCTATAAAAGACTTAATGAAATACTAACGACAGAGAAGGTCTGCTAAATAAATACTGTAATTATTTTCTGTGCATATGGGTACTTACCATTTGTCTTATCAGCTGAAATTTCCTTAGCCATCTGTCCAGACGAAGAGCATCTTCAAGATTTTTCAAGGTCATGGGTAAATATTAAGTGCTGTTACAGTTTAAGTTTCATCAGTGCTCTGTTTGAGACCACTGACATATGATGCTTAAAACTAAATTTTCTTATTTCTGCACAAATAGTGATTTTTGTTCCCACCTCCACTCTTGAATTATATAAAGGCAGTGACAACCTGAAGTCACTGGGCATTGGATTTAGCATCGAGCCACAGCCTATATGGAAGCATAGCAGTTAGCCCACTGCTCTGACAAAACCATGCAGTGTGATACCTGGAATGGAAATGTTACAAAGAGGAGAGGAGAACCCCATGTTGCTGATGGAGTTGTCAGTACAGAAAGAAAATGCAGAGCACAGCCGTGGAGAAAGAAGGCTCCTGGCAACTCTGTATGTCAGGAGTTGCACTGAGGAGAACAGATCATAGAATCATAGAATCATTAAGGTTGGAAGAGACCTCAAGGAGAGAAGATACAGCTGTAGAGACCCACTGGCAATGCTGACATACAGTGCCAGAGGCTTTGTTCCCTGTAAGAGAGAGGAAAGAGGTCAAACAGTATATTGTAACCATCACTTCATAATCCTAAACAGAAACTTGAAGAAAGTGGGTTTCAATGTAATTTCAAATTATATTTATTTTTAATAGTCTTCAGATTATAGAAATTAATTCATTTTATCTTACATTTTCAATGGACTAATTGCATGCATTTACTGCATCTCAACAGTAAATCTGAGTAAAATATTCACAAGAGGTATTTCATTAAGTGATGGTACGTCAGTCATTTGCAGTTCTGTAAATACACTCTTAGGCACCTCGACGTTAGCTACCTTTCATATGTTCTACAAATGCCTGGTATGTATTCAATTCAGAAAGAAGTTTAAATAAAAATAGTTCCTTCCATATGCTTGAAAGAAACAAAGCATAATTCTTTAGTTGTCATTGTCCTCAGATTCAAATCATGATGAATGAAAACAGAGTGAAATGGGGTGATGAGGATTAACTATGGCTTCTAAATTTTATAATTTTGCATTAATGGATGTTTTTTGAGTAAAAGCAATGAAGTTTATAGTTATATAGCCTCTCCTCCTTTCCCTCTGGATCCAATCCATGGCTTTAAAAAACAATTTTGTGATGAGTTTTAAACTTATGAAAAGCAGTTACTTCCCCTTCTAAGGGTTAATATTCTATTTTATTAACCTTTCTACACATCTTTTTGTAGTTTTAATACACAGGGAGAAAGAAATCAGATAGATAAGGCACAGGAATGGATAAAAGATTATCAGTGGTGAGGAGAATGGATAGAAAGCACACGGTACTCATATAGATGAGAGCTGTAGCCAGTTAGCTGAAACTGATAGCAAAAGATTAATCCAGCTAAGGAAATTAGTTTCTGGTGAGTAAAAAGTAATTGAAATGCTATATATTAATGCCCAGCAGTCTCAGTGGCAGAACTGAGGAATAAGAACCATTGGTACAGGACCTGAGAAATAATATTCTCCAGGTAGCATGAGCATATTAAAACAGCATCTGTAGCAGGAACACAGGTATGAAAAGATATGCATTGTTCAGGACAGATAGAAATAAAGACATAAGCTGATTTTATCTAAGGATATGAAAAACTTCAGGAAATAAGAAGATATGAGATGCATAAAGCACAATCTTTTTGAGTCAAAATCGTGTGGAGAACTATGATAAATATGAATTACAGGTAGGATACTGGGAGGTTTGGGGTCAGATATTGATAAGGACAGAGATCTTCATGGAGTTTCTAGAGAGAGAAATATTACCAACAGTTATATTCTCATCTATGGGAATCTTCAGAGCTACTAGAGGTAGGCTGAAAAATAAAGGAAGCAAATATTCATAGGATTGTAGAAACAATAGCTGAGAGATTTCTTCATCAAAAAATTTGAGTACAAAAGAGGAAATGATATTTTAGACTCAGTTTTGGTAAGTATTTAAGATACAGTTGGTGTTAAAAATAACTGAAGTTGGAAGATCGTAAACTAAATGGTAAATAAGCAATAATAACTAACATACTTGATTTTGAAATAGCAGACTTAGAGGGAAAAGAAGTGGAACAAGTTGGGGGAGATCAAGCAAACTGCTGAGGGACAAAAGTGTGACAGAAGCCAAGAATTTATTTCAGCTGAAGATACTATAAATACTCTGGATCTACATCTCAGAAAAAGACAGATAAATCCTTTGAGAAAAAAGACTACCCTTACCAGCATGAACACCTTGAGATAGATATTCAAACTATATATAGCATCTGAAAGGAGCTGGGGAAAGGAGGGATGATCAGTAAAGAAAAGTATGTCAAACCAGAAGTCAAGAAGTATTAAAACAAAGAAAGCTTGCTCTTGGGAACAGAAGATGGCAATGACTAAACAATGAGGATTTGTGAGGAAAGAGATAGTGCATGGTTCCCAAATTGGATATTTAGCCTCGGTGTTCAAGTTACAAAGACACTATTGGCCATGAGAACAAAACCAAAATAGGCATATGAATGAGAAGGAGATGGAGTTCACTCTAGCAAAGTGCATGCTAGTTGAAAAGACTAGATAATCCTAGCCTAGAAGAGTTACTGGGGTCCTTTAGCATATTTTTTTTTTCTCCTTGGTTTTTTGTGTTTGGTTGTGGGGGTTCGTTTGGTTTTTGGGTTTTGGTTTTTTTTTTTTGTACTCTATCATCTGATTTATGATTAGACTAGACTATTCATTTGAAAGTGGTCACAGCCATAGAGAATAGCAAAAGTAGAGAGAACCCATACTGGCAAAGAAGGTAAAATGCCCTGGCTTTAAAAAAGGCTTGAAGAAGAATAAAATGGAACTTGGACACAAATGAAAAACTGAGTACAATGCAGCATAGTTCTAACAAACTAAGGTCGTGCCACACTAATTCAATAAGTTTCTTTGATTTTTTCATAAGTAAACTAGTTTGACTTACAGCAAATAATTGATGATGGTGCAGAGAGAATGGAAAAATTGGAAGATGGATGATGAACTCATAAAACCTATTAAACACAACAATGAGAGTTTATTGTCTAAAAGATTATTAGTAGAGTTTCTGTGAGATAAATCTGTGACTCAGTGTTTTAAAATATTTTCATTAAGGTTCTTAGCAGAAAAATGACAGGCTATGGATGAAATCAACTGATACTACAAAATCAGTAAATGCACTTTAACATGAAGAAGGAAAGATCAATTTCAGAGAAAAAAATGACATTCTTGGTTAGAGTAAAGAAAAGCAATAGGTTATATTCACCTTTACAAAAAGGCCAGTTCTCCTGGCTTAATAGGAATTCAGTCTCTGAAAGCAATTGAAGACAAATATGAACCTGTATTGACAGAGGGATGTCCAGTAGACGTTGTTGCAGTTCAATTCCCTACATGCTTAGTCTGAAGGAGATGGTCCACCTCTGCATTTGGCATTGCTATCTGGAGATGAACAGCCCCTTAAATACTTTTCAGAAAATGACCCTAACTATAGAGGTGAAGATTAATTTTCAACGTTTGTATTCAACCTTGTTCAAAACTTTGTTATTTTCTACAAGCACAACATTGGATTAAAACCTATGCATAAACCAAGTTAAAAATACGAATAATTAATGCTCATTCTCATAAAGACATCTCCTCTCACTGATACACAGGAGATAAGGAAATGCATTCATATTTGAAGCTACGCATGTCAGTCCTCACATAACCCTGAGGAACCTTTTATTTTGGGAGTACAAAGTTATGCGGCTGTTGCATTCTCACTGACAACCCCCCTGCTGCTTCCACTTAAGTAGAAAAGTTTTAGCAGTTACTCTGTGCTATGAAATTTACATTGGTTTTGCTACATAACCGTTTCCTGGCTGGCTACTGTCTGATTGCTGTATTTGAGAAGGTAGTGGTGGAGCCTGATGTAAGCAAATGTGCAGAGGTAGAGTTCAAGATGTTTTGGGCTTTATTCATCAGAAGAAAGGTTCAGCAAACCTTAGTTCTGCTCTCCTCAGTCAGATCCACTTCCCTCCCAAATCAAAATAAAGTTTCTGGAAGAGACTGTTAATATAGGAGAGTCATAGTGGCCAAGAAGACACCCTTCATGGGAAGATTTTGTTCATTAACCATAACAGCCAGGCTTTCACTTGTTTCATTTTCTCTCCATAACATTTGATGTTTGGTTTTGTGTAAAAAAAAAATCAATTAATCTGAAGGGGTTTTCTGCCTGAATATGTTAATAGTATGGGGAGAATTAGAAAAACAGCCATAAACTATATGTTGGGTAATAAATTAGTTCATCTCAAGATAATTGGAACTGCACAAGAAACTGGGGTGTTAAAAGAGCCATTCTGGTTTTGGTTCCTGGTGCACTGAGCTGTGAGTACAACTTTCATCAAATCAAACAAACTTTCATCAGTCATTCAAAAAAACATGGAATTAGACTGTCATGCAGACTACCATGTCCTTTAATTCTCCCGGAACACCAGGCATTATTCTCAGAGGTTAGGCAGGTTAATGAAGGTGGAGACTTTCTGGTCTCCAGGACACCTCTGAAATTGTGTGATCTAAAATGTGTGTTTATGTAGTGCTATCTGATTGAAAAATAATAATGAGAAGCAGAGGAGAAGTAGAAAATTCAAGTGAACCTGGGATGTTGCATCATTCTGTATGTTTTCACTTGAGCACATACGATTGAGTACAGTGGTTCTCTATCCTGGTCCTTCTCCTGCATTTCTAACTGGGGCCCTACTTGTATCAAAATTCAGGGACAATGTATTAATGAAAGCATTCTAATGAGTATTTTGTTCTTCGTCACTGCCTTCCAGTGGGAAACTAAAAGCGGCAGAGAATGGATTTTTAAAAAAATGCAAGGCATTGCTCCCAAGCTGCAGGGACTGAGCTGGTATAGTGAAACAACTCGATAGCTGAATATTCTCACTGTTTGCACAAGATAACTATAAACCACAATTCAGTGTTTTTAATTACAGTAGCAAGTAAAACAAGCTGCAAACACTGACTGCCTCTTCCATGTGATAGTATGAAACTAATATTAATGGCACAATTGTGAGAAGTATTTTATGGAAATTACAGCATTTCCTGATCCCCCATGTGTAGAAGGGGTTAATGTGGAACCTGTCACAGAATTTTTCAGACAAGAGGGTAGTAGCCAGTATTTCCACCTTATCACCCTGCCTGAGGGGCAGAAGTAGTTGAGATGAAGCTGCAAATTTGCAGGCTAAATGGCTTGGGCTTTTTGTTTGAAATATTTTGTTTTCTAAATCAATAAAAGAAAGCCCTGAGGAGAGGGACTGAAACTCTGGCACTGGTGAGAACATTATTCATCTTCCTCGGCTGGTTGTTCAACCCACTGGCATACAATCTTACAAGGAAAGCGATAGCCATGCCTAACAGAAATGGATGATAAGTTATCTAAAGGCTGTATCTATTGGGTCTGTGTCATTATATTGCAGGTAAAGGGAATGCTTCAATTGACTTAAATAAAATGAAAATTTGGCTCTGAGTGAGATTACTTATGAGTGGGGTAAAGTAACTTTAGGTTTTAAAGCTGCATCAGAGATATGATGCTCTTTTATTATTAGAGAGAGAAACCCATCCATGTGTATCAAGCCAACAGAAAGCTTTTATACTACTTTCTCTAGTTTAGAGATTCCACTGCTGGAAAATACTATCTTATGATACTTTTTAAATGTAGATTTGTTGTTAGAACCTTAATATCTTTGCTTCAAAGGGAAATCACCTTCCTCCCACCCCAAGAAAGAGAAGTCTTATCAACTCTTAGAAAAAGAAGCTAGTGTAGAGCTCTTACACCTGTCTGTCAGTATGTGAAAGAAAACGTAATTTATTTTTCTGAACATGCCTTCTTATACACACAACTGATGTGCGTGTACCTAGTTCAGTCACTGCTTATTTAATTGTGTTCCTTCTCATCACCTTTACTTAGTCTATTGCACGTAGAAAGAAGGGTTAGGAGAGAGAAAAGACTTTCAGAAACACAGGTGCTCCCCACAGCATATAGTAGAAGAAAGCTGATGGTCAGCAGGTGCTGATGACTCATTCTTGCCCATGCTTCTGGAAACGTCCACCATAGATTTCAAGCTCTTCAGAACAGAATCTTGTATTTCCTAGTGTGTTCAGAAAACACTTGACACCATTATATATACCATTATAAAAACATCCATCATATGCAGTTATTCTGTGAACGTGGATTATTTCCCTCTGACCAACCTGAAAAATTGTTCTAACTCCTTACACTTGTACTTTGAGTATGTGTCATCTTACATCTATTCATTTATATCTGACAAAGCTAAATGTGCTCTACTCCTTTCATCTTTCCTTTAGCATCTTCTTGTAGTCTTTCATGTTCCTCTCTGTGTTCTCTTAGATGTGTCAACATTAGTGATCACAGAAAAAGGGAAGGCTTCAAGATGATCTAATAGATAGCTCTAAATTAGGAACTGGTTTGACAAAGTAACACAAGCTACCTGCTCAGCCTGGTGCATTGTGCCCAGTGAGGCAAATGGCAGATATCATCTTAAGAGACAGTTAGACATTTTTACGGTGAGAGAAAATTGAAGGAGACAGTGAAATATCAGAGGGTAAGGGGTAAGATAAGCTGAAGAGGGACAGACTCTTTGGAATAAGTTGGCTTTCCTTGTATATGTAATGCTTATGTTTCTGTGACAGTTCTTACTTCAGCAGCTGATAATGCTCTATTTTACACTAAGGTAAAAAGTTTGTTAATAAAATCAAATTTGATTAAAAAAAAAACAGCACAGAGTTGGTTCAGGAGTTCAGGGCAGGTTAAATGTGACACTTCTGAGATTTAATATTTGAAAAACTAGCTTTTCTAGCCAGAGATACTGCAGATTTAATGTGCTTGATAAATCACTGTCATTGCTACAATGGGACTGACATGGCAGGTATAGTAATAGAAGCCCAAAGGAAACACAACTCCTTGAAGATGAATGATATCAAACAATACTTTTAATGGAAAACAACTTGGACAGAAATGCCCTGAGCTGCTATGGTTCTTTATCACAACATCTTTTAAAATGTTGCATTGCTTCAACAGTAATTTTGAAATTGATGCATAGATATAGGAATATACTATAAGAATTCAGAAATATAAGTGTATCTGATATAACACATATAGCATACATTATTGAATGTAACTTTGGGGTTTTTGCCCAAATCTATCCCAAAGTAAAATATGTGAAAATAAAGTGGTAAAGACTGGTTGAGTTCTAAGCCCTGTACACACTGGGGTATTTCCACTATATCCTTCAAGTTTTAAGCACAATAATGTAGAGTACAAGCAAAAAGTAGCAATAATATGATGACACAGGAATGCATTTTCCTGTATCATGACATATAGAGTGAATTTTCTGAAGCAGTTTCATAGTTGAGCAATGTGACTGCAGTTGTACTTGGACGAAGTTTAGCTACCAAAAAAAAGAAAAAGAAAAGAGAGGCAGAACTTATGGGAGATATTTGCACCACTTTGAAAATTAGCTTCTGAAAACAAAATCTTATAATCTTTCTCCAGACATTGCCATTGATGTTTATACTATAATATGAGAGGCCACCTTGAATTCACAATTTATAAGTAGTAATTGCCTCTGTTTAGTTGGCATTGTAAGGCACCTTAGCATGGCATACACAGAAAAACAATGATGTAGTCACTGACAAAGAAGTAAAAGTGTGTGGCTGGATGTGTTATGTATGCCTGCCTATGATTACTTGGTTATCATTAGGAGCTATAAATGCTTTTAGAAGAGTGTGTCTCTGCTATTTCTGCCCCTGGGCTACACTGACATCATGGCAAATATAAATATTAGTAATAAATTGGATGGCGATAGCGTAGGATTCCAGTAGCATTCATCATATTGGTCTACCTTTACTAAAATATTTTCATGTTAAATACGGTGGAACTTGGGGAGCTTTGAAAAATAGGTCTTTGTGCTGCCTTTGTGGTGGGGTGATTCCATGAGCAACTGAGCACCCACCCAGCCACTCACTCATTTGCTGTCCCCAGCAGGATGGTGCAAAGAATTGGAAAAGCAAAAGCCAGAAAAACTCATGGGCCGAGACAAAGTTAGTTTATTAAATGAAGGAAGGAACAAAAAATCCCCTGTGATGCAAAGGCCATCACTCGCTCCTCTCACAAGCAGACCAACGCCCAGCTGCTTTCTGGACAGTGGCCACCTTGGAAAGTCTGCCCCAACAGTTTTTATTATGAGCATGACGTTACATGGCATGAAATATCCCTTTGGTCAATTCAGGTCAGCTGCCCTGGCTGTGTCCTCCCCCAGGCTCCTCACCCCCAGCCTACCCATAGCAGGGGACAAAGTGGAAAACCGAGAAGTCATGATTCTGTGCAGGTACTGTTCAGCAATACCTGAAACATTGGTGCATTACCACCACCATTTTAATCACAAATCAAAACCACAGCACCTATAAAGAAAGTTAACTCCATTCCAGACAGACCAAGCCCAGTGAGGAAAAACATTATGAACTAAAACTTAATTTTAGTCTTCATCATTGTCAGGGAATTATCTGTCATGGGATATGATCCTGCTGTCATGTGAGTGCAAGCAGAGCTTAGACCACAGTAAAAGCAGAACTGGATACTCTGTCATCTCTTGGAAGATCTAGCTACAATATTCAAGTTGTACCTCATGGAATGCCTTTGAAGCCAAGTAAAATATGAAAGTTAATTAAATTGAAGGGTAAAATTTACAGAAAGTGGCAATATCGATGAATATTGAAACAATAATATATGAGACTAGTATATAGGCATTCTCTAGGGTATTTCGATAAATGAGAATATAAACTGTGCTACTCCCAATAAGTGGTAGTTAACACCAGTATTTAATGTACTTACTTGAAAACAATTCAAGTGAAAACAAACAAACAAACAATTTCATTTTATATTCATTTTCCCTTCAGCAAAGTCTAGACTATCCTGGACAACAAGACTTTATAAAAGTGGACACTCTTTATCCACACTTGAAATATGCTAATTTTTTTTTCCTGTGCATGATTTGATGTAGACTTAGTTTATGTTCAGCATTTATTGCCAATTTCCGATGTGCAAGTGGAATTACCTTGGTCCTTCCCATCCTGATTGTTATCTGCCTCCTTTCCTTCCAGCAAATTCCTCTTGAAAACTCTGAAGATCCTTGTCAGGAGTGAATAGTCAGATGTTGTTTTAACTGTATTAGGCACAAAAGCTGTGGTTTCTGCCTTCTAAGCCTCAACCTGTGTCAAGTGAGTCATATGAATTAAATTTACTCGCCCAAATGGATAAAAAGACAAAAAAACCTCACTGTAGAGTTTTAAAATTTTGTGAAGTTTCTGTAACAGAAATACAATGAAAATTGTAGTGTTTTCCTTTCTTTAAATGACTTGTTGTAGAGTGAAAATTACAGATCAACTTACTCATTGATGTAATTTCACTGGAGGTAATTTCTTTTGCAAGATGATGTCCTTCTGTGGCGTTCTACCCAACCGTCCCATACTTTTTCCCTAGATGTATCAAAAAGCGATACTTTTACAGCCCATATACTGTTTCTAAAGTTAAGATAACACAAATCAAAACAAGTTATTAAAGTTAATATATATTCCATTCAAAATGTCAAGCATCATAAACTCTGGTGTCAGAAACAGTGTGGTTTTGGATGTAATAATAATATGCATCAGCTTAAAAAATTGATCATATAATTCTGGATTGCTAAGAAAAGGCTCTTTGAATATGTTACATTTATGACTGCTGAAAACCATATGAGCAATAAATCCTGCATTGGCTGCATAACTGCTGTAAGTAATGCCAAACTGGGAAACAACTTTACCTAACAGCAATGTAAACAAAAAATTTAATTGGTCCAAGGGGATTCCTTATGACATTAACTATGCAGAAGAGTTTGTATGCAACAAACTTCCTCCCTAAACTGATAATAAGACTGGATCCACAGCAGAATTCCCTACCCCAGTGCTAGGTACATATGTAATCAATCTATTTGTATTGTCACAACTGATGCGTTGGATTACTCACTTTCAATATTCACCGAAAATAAATCAGACTTAACTAAAGTTCATAGCTGGTTGTATTAGCATTCACATATTGACATGACTGTCTCTCAGAATTCACAAAGCTGATGGGCTCAGGCAAATAGAAGTAATTTTTGCAGTCATCTACTATATTTTTTTATGATTAAAATTTATAAGAGAGTTTGGACTTCACACTTTTTGCAAGATGTTGTTATATTTTATGTATACAGCTAGAATCGTTGGCACTTGTCAGAAAAGCCATGCTCTTAGTAATAGCATTCTTCTCTTTTGGGAAACTTTCTGGGTTGTTTTGTTTGGTTTTTTTTTTTCCTTTGTTCAAGAGATACTTGTACAATAGAAAAATTAAAAGAAACATAAAGATCCTGAACCATTGGTATAGTATAGCTTACATAATTCATGGTACTATCATATTTTCCTTTTCTAGGAAAACTGTCAATTAACAGGAACAGTGATTCCCTATGAAACTTACTGATCATCTTCATTATGTTCCCCTTCAAACAGGTAATGATCTTTTTTTTAAGATCAAGGCCTCTATTTACTCATAGGCTGTAACAGTAGATAGAAACAGCCATGCAACAGAAATGCTGATGGCATTCCCTATACCGTGTTAAGATGGGAAGTCAGACATTACTTGAAATACATCGGAGCATACTAGCTCATTTAGTTTAAATGGGGGTTGCATATTGGCAGTCACTATAAATACTGCTGTGATCTGGATAAATGTAAAATGAAACATAGAGTGCTACACATGGCTGAATATTTGCTCCAGATTTTATCACTGTATTGGGTTTGCATGGCAAGGTTTTCATAGCAGAGGGGCTACAGGGAAGACTTCTGTGAGAAGCTGTTAGAAGTTTCCCCCAACTCTGACAGATCCAATGCCAACCAGCTTGGGCCAAGCCCATCAGCGATGGTTGTAGTACCTTGGGGATCATATATTTAAGGAAGGGGAAAAACTGCTCAATGGCAATTGCAGGCAGAGAGAGGAGTGAGAATATGTGAAAGTAACAACTCTGCAGATACCAATGTCAGTGAAGAAGGAGGTAAAGGAGGTACTGCAGGTGTCAGAGCAGAAATTCCCCTGCAGCCTATGGAGAAGACCATGGTGAGGCAGGCTGTCCCCCTGCATCCCATGGGGGTTAATGGTGGAGCAGATATCCACCTGCATCCCATGGGGGTTAATGGTGGAGCAGATATCCGCCTGCAGCCCATAGAGGATCCTATACCAGAGCAGGTAGAGGCACCTGAAGGAGACTGTGATTCTGTGGGAAGCCTGTGCTGGAGCAGGCTTCTGGCAGGACCTATGGACTCATGAAGGAACCGATGAACCCACCCTGCACTGGAGCAGGTTTGCTGGCAGGACTTGTGACCCTATTGGGGGACCTATATTGGAGCAGTCTGATCCTGAAGGTCTGCACCCTATGGGAGAGATCTATGCTGAAGAACTGCAGCTCCTGGGAAGGACCCATGTCAGAGAAGTTGATGGAGGACTCTCTTCTGTAGCAGATGGCCCACACTGGAGCAGAGTAAGAGTGTGAGGAGTCCTTTCCCTGGGGAGGAAGGAGTGGCAGAGACAATGTGTGATGAACTGACCACAACCCCCATTCCCTGTCCCCTGGTGTCACTGGGGAGAAGGAGGCAGAGAAATTGGGAGTGAAGCTGAGCCTGGGAAGAAGGGAGTGTTAGGGGAAAGGTGTTTTAAGGTTTAGTTTTCTGTTTTCTCATTATGCTGCTCTGATTTTGATTGGCAATAAACTAAATTAATTTTTTTCCCTAAGCTGAGTCTGTTTTGCCCGTGACAGTAACTGGGTAAATGATCTCCTCCCTGCCCTTATCTTGTCCCATGAGCTTTTTGTTGTATTTTCTTTCCCCTGCCCAGCTGAGGAGGGGAGACATAGAGAGGCTTTGGTGGGCACCTGGCATCCAGCCAGGGTCAACCTACCACAGTTACAAAGAGCATTGCTCACTAGTGCCTGTGTGCTGTACTCATGATAAAGACTTTTTTCTCAAAAGAAAATGTAAATAAAGGCAGGGCTAGAAATATGGTGCTTACTAGAAAATGACATGAGAAAGGCTGGTGATATATAGTGGAAAATGGTATTTCTGAAGATGCATTCTTCTTTTTTGGGGCCTAGGTTCATCCTGGAGAAAAGGCCTCTTTCTGGTGTGCTTGCAGGAGCAGTACTAACCCTGATTCCTGATGTGACTACAGGTGGAGCAGACTGGCTCCAGGGCAGCACCTCCCCTACTTTCAAAGCCCTAATAATCTGCAGTGTTTTGGACCCATCCTGGATCTCAGGCTGGGTTCACGCCAAGCCTGTATCCTTGTACTCACAGTGGTCTGAACCCAGAGGAAGCAGGGAGACAGGAGCACTTATTTCTGTCTAGATGCAGAATGTTGTTTCTGTGGGAGACAGTAATCCTTATGATTACTTCATGACAGAGTGGAAGTCACAGACTTTTGCAAAAGCAGGATGTAGCCTTTATGAAGGGTGGTTTTTCCTTGGCTCCTGTCAGCCCTCCAGCTTGGTGAGAACCAGGATGCTTTGAACGTCAAGGTGGCCGGTTCTCACTGCTGTAAAAGAAGATGCTTTATGCCCAGGTCCTCCTGAACTTGGACTTGAACACTTTGACGGCTTGAACTACAGCTCAGAAGACATATTTTTCAATTGAAACAGATCACAAAAGGAAGCAGGAAACAAGCACCAGGCAGAAATGTTTGTGAATGTCTGAACAGGTCAAAGAGCTACGACCCAAGCAACCTATAGGATATGATGGCAAGGATAGGCCATGAACTGTAGAATGCTGTGGCAATATTGGAAGCTTAGCTGAATCAAACGAGAATTAGCCACTTTTGCCTTCTTGGGTCACGTGCTGCCTCAATAACTAGTGCATATTATTTTGAGAAGGGATGAAATTTCTAACCAGCTTTCTCTGTACTTCTCTCTTCCTCCTCTTTTTTTTTCCAAAAGTAAATTACTCTCTGTTTTTGTCCAGTCTGGCTCACTGTTTGATTTCTCACTCCCCTCGGAGCTAGTGTAGTGAATATCTATAAACATTTGCATCTTGCTCATAGGCATTTGTGTGAGGGTCCCTGCTCACCTTTTTCTCAATTACATTTCTGCTTCCTAATGCCATTTGCCTATACAGCAAGTAGTATGTTATTAACTTTAAAGGCATTTTTTCCACTCTCTTTTCTTTTCCTATGACAGAAAGTTCAACTTTCCATATTGGTCTGGTGATTTGACTGGCCTTGAATGTGGAAAGTCATTCCTGTTGCACATCTCCACCTTGTTTACTTCTCTCAGGATGTTTTCCTTCACCTTGCACCCTGTGTTGAATCAAAATGACTCAATGTATAATTAAAATTACCAGAGCACTGGTATTTTTATTTGCCATACAAAACTAATATTTAGTCATGACAGCTGTCTTGGATTGGAATGACATTAGAAATGAAGTTTGGAAGATTTGACATATAGGCTATAGAACTGCCCAGACATTGGCAATGATTTGGTTCGCTTTCCATCACAAGTCCTTTTGATACCTGAGATGATGTTAAAATGGTAGCTCACCATCTCCTGGCTCCTTTTGTCTTAGGCCAGCACATTTACTTTTCATACAAAAACAATCATAGCTCATCTTTGGCTTAACTTTGGAATGGCATATACAGCATGGCTTATAGCAAAGCATAAAATACTTCTGTTTATACTTAACATCTTCTGTGTCTGCCTATACCCAGACTTCAGCTATTCCTATTTACTCTAAGTAGTGGAAGCTCTCTCTGACACTGAGAACCAGAACTCCAGATTGCTGAAATTCAAGTGGAAATCTTTGTCAGAACTGTTGCCAACGTTTTTTACTAGACAAAATTTCAAACTCAAAAGCACTGAGCAGATTTTAAGTGGTTGGTTTACAGTTTTTTTTAATCCACAGTTTTTATTAAAGGAGAAAAACAATCAAGCCATTGCACTCTTTTGCTTTCTCTAACGCCATCTTCTGTGTCATCACTACAAAGCACCTAAAGTTGGTGAGAAAGGTATATTTTTAAGTGACCCAAACAAGTCAACTGACAGTAAGCATGAAAATATTCAATGCGGAATATTATTTCGCAAACCAACTCTCCTCTCTTTTATTGGATATACATTGTGTATGTTCTTGTACTAAAGTGAAAGCTTATATAAACATATTTCTGAGGAGGTAAAAATATATTAAAAATTCTTATCTCTCTCTTCTTTCATAACTGAAATGTGAACTGTATTTCAGTGTGTGTGAGAGAACAAAGATTGACTGTCCCCTGAAGGCATTTGGTAAGATAAGAAATAACCTTAAGGCAATATTGTGACTTTTGCAACTATTGCTGTTTTGGAGATGTAGGGTAAGGAAGTCCATTCCTTCAGTTTTAGCTGCCAGAGGCATTCTGCCCACAGAGGAGAGAGTTTATGTTTCACATTTCTTGCCTTTCATGGATAATGCTAGAACTAAGAAATCTTTGACATATTAAAGGAAATTTCATACAAATCCCTGTAGCCTCACAATTTTAAACATCTTTAAATAGGAGAAAAATATTATCTTAATCACTTAAATAGTGAGACATAAGGCTATTTCCAAACTTGTTACAGGAAGGAGGATGCACCATCCTGAAATTCCACCATACAGACTGGATAACGGGGAAAATTAGGTGACTCCAATAGTACCATGAGCTTTGCAGATGTAAAACTGCCATTAAAAGAAGAGAAAGCCTGACCAAGTAGCTAATCTTTGAGAAAAATATTAAAAATTACTGTCTTAACAGAGAAGTATTTCAAGGTTAGATCCCACAGCACTTTAAAGACAGTCCCTACTGTAAGACAGTTACGATCCTGGAACATGACCCAGTCTAACACTGAGTACAATGCACGTGGAAATTAAACCAGCTGAGATAAAAATTTGGGTTGTTCCTATTGAATTTCTCTGAAAGAGTTGAATCATATGCAATATAGAAGCAAATTGGAACTGAAACAAAAATCTGTAAATTTATAAAGTATTAAAGTTTATTCTGCTACCAAAGCATTCAAATACATTACCATTTTCAGCTGAGCTCAAGATCATGGGGGAATTCATAGAGGAGAATTATTTCCAGGGTTAAAAACATGGAATAAAATCATGCCTGCAACACAACATTAACCATTACGAGCTCCCTAGACAAACTGACTACGGATTTCTGAGACTATGCCACGTGTTGTCGAGAGTGAGGAGACATTGCATTCCTTCTCTGCGTTGCTGTGAGCACTATGCAGTGGGAGGTAGGCTCGGTGTTTTCAGAAAACGTGTAATAAAAGAGCATAACTCTATCTACAGTGCTTATTAGTCACTTGCCACTGGTTTCCTGCTTGAGAACCACAATACTGTGCAGTTGAGGTGTAGACTGCTAACTACATTTCTTTTTTACTCATTCTTCCAAGACTTAAAATAATCCCAAATGAGATGAGGTGGGTCAACACATTCCCAAATATTCACTGAAGCAGGAAATGTAATCTCATGGAATCCTGACTGTCTGCTCAAGAGACCCCTAAAAGAAAGTGGATATTGTGCATACTTGTTTAGGTTCAAAGACAGAGAGACAAATGAAGTTTGCTTGCATCTCACTCATCAGGATTTGGTCTTTGTTTTTTATTGCTGGTATATGTATGTGACAATGAAAGGAATTATTTCTGCAGATACGGATAACCACTAGAACTAATATTCCAACAGAATTAGATTCGTATAAAATTATAGCCAAAGCACAAAGTTCTAATATTAGTTAAGTCACAGCCTAGTTAATGTACAGCAAACATCCTTTCAGGAAAACTAAACAAATTTAAAGTCTTCAAATAATACTAGTTACCTGGTTCTTCTAGATGAGAATAACAATTATGCTGCACTCTAAATTACAAGGAGTATTTGATTAAATGATTATGATTTCAAATACTGAGTTTAAGAGCAGTGGTACAGATTTCCCTCAAACTGTTATCTGCTACCTAAGTTGAACAGCCAAAACCCTAGGAAACTTAATAAACTTAGTTTAAACTGAAATAGAATTTCAACCTAACAGGTGAGAAAGGATATTGTTCTGTTAGTGTCCCATGAGAAGCATAATCAAGAAATATGAGCTCTCCTGTACTCTTTCCAATGGCACCTAAATTTGCATCATAGTTGTGTTCATATTTCTCCATATCTATACAGGATGCAAGTGCTTGTGTGATGAGTTGCCAAACTGGAGCAAATTGGCTCACATAATCCCAATACAGTTATTTCTCAACCCAGGAACACCACCAGGGATTAAAGAACAGATACCTGTGCATGTGAAACTCCTGAATGCCCTCAGTGATGAGAGACTGTTTGGCTACAGCAGTCCCCATTTCTGCAAAGAGTCTGTCTGTCTCCCTGTCTAATGGGTCCCCTGGATTTAAAAAGAGATTCCTGCTTGAGCATCCCTCAAACAAGTTACAAGAGCAAGCGAAACTACTTCTGGTTATATTCTAGTGTTGTCACTTCATATATCTTTTAGTTATGTTTTCCATCCGGAATTATACTCACAAGCATCTCAAGAGTCCCTTCCCTTCTCCATCTCCTCTTCATCTCTTCCTGATTCCTTCTCTCTCCCATCTCTTCTCCATCCATTCCCTTCCCCATCCTTTCCCTTAAAAACACAGCATTAAAATACCTTTAAATCTCCAAAGGACACACCAAAAAAATCATGCAAGGCATTTTGTTGAATCCAGGACGCCTCATAATCATGTGTCCGTTTGTGCTATCAAAAAAAAAAAAAAAAAATCAAACCCATAATTGCATAAAGATTCTGACAATGTCACAATTTTGACAGTTGGGGCACTATTTTTTCTCTGGTAATGTGAAGTGCTGCTTTCTCTGTGCAGTGGTAAGTTTAAAATTATCTCATTTGTTACAGTCTGTTTGAACTTTCATTTCTCACCTTTCCTGTCAATCAGAAAAGGCAGAAAGGGAAATAACTTCTTGATGATTAGACACATTGAGCTTTAATCATCTGTCAGCTGCTGTAAATCAGCAGAAGGAACAGCCAAAGACTTAGTTCAAAAACTATAAACAAAATGTCTAAAACCAATCAGGTTTCTCTGATTGCTCGATTAAATAAATAAAAAAAAGATTAAAATTGAAATTAAAGTACAGTGGGCATCCAAAGATGTTAAATACTTAAGGGAGAAATACTAATAAGCCTACAATTAAAAGAATATGTATCACCTACTGATTAATTAGACTTTGGAGAACATAATGTGCTGAGGAATTTGGTTAAATGGAGAATATCTTAAGTTAATTTCTCTGTCTAGGGTTTCTGAATGTAGATACAGTCAGTTCCGTAAGCTGTATTCTTCCACTGGACATCCTCTCTGCGGCCAACCCAACGCCAGCCACCTCCTTCCTACCACCAGTACAGCACCAGAATTATAAAAACCAGGCTGACCAGAATTATAAAATCCAGAGTTTAAACCAAAGTAGAGTTTGAGTTAGGTGAGGCTCACTGCGTGCTCACTGCTCTTAACTCCATAAATACAACTCTGTCTAATTTAAAATGTGGTCAGGCGACTAGGTGAAGAAGTGGTCGTTCACCGTGTCTTGTCAGGCCCTTTCTGGCTTTGGCAGTCTTGCTCACTCCATCCCAGCTGCAACATTCAGTCCGTGCTACTGAGAACAGGGTGAGTCAGGGAGGGTTTTTCTCTACGGCCAAGCTATTGACAGCACTAGGTTATTTCAGGTTCTATAAATGTTTGCTCATATTGTTGTTTACATGGATTTTTGTGTTAGGTGTTTACAAAGTCAGATTATTTCTTGCCTCTTTTCAGCCTGCAAAACATTGGTTCTCATGGTTAAAGGAATTCAAATAGTTTTCCTAAAGGAGTTATAATTTTTTAAAGTTTTAATTCATTACAGAAAATTAATTTCAAGTCAAAATGCAGTTTAATGAATACTGACAATGCAATTAAAACATTTCCTATGATGGGTAAATCCCAAGGAAGCTGATGAGAAACAAATAAAGATAGTTACAAATCTCAGCTTCTTTTTATCTGCAGACTAAAACAAATGCAAATTAAGAGGTAGAGATAGTCATGAGCAAAACAACCCACTACATCATAATCTGAGAAACTTATCTTCATTCTTCAAGTACGTTCATATCTTTTTCCCCATTGCTTTACTGTTCCTCCATGGATCAGTGGAAATATTAGAACTGATTTCTCCTCTTGAGGAACTGAAAGAAGTAGTAATAAGAAATAATTCTGATAAACTCTGTGCTCGACAAACCTCCAAAAAATATGGAAGTATAGTTAAGACAAGGCTCAGTGCATTCCTGTGTGGAAGAGCCCAAGGCTCCTTCCAAGTGGTGCACACTGTCTGTCTAACACGCACAAAGACCTTCGGGATACAGCAGTTGTTTAACAAGACAATGTAACGATGCTATGGGATGCAGACAAAACAAGGCAGATGCAGTTACATTGGTGAGAATATTTACGTGCTTAGAAAATAAACACCTGCAAAGTTGACATTTACTTTTAGAAGTTCAAAATATTTCATTGCATTACCCTTCCCCTTCTCAGAAAGCAATTTCCAGTCTAACTGATTTGTTATTTTTAAATATCTAGAAAAGTGGAAGGGTGAGATGTGTGGCAGAACGCAGGTGAGGCTCATTGTATTTGTCCTATTTCAGAGCAATCAGCGTAGCAAATTCCAAAAACTTGGAACTTTATTGCAAACATCTAGTCAGAAATATTTTCAGATATTTCAAAATGGGCTCACATACCTCCTGCACTGATTTCTGTGATACTCTGAGGAGAAGAGAGGAACATTACAGCTGTTTTCCCAGTAGCTGCATGCACTTATACACCACACGTCACCAAACCTGACTGGGTGAGAACACAGTAGCAACAGTTAAAAACAAATGTGAAACAAAACATGAAGGACAATTTGGAGGGATGGGGTTGAAGAGAAATCAGTGATCAATGTTGTTTCATTACTTTACTTGGGAAACAACACTTATCAGGGCAAAGTAAAGAAGTTGCTGTACAGGGATCAGAGGGGGAAAAGATCAGAAACCAGAGCTCTAATACATCAATCTCCACCAAACACTTGTGCAGCTTATTGCTTTAGGAACATACTGATAAGATAACAAATGCAGACACTAGTAAACATAGTATCAGCATAAACAGAGCCTTTTAGAATCCCATTTTATGAACCTTCAAACTATTCAGATTTCCCTGTGAAGTGATCAGTGGTTTTGTTCAAAAGTAACATACAGAATGGACGAGGGCAGATCCTTCCCCACAGTAATACGCATTTTATAAATGTATAGCTTAACTAACAAAAAAGTTATCAACAAGCTTTTAAGGAAACATTTTAATACACATAAATAATCAAAATCTGTTTACAACTTACAGACAATTTCCTCAAAAGATTTCCACAACTGATAATTCTATTTTACATTCAAATTTTGCAGCTATGAATATTTTGCAAAAAAAGTATGTGTAATTGCAAATTGTGGATAACCTCATCAATTCTATTACTCTTTTCAGACACCCCTTAGAAACACTCAATACGGTATGTGATTTGGTACAATTCTAACAAACACCTATTAGACTCCAGCAGTTATTATATTTAATATGGAGGGTTTTCAGTTTCTTTGGTCTATTCTATTCTATTCTATTCTATTCTATTCTATTCTATTCTATTCTTTCTGGTTTGTTTAATTTTATTGATTAAATTGATCAATAGTACCAAGTAAGCTCAGACTTTGGCATCTAAAAGCTCTCATTTTCCTTGATCATATCACATCTTACCAATTACACAGGCAACCCACACATGTGACTTGCATGTCTCTAGGATAGACATTGTGTTAATTCTCATTTGTTTTCCTGATGTTCACAAAAAGAACTCAGATGTTTTATTACTTTAAATAACTTCAGCCCTTCTCCAGGCTACAGAATCAATGATGTTTGTAGGATGCAATGAGTTGCAAGTTCTTCGTATAATTAGTATTATTTCATTATTTAATTAAGGTAAAATGCTTGAAGTTTAGTAGTTAAGCACTTAAGTAACTGCTTCATAGAGAATTTACTGTGCTTCCTGCTTCACAGAAGAGCAAGTTCTGCTGTTCTGGTCAGAGGCCCTTGGACCTGCCTTTAGAGGCAGGAAATTCTGCAGGTAAGGAACTAGAGAGGTTGGGGAACATGTGGTGGGGGCTCCTCCAGCTGGAGGAGATGTGGGAGCTGTGTGCACCGTAGGCATGCTCCATGCACCCCGAGTGATGCTGCGTTCCCTCTTCCCCTTCCCCCCTCCAAATCTCAGCTGGGCCAAGAGTGGTGGCTGCTCTTTGAACACTGAGATGGGTCCAGATAATGGTGTGCTCGCCGGGGGGAGGACAGGAAGCACTAGTGGGAAAGGCAAGTGGGCACCAAGTGGAGTGGCTATCCAAGTTTGTGCTAGATCCTTGCAGGGACTCAGTGAGGGCTTTTGCAGTAGATAAGTGATGTTCACCTCGCTGGCCCTGCAGAGAGCAATGTAACCACAGGATGTCACCTACTGGTTGAGTCCCATCAGCAACTGAACTTGCATTATTTTTAATTTTATTTTTTATTTTTATTCCCAGAAATTTTCCAGTCCTTCTTTGCAATTAGAAAAAGATGAAAGATTTTAAGATCTGGAGTTGTGAGGACAGTGGAATTCCTTGATGTTGTTAGTATTTTTTCTTAATCCTTTCCTCAGTTACCATAAAGGAAAAAAAAGGAAATGGATTCAGTCACAGTGCTTTTCGATAGTGTAACTACATCTCTCACCCTGGCAGCTAGCACCAGTGCAACACACTTCACAAACAGTTACTTTGATGGACTGTATCCCTGTGACACTGGACAAGCGCAGTAATGGCAGGCATAAGTCCATCAAAAGGGTTCACATTGAAAAAGCTGCAGACTTTGTCAGAGGGTGACCTATGTGTGATGACCATTAATTTTCTCTTTTGTGATTTTTTTTTTCCCTTTTCGTTAGCAAAAATTAGTCTTAATTAAACACTAGCTATTTGATCAAAGGGAATTAGATCAAAGAAGGAATAAACCAAATGCATTAATGATACAGTATTTGGCATAATATTTTCCCTAAGAGCCCATAAAAAGTGTTTTCAAACTCTACAGTGGTAGCCAGACCCTGAAAAATAGGAGCCTTGTATTTATTTATGGTTGGAGTGTTGCAGATTACCCTTTTATTTTTTATTCCACACATACACACACACACACACAGAGTCACATAAATATGTAACTTTCAGGACTGTCTTGGATAAAGGTATCCAGTTATTGACAATCAACCTGAAAGTGATGCCCACCTTCAGTAATAAATACAAAATAGTCTTGCCTTTGCTACAAATAAGCACTTCCAGTTTATGAGGCAAGCGAATTTGAAGATGATTAAGCGGAAATCTGCTCAAAGTTTTAAGAAGGATTTGACAAGAGAAGTACTTTTCCTTTGAGCTCGTATTCAGCTTTGAATCTCACTAGAACAGCGCTTTCATTTCACAGGCAGTCACTCACTGCACACCCAAGCTTTAAAATTTAATGAATGCACCCTTTGCAGGAGGCTCTGGCAATAGCTCAGATATGTTAGTAAGTGCAATGATGTCAATCAAAAAAAGAAAAATAAAATGCAAGTGATGCCTTTCATTGTTATTATCATATTGACAGTTTCAAAGCTTGTGTTTTGAATTGCAGAATCCTCCCCTATTTTGAACAAGACTGTATTCTAAAAAAAAAAAAGGTCACTAAGATATCTATTCTTTTCCTGATATTACTTATATTAGTTAATACACATATATTAGAGAAAGCATTTCCAATTTAAAGCAGCCAATGCTATTTTTCATTTAGCTACTCTAAAAGGCAGTCACAACTCACATGTGTAATTACTTCAGCAAGTGTTAAGGTAGCAATTAATATTTATGCGTTGCACCACTAGGATTTACAAACACACCACGGCACGACCGGGGTTAACTTCATGAATAAGGCAGGGCCGAAGGAAATGGGCTCAGCTGCTGGGAATAAAAGAGCAGGAGGAGGCAGCTAAAGTTTCACAGAGAGTAAAGAAGCCTTGGGGATGCAGAGGGTATTGATTTCATGAGCAGCAGCAGCAGCAGCAGCAGCAGCAGCAGCAGCAGCAGCATGTGACTGGTGTGGGGGAGAGCTGTATTGGGAGGCTGCCCTCTGTGCTGGAGAGGCTTTTCTGGAGGGCAGAGGCTGTCCCACATTTCAGCCCCTTGCTGGGACTGTGCTGGCTTGTGGTCTTGTGAAAATTAATCCTATGTGAACATGCAGGTAAACCTCGTGTGTTACATGACTTTCTCAGTGAAAGCACTCATTGCATGTCCTGTGGACTCAGGGCTTTTTGTGTTGTGCAGGAGCTGACAGGAAGAAATGCAAGTTTCTGTTGTGAGAATTGCTGTGTGTGATGTGAAGCTGTTTCAGGTGCTGTGTCTATCTGAGGCAGGAGTTTCTTGGGCTGATCAGAGATAGAAACAGCTCAATTTCAGCTATCTTCTCCTTGAAGTTAGGATGCCAAAGGGCTTGCAGGCTTTAAAGGCTGAGTTTTATTAAGGTACTCCAAAAAAGAATGCAGACCTGCTATGGAGAAAGGAACAAAATATGAGTTATTTAATCTCAAGTTATTTCACCCCTGTACCCTCATAGTATGGGTGATTTTCTTTGTCCTAGGTTTTAATAAACTATGTGGTCTTATCCTGTGCTCCTTGAACAGGATGGTCCCTATCACATTTGAGTTTTAGATGTGGATAGGCTTCTGAAGAGTGCCTTAAACCTCAGTCTATGCTGTAGGTACCGTGCTTGCTTAGTCTCTCCCCAGCCTCCTGTCTGACTTTGTGCTTTCAGAAGCCTGTGCCTGTAGGAGGGCTGCACCCCGAGGGAGCGTGTCACGTCCTCCATTCCTGGGGTTGTGTCCATCTGGGAGCAAAGCTGCCTTTTTGCCTATGCTTGCTTAAACAAAACCATAGAGGTGTTTAGTAAATTGAGCAAACATCCTGTTCCATCCATCACAATATCCATGGCAGCCATGTGCAGATGGAGGGAAAAACAGTATATGGGTGCATTGGTTCTTCCTTTTTTTTTTTTTTTATTTTGACTACTTGATTTTATTTATCCATGTTCTAGTTAACTTGATCCTGAGCTCGCATCTGCTTGGAAACAATGGAAACTCATAACTTGCATTTATAACTCCAAATGTTCCATGTTTTTCTATTTCATGTTGCCTGTTCTCTTTTGGTTTTATAGTCCTGGTATACTGTGTTGAAAGTAATAACTGAAATAATAGGTATAGGAGTCATAACTTGTAAATATAAAGTTGCTTTTTAGTATGAGAGTTCTAAGCTTGCTTTAATGTCTTTATCAGAAATACTATGCACTGTCGTACTTGCCATGTCACCTTTGATCAGGAATTTGAAGATGATTCTGGTAATTACTGCAAATGTGTGTCTGTTGGAAGCACGAGAGAAGAACTCAGCCCAGCAGTCTCCTAAAGCGAGAAAATTGGTAACCAATCAATTATGCTTAAGTAGGAAGACAACTACTTTGCATAAGAAAAGATTCATGTAAAATGTAATTGTTGCTTTTAGAAGCCAGGATTGTTCATTATTATGTATCTCATAAAGCTGTAATCCTAATTACACAGAAGGTGACATGTCAGATCCACAAGCCAAATTAATCCTATATCCTCTAGTCCTAAAATATTTACTCTGAGGACATTACTAATTGTGTAGTACTGTCTTTTTTTTTTTTTTGCAAACAATAATCAGATTTGCTTTAAATTAATGTTTTCTTGAGGCTAAATAGGATAAATATAATACATGTTTTAGATAATTTAGAGCAATGAACTGCTAAAAGGATGAGACATTATAGGATAAGTAATATTTTCTGGCTAATTCTTGCTGAATCCTGTTACGTTGGATGGGATCAAGAAAAGCTGACTGTACTAAGAAAAGTATAATAATTCAAGAAAAAAATGTTAATAATGCTAAGAGATAGCTATTCTTTAATGATTAACTGTACTGAAAGAAGAAACACAATAAAACAGCAATAAATTTCTAGAGCTTTGGATTGTATGGGGTTTAAGAAGGGAATACTATGGTTTTTATTTATGTACGCATTATGGATATGAGGTGAAGTAGTTGGTCTTGAAGATATAGTATTACTTTTTTAAAAATAAAACTAATCAGAAGACAGTAATACTGTCTGAGTGAACACTACCTTTTGTTTTGAGGTACTTAAGCCTTATCTTTACGTAGAAGCTAACAAATTGCTCTCTAATTCCTAAAGTAACTTATCAACTGATAAGTGATTAATGTTTTCTGATTTGTGCCTTATGTACACACATCTAAATACCTTCCTTAATGGTTCTGAGTATGCAACTACTCCTCTTAAGCTCACTTAAATGTGTGTGTATATGCACCTTTACAGAACTGTGGCTTAGAACATCTGTACCTCTTTGCATAATTTTTTGGCATCTAGCTCTATAGTAGATTTGGTATTTGGTGCTGAACTGAAAGGCCACAACAACTGACAAACTATTGCATGATGAAAAACACTGTAAAAAGAATGAAGCATCTTTATTATTGGGTTTTGATATAATTGCAATCAAATTCCTGTCAAATCTGAAAAATAAGACTTTGTACTCCTGTTCCTTAGGTGTTTTCTAGGATTTCATTGTTGCCAGCAATCATTTATGTTGTGATTCTTCTCCTCAAATCACTTAATGGAACTATCTTGGGTTTGGAGATTGATTCTGTATTTAATAACAAACCAGTGCTGATTGCAAAAGACTTCTGTTTACCTTAGCTAGTGTAAGAGGTGTGACCCAGTACCCTGTATCCACTGTTGTAGCCTATGTGATAAAATACCTCATTTATGTTACTTGCATTTGATTCAGCTGAGAAGTGACGGTGGTATATGTGGCACACAATACTCTGGTAGCAATTTAGCAAGGCAACTAAGCTTTCTGCTTTGGTGAGCCGAACTAGTTGTGTAACAAAGTTGGTTATCTTCTCCACTAGAGACCACTGAATACTCTTTGTTTTATGGCTATCTGGAGGAGAAACCTTCCCCTGGTGGAGGTAGTAACACTGAAAATAGTTGCTTTGTTAAGCTCAAATCACCTGCAGCATCCTCTCCGCACAGAGTATGGGCTGAACGAACTCTTCCTAGCCATTTCCTATAATCAGTATTATACAAAAGCTTTATTTTGTGGTTTGTCTTCTAAAAATACTGTGGTTGGATTGTTTGTGCAGGATGTAGCACTAAGCACTGAATACCAGCAGTTCTTTACAATGAACATGGCTTTCTGATTTTAGTTATGTTATTTAGGAGCAGATTTTTCAGTTACTTACCTGAATACCATATACTATTGACTGCAACTAACACATAGGTTTAAATAAAGAATTGTTAGCACAGATGGTATCTGAAGGCAAATAATACTTATGGGGAGAATGAGGCCTAATTCCATCATTTCTTCACAATACAAGCATTGCTTTAATCATTATGGTGAGTCCAGAAAGCAGGAAAGCTTGCATGGATATACCTTTTAGTAAACTGCAGCTAGCACGTGGTAACAGAGAACCTGGTGGATTTTGTAGCTGTAATTTATCTATAAAGCCACTGACATAATATAAATCTGCATATTGCGCAGTGCTTTTGCTTTTACAAGACTTCTGACACTCCTGGGAGTACTGCTGCTTGCTTTATCCCATCTGCAAATCGTGCCGAAAGCTAGTCTGTATCAAGGCATTATATTATAAATCTTCATTTATCTCTATTATCTTGTCCAGTTTTTTGTCTTTATTAATACATGACACTAAAGCACACTTCAGTGCCAATTTATATTAGCATCACCAAAACTGCGACCTGCAAAAAGGAAATTCGCTTCCTCAAAAGAATGATAAATATCTACTTAAGCCTGTAATGACATTAAATGTTAATGTTTTCCTGAAATGAATCAGACAGAAGAGGTGTTTGAAGGAAGAGTAACCCAGAAAGCATGACCAATTAAAACCAAAGTCTCCTAATGCACTTTTTCAGGTACCCCTCAGTGTGAATGACACTTGAAAGTACTTAGCCACTTCAGAATGAAAAGTGATGATACTTGTTCGCTAATAGCAGTAGAGAGCCTCTTAAAGCAACAGTAAATCTTGAGGGTTTTTAAATATGCCTAAGACTTAGCAAGAAAGGAAGCTGAAAGACCATGAAATGAGGATTTTAAGCAGAAGACGGGTTTAATATTGGATACTGGACACCTTGGCTTATTGTGGACTGGTTATATATTATTCCTTTCGTATACACAGGTGTTGAAGAGCCCTGAGTGATCAAAATGTTTTTCATGCAACTTAATTTCATAATAAACAGACCCCAGAGGCATTCAAGTGTCCCTGGGTACATAGGGAAAGAGGTGTAGGCTATTTAGGATTGCTTTATAGGAGCAATTTCTGGTGAGGGTGTTACAAGAAAAATAAATCTCAGTAGTTCCTGGGTTGTATCAGCTGGTTGGCCTATTGATGACGAGTAATATATCCCCGAACAGCATGAGTTGTAGCATCTATGAGTTTGTTCTCTTGTTTTTGGGGGTTCTTTTACAGATATGAACACTAGGATGTGAGTAACCGTGACTTCTCTGTCAGAGGACACTGTCTTGAGCATCCCTGAGAAACCATGGTGATTTCTCCTAGCAGGAGTCTGTAGGGACAGAGGTTTTTGGGACCTGATGACATTTGGATAATTAGATATGTAGCCAATTAAGACTGATTTTCTTGACGCCCTTAAGAATTGCCTTGCCTGACAACAGTTTAAAACATGAAAAATTCTGTATCTAAAGCTGTGGTGGCTAGACTTTTTCAGTGTTGTCTGTCTGCCTTAATTATAAATGATGATAGTGGCTTCATTTACTAACAAGATGCACTGGCATGAATTCCTTCACTGTTTTTGTTCTATGACCTACAATGTAGTGTTAGGATTTGCTGTGATGTGTGTGCCTGTGGCTTACATGCTGCTTTTGTGGATCCAGACAGGTGAAGGAGCCATATGCCCAGCAGGAAATCTTGTCTTCCTTTGAGGAAGCTCTTACGTGAGAACGGAGCACTGGTGGGCTAAGGCTTTTGACAGGTGTGATTACCAAAAAGGATGTAGGATGAAGTTGTATCATTACTGTCATCAGTTTCTTAACTTGTAGCATTTTAAATGCTTACTAAAAGCCTCAGAATTCCTAAATAACTGAGCTGTGAAGGTAAGTTTGACATCAGCCTACAAAGGCTTCGGGACAGAAGCGGCGTTATAAAGCCAATGAACTGTGACTACATCCCGCTCTTGCTGAACAAGACGTGCTAGAGAAATGCTTACGCTGCTCTTTCTACTTGTTCTCTGTATTCAAGTATTTGTCAAATGATATGTTAATTGAAGATCTTAGGAGCAAGTAATTGAACAACTGACAAACTATTGCATGTCTGAAAATTTTATTTTTGCAAAGCGGTATCTGTTGTGCTTTCAGTTTGTCTTCCAGAAGCAAAAGGGGCTGCTAACTGTGGGAAGGCCTATCTAGACTGATGTGACACCATACAGCAGAGGCTGATCTTTAGCTTTGTTTCCTCTTATGGTTTTATCTTGTAGTTTTATAATATGTAAGGTATGAAAAGACTGTTCTGCTTCCAAGGGCAGGGGTGTTGGTCCAGTCAAGCTCTCTTCTGAGAGATAATAACCTTAGGAGTAGACCAGCAGGGAAGCTGGCAATGGTGAGAGGCTGCTTGGGTCAGGGCAGGGAGCTTTGGCCTGGAGCTGAGCACCTCTGGAGTTAACAAAATTCTCTGAGGAAAGTCACAGCATGGTCCAGCTGAGCTCTGTGACTCTGGCTTAAAAGTGGTGAGCCAGAGATGTGAGAGCCTGGAGAAAACTGCATCTGAGCAGCAATTAGCTGATGAGAATTTTAATTGCCATAGCAGTAAGGTCACCAGTCTGTCATGACACTGTCCAAGAGGGAGGTGGGGGAAAGAATTGGTTAAGCACAGTTTTGTGTGGGTTTTTTTTTGTTTGTTTGTTTGTGGGGGTTTTTGGTGGGTTTTTTTGTGGGTTTTTTTTGTGGTGGTTTTTTTTTTTTCCAGAAAAGTAAAGGAAGGGCTAAAGGCTGTTCTGCACCAGGTACAATTATTTCCAGCTCCAAATTCGTTGACTAGGGAGGACTTTCCATTGACACAGATGGACAGCCACATCCACGCTCAGTACTGAGGTGATTTATTGCTTGCCATCAGATGTGCTGGTGGTAGATAACCCTTTCAAGGGCAAAAACTGGCAACAAGCTTCCTATGGTACTAATAATAACTTCCACTAGTTTTGACCAATGAAAATATTTTCAGATAAGACATAAGCAGTTCTGTGTGCCTTCATCCTGCAAAATGACTTCATTGCTAGTGAAAATACATACCATTATAAACCAGGCTAAAACCAAATAGGACTCTAACAGCTCCTCTTTAAACACAGTGTAAAGCTTCCTGTTCTCTATCCTTAAACCCTGAGAATGAAACTCCTGTGCCAAGTGCTACCAGAGGGGAAACAAATAGTTATGGAAGTGTGTGTGCTGCAGCCTAGATAAATTCATATTTTCCACTGTTTTTGCCTGAAGCGCTCCTCAGTAATGACTTACCTTGAGGCTTTTTTTTCCTCTCTAGAGTAAGACTCCTAAAGCAAAAATGTAACTATTAGAAGATAAAACAAAGCTTTCCAACTTGGGAACTTCTGAGGCTTCTTCTTTGCAAGTTTATACTTGCGAAGCATTTTTAAAATGCAAGGCAGAAAGGCTAAATACAAACCAGAGAAACATTCCCTATTCAGTTCAAGTAGTTTTAGAGGCACTAACACACAGCCTAATGTTACAGAAGTTATTAATCTCAAATAAATATATTGACCTGTGTTAATGCACAATACAAACCTCCCTTGAAGATATGGAAAGATGCTTCTTTTGGTATCATACGCTTACTGTGGTGCAGAAGGAAAGAAATTTGGGGTTGCTTAGTCACATTAGCTATATCTTGCATAACAGTATAGCTGAGTGAGGTGAATGAAGGACACAGAATTTAAATTTTTAGCATAGGTAACATCAAATTAAAAACCAGTCTGTGAAGGTTTGTTCCCTTGCAAACACTGTTTTTATATGACAAAGCAAAAGATTTGTTTGGCCTAACTTTGGTTTATTGATGGTGCTGGGTTCAGTTTGCCACACAGCAGACCACGAGCTCTGAACTTGTGTAGCTCTTAGTGTTGTATGTGTCCATACTTCAGAGGAGAACATACACTGCTCCTGTTCATACATGGACTTTGCACAGGTGAACGTCTACTCTTGGATTTGAGAGGCTGTAACAAGAAGTCATCAGAGCTCCAAAATTTTTTCATGAAAAACTCTGAGGCATTCTTGTGCATGTATGTGGGATAGATAAATACAGGGGTGAAATTCTTCTAGAATAGAAAATATAGGGGGGCAACCCCCCCAAGTGTATAAAATCAACTCAAATTAAAGAATGCAAGAATACATCTGCATTACATTTTCATCACAGACAAAACCTATAACCTATTTTTCTCTTGAATATAGTTATTCAATACTACCAAACATCGAGAGCAAAATCCTACTCAGTTGTTCATTTATTACAAAGAATTGGAAGAATAACTGCCAGAGTTTCTAAGTTGGTCTAAAGACATCTAAAATCTTTCAAGGACGAGATTCTGAGTTTGTGCATGACTCTGCCTGACAGACACCATGTGGAGGTCTGTTCTAGATCCTTAACAGGACACTGAGCCTTGTTAATGTCACTTACACAATTGTGGAGAGCACTTTATTTGGCTGTTCTGAAGAGTATTTGGAGCTGAATTTGACTGGTAAGAATGACTTTTTTTTTTTTTTAATACTTTCTTTGCAACTCCAGTTGCAGGGCTTTGCTGCTATAAATCCTTATGCTTTGATTCTGAAGTATGGATTTATTTTTTTTTTACAAGTTTTTAGGTGTCCCCTGCTGCAAACATGAACTGGTGAAAAATGCCATCAAGATTTTTAGTACCATACTCCTGCTCATTTAGGATCTGGGTACTTTTAGGAGATGCTGCTTGCTTATTTCCACCTTCAGATTTATACATAATTTTAATCTAAATGGCCCCTTTAATGGCAACATATATGCTAGTCCCATTGCATCAACATCTAGTTTAAGTGACTAACAAAGTGCAAAAAACCCAAATATAGAAATGTTTCCCCAAACATCAGTTGGATCTGTGTAAAAATTTTAAGGCCTGTGATACAGAAAAAGGACAAAAGGAAGAAGCTGCTGCTATACAGATGGAAGAAAATAGAGCCAATGCTTTTGAAGATGCTTGCAAAGGTCTATAAAAAAATATCTCAACCTGGGCACGGGGAGGAAGCATACGTGCCAGCTAACAGGCAGCAGAGCAAGCATAAGAATGGAGGACTCAGTATTGCCTTCTGCAGGTAGACTTGCAGTTCTTACTGCTGGTGCTACAGCTGTGTTGTTTGTTTCTCACTACTTTGGTTTGTTCTTTAAAGCAAACTCCAACCTGTCCCTATACTACCGTGAATGCTATAGTTAGGATGATAAATTCATAGCACTGGAAGTGATCACCTATAAAATACAACAGGAACTGAGTTATCAGCTCATCATGAATGTAGCATGAAGGAAAGGCATAACAAATAGTATTAGCTAGCACTTCATAAAATGTTGTATGAGGACCCCAAGATTTTTGATGCATCACAGGTGATGAAAATGTCTTGAAGTTGTTAATGACATATTTCTGTATATATTTTAAAATGTGGTTGTATGTGGTGTTCTCGCTCAGCACTTGAGATATTAATACATTATTAATGCGTTCTGCTAAATTTTGTACTTTTTTTCCTACAAGCTTTGCTTGACCACATGCCTTGGAATTGGGGTCTTTTCAAATGCTTCTTATTCTCCTGAGCTCTGCCAGTACCTGTGTCTGCAGCCTCCTTGATTGCTGGTGCCTTCCAGTCTGCTCATTTGTGCTGTGAAGAGAACTAAAGTGGCATTAGATTATACAGGTGGTCTTAATGTCACTTCCTTCCTCCTTCACAGCTCTTACTGAGCTTACAAAGTGCCTTAGGAGGTCAGACCAAAAGCCCATCTGGCTCAGTGCTCTGGCTGACTGCAGGTACTATTCAAGAGATAATGCGGTCCATTGCCTTTGTACTCTCCAGCATCCGGAATGACTGTATTAACAGTGCATGTTTGCCTCTCCTTTAGTTTCTTGTGGAAATGTGACCATAAATTTTCTAACCATATTCTGAACCTCCTAATATTATCTAGTTCCACAGTTTGAAAAGTAGTAAGGATGTATTCCCCCCTTTTTTTTTTTTTTTTTTTTTAAAATCAGCTGCATATTGGTTCTATTATTGTAGGATTTGGTGAATATTTTGTATTTGGCTTATCTAATGTGTTTATAAACTTGTCAGCCACAACCATACTCACTCCTCAGTTTTTTCTCTTCCCGGTGAAAAGTTCCAGTTGTCTTAGTGTCCCTTAACAAGGAAGGACTCTTCCTCCCTGATCAATTCCCAGTGCCTTTTGTGTACCCTGCCTCTTGTCTTTTGAGATGTGCAGATCAGAACTACACGCAGCACCTGCTCAACAGATCTGCACAGTGATTTTTGTGTAGTTGTAAAGCGGTGTTCTCTGTCTTGCTACCCATACCCCTACTGATGACACCAAATATCTTTTCTTTGTCTGCCAGTGAACACTGACAATTCTGTTAAAACATGTTCAATTATGAGTCTCCTCTCTGTTTCCTGAGTTTTAGCTCAATAAGGCATCACTTACTTTACTCTAGATGCACTGATGTTCACCAGTCAACTTTTTACCCATTCACTGAATTTTGTGAAGTTTTTGTGGACTTTTCTCCCCATCAGCACAGCACCAGTTGAGTTTATCTATAACGCAGGTTACACTGCACATGCCCTTCTACGTGCCACTGACGAAGATGTGGTGGTCTCAGCACCAGTCTTTGGGAAGGTCCCATTGATGACTTCTCTGTCATGAAAAGTGACCATTGCTTGGTATCTCTTAATTGGTTTTCAAGCCATGAAAAGGACACTGCTTCCAGTTCCAGATTACAATCTTCAATCAAGCCTTGCTAAAAGTTTGTGGGTTTCTGTGGTTGGGGTTTTTTTGATGGTTTTTTTTAATCCATGGACTCTCTAATACTATTTTAGCTCTTTACAAGCTTTCTGAGCTTAAAGTTCTACTTTATACAAGTCCTACGCGATTCTGAGGTGACTGTTTGTTTACCTTTGCTCTCAGTAAACCTGGTCTTTAGTGCAGACTTGACCATCCTCTCACAACTGGAAAGTGTTTATTGGTCTGTAGCTCAGTCTTCCCTTTAGACTCTCCTTTTTATAGATGACAGCTGTGTTTGCAATCTGCCAGTCCTCTGACACAGAGGCAATCTAATAATAGGTGAAGGCACCTTGCTCAGCAGTTCTGCAACTTCATACCTGATTTCCTTCAGAGCTCTTTGATAAAACACTGTTTGGTCCTGAGATCTTACCAGCATCTAGCTTATTTATTTAGAACAATTAAATAGAAGGTGCTAGGATCACACTGATCTAGATCTTCTGGCCTAGCTGTTACAGAGAATTTGGTTTCTCTGTCACAGTCTTTATTAGTAGATGTCCCTTCTTAAACCTTTGTCATCAGCTCTCTCACTAGTTCCCTACTTGGTCCACTGCTTTTAATGTATTTATATTCTGTGATACTGCACATCTACCTTGAGCACGATCTTCAAATTATTTTCACCGAATCACAGAATGGTTTGGGTTGGAAGGGACCTTAAGATCATCGAGTTTGAACCGCGCCCCCCCCCCCCCCTCCCCGCAATGGGCAGGCACAGTCCCCACTAGACCAGGTTCCCCAAAGCCTCATCCAACCTGGTCTTGAACTCTTCCAGGGATGGGGCCTCCATAATTTCTCTGGGCAACCTGTTCCAGTGCATCACCACCTTCTCAGTAAATTTCTTTCTAATATCTAATCTAACTCTCTTTTAGTTTAAACCCATCATCCCTTGTCCTATCACTACAGTCCCTGGTTAACAGCCCCTCTCTGTCTTTCCTGTAGGCCCCTTTAGGTACTGGTAGGCTGCAATTAGGTCCCCCTGGAGCCTTTTCATTTCCAAGCTGAACAACCCCACCTCTCTCACCTGTCCTCATAGGACAGGTGGTCCAGCTGTCTGGTCAACTTTGTGGCCCTCCTCTGGACTTGCTCCAGCAGCTCCATGTCTTTCCTGTACTGGGGGCACCAGAGGTGGATGCAGTACTTGAGGTGTAGAGTGGAGTAGAAGGGCAGAATCACCTCCCTTGACATGATGGCCACAGTTTCTGATGCAGCCCAGGATACGGTTGGCTTTCTGGGCTGCTAGTACATACTGCTAGCTCATTTTTTTTAGACCTGCTATGTTTACAGTTGGGCCATGATACTGAGTTTTCCTGTTCCCCTTGCCAGCATTCAAAACACAGAGCGCCCTCTGAGTAACTTTCCTATTGAGTTATGTAAGTATTTTTTTATTTTTTTGAGTTGTGGCACATGTTTTACCTGGGCTTCTAATACTGTCTTTAACAGCACACAGGCTAGTTGTAGGTGTCTTGCTATTTGGACTGTTCTTTTTTATGGTTGGTTGTTGTGGGTTTTTTGTTTTATTAACTGCCTTTATTTCTACATTGATCCAACTTATTAGTTCAGATTTGACCGTCACCTCTTGCCAGAGTGTTAACTCTACTGTATTGTGGTTGCTATCATAGAGTAGCTCCCCCATGAATACCTCTTGTGTACTACTCAAGCTGCTACTTTTGATTTGGTTGTTATTTGAAATCTGCTAGTCGTTCCATGAGGCAGTCATGTATCACTGAAATACTTTACCTCATCACAAGCTGAAATATTTAGTCTCATTAGGATGTGGTCTTGAGATCTCTCACTATTACTACCTCTTTGAAACCTGCAGTTTCTCTAGTCTCACTTCCTGATCATTATTGTCATCTTGATCAGATAGCAGTAGCACAGTTCTAATTCTTCTTGAAGAATTAGATATTTTTTTTTATTATGTCAGTACAGACTCCAACCATGGAGACCTATGACTATGCTGTGTTTTTCCTGTAAGGCATCCATGCGGTTGCACTCTATGTACATAATCTTTCACATATGGTGCCACTTTGTCACTCGCATATTCTGCTGTGCCATTCTTAAGGCAGTAGCCTGGTCGGAGCGTCCTACTGATTTCCACCCCCCCCCCCACCCAGGTCGCTGAATGCCTGTTATACAAGGGCGGCTGTTCAGTACCACACATTCTAATTCCTCCATCCATTTCTCAAGCTTCTAAGCACTGGTGTAACACTCTTGCAAAGAGTAGCTTCACCAGGATGGCATATGCCAGTCAGCTGGCATCATGGGCAGGCTGATTTGCCTTCCTTCCACAATGTGATGTGCCTTTCTAGCTAACAGCTGATGCACCTCTGAAAAGGCTGCATCCCCCTTCACAGTCCATACCAGACTGTGAACCAGGTGTTTTTAAGCTTGTCAGTTTTTTCCCAGTTTCTAGTTTAAATGCTGACCTACAATCTTGCAGCATTTCCACACCAGCAGTCTTGCTCTGTGTTTGTGTAAGAGATAAACTGCCCTTTTTTTTTTTCATGTCCTAAAACATTTCCCAGTTCTTAACATACTGGTATTTTTCTGAAGAAAGAACAGCTAGAGCATTAGATGAAGTGAATTTTGTAAAGTCTAGAGGCATTCCTATACCATGAGTGAAGAAATTCCAACCTGATTTACTTCCTGGAATGACAGTGAACCGGCACTTGGACATGTACCAGTAGATGGGAAAAGACAAAGCAGGACTGAGAGTATCACGTGACTCTTGTTGTTTCCTGAGCTACAGAGACTACACTATGTAGGCACATGCAAAGGTTTATGAGCAATTCATATAATATGAGATGCGAGCAGCTACAAAAATGGCAGTTTTAAATGGCATTACAAATTCCTACATAAACTGGGTCAGTACAGAAAACTGGCACCTGCTGCAACTCCTCTTTCAGTTGACTCGTGTACTGCATTCATAAACATCATTCAGGATAATGCATTCCTTCTGCTGATACTTCAGGAAAAAAGCAGGTTGTGGATTACAAAATATCATTGCACCCATCCTCCCATTTTGCCACCACAGAGAGAGATTAAAAGGATCTGAGTTCTGACTGATCTAACTCTTCTTGCCTCAAGATTCCACGATCCATTTTGAACTGCATCCTTTGGCATGAAAGACAGATGAACTGGTAATGTATGTACTTCAGAAAGAAGAAATCCAGGATGAAAATATGTAGAGAACCATTTTATGTTAATGGCTCAATATTTCAGAGGTGATCAGAGACTAATACATGCATATATGTTTCAAAGCCAAGTGGGGGCAAGGTGCATGTGCTCATTAAATTATAGCTTCCACCACGGTATTTTTCTTAAGGGTAGTTGAAGAACCACTGACATTTTGTTCAGTTCTAAAACACCTCTCAAAACCTTATAAAAAAACTTCAGGTGAAAAATCTTGGCAACACCCTTTGGATTTATGTACTAAAGTTAATGAGGAAATCTGAAACAGAAGCCTGTTATAATGAAATTTATTTAAACTCTTGAGCACACTATATTCATAACTTTTTAGCACTTCTCAATGATGTATTTACTTTACGTTTCTATAAATTACATTCATTGTATAGAACTGCATTAATTTCTCTATCAGCATACTATATAAATTATCACAGAAACAGATGAACCAACCAAAGATTCTTGAATACATGTAACATTGGTGGGCAGATAATATCAGTAATAGCTTATCTTCATGGTAAGCAGCTCTAAATTAATCTCCTCTTGAATTCATTTAATTAAGAAGCTGAAAAGAAAGAAAACATGATTAAATACTGAAAAATGCATATAAACCACAGCATTACAATTATTTGAAAAAATAAACAAAGACTTCAAAATGTTCATTTGAGAAGTCATTTGACACTTGGGTAATAATCTCTTAAGTTTTTATAGCCCATTTAGTAATTACTAAGCAAGCATGAAAGTTATCAAATAAAACTGAAATGACTGAAACTTAAATTTGCCCATTTAAAAAAATTAAAAAGCAAAATGTACTTCAAACATCTGCTCTTTTTAATCAAGCTCTGCATCTGCTCTTACTACTTAAAGTGAGAACTACCTCTCTCAGGATGTTTCAGGTTTATTTTAAAACAGTCTTCTTTTACTGTTGAAGTGGTCCCAGTGTGGGGAGGGTACAGAACACTTGGCAAGGCTCTGCAGGATTACAAACTCTTAAATTCTTAATATTTTAATGAATTGTTTCAGATGACATTGCTGTTTCTTTATTCCTGCAATGAAACTTTCTATTTTTTAAAAAGTAGATATATATTGCGTGTCATACCTTTCTAAGTACCAACCAACGCACAGTTACCTTACAAATTGGGAAATGAGAACACAGAGAGAAAGACTTGTCTGTGACTGCAGACTGAGTTAACTGTACAAAGGCAAAAGCAATGAACTACCAAATGGAAAGGTTTCTTCACTGCCTCTAGCTTTGCATGGAAGATCTTTCATCTCCTTATAGATATGCAGTGTGCTCTAGCACACACATGATGCAGTAATTCCATCAGTTTTCCATCCATGGCATAATTAATTAATCATTACAAAGCATAAAAACAAGTGTTGTAAGCCTAAAAGACTGTACCAATATAAAGCTGTTTCCTGCTGCAAAAAAGCTGACGAGCTCATTAGGCAAGATATACAAACCAAGGCAAAACAGATGGCAACTGGCTGGGTGATGGAGGGTGAAGTGATTATTGAAAGGGAAAAGCCAGCAAGAACAATGGCATGAAGAGGTGAATTGTAAGGTGCTGAGTGGAGAAGAGAATGTTGAGCAGGTGAGATGTAAGAAAATAACCCAGGTCTAGGATAGCCATGTAAGGTGATGTACAGAAAAGAAGAGAGAGAGGAGGAACAGCAGTAGTAAAAAGTTTAGGGGGAAGAGGGGGAAGGGTTGAAGGTTACAACAACCAGGCAGGTAGCCTTGATAGGGTCAGGAGGGATAAAAGACTGAATGATATAACTGTAGGAAATACAAATACAGCAGTATCATTTTGGTTAAATATGCCACTACTATAGCTATTCTTCCTTACTTTCTGTCTGCAAGCAAACTGCATCTTTAGCAGCTATGAGACATGATATAGAATATGGATAAGGGAAACACTGAAAAGGTTACATGGAAAGTATAAAACAAGTTTAAGAAGCTAGATACACAAAGAGGGAACAAGACTAAGGTGGAAAACCACACAAAGCCAAAACACTATAAAAATCATAATCTAGAGAACAGCAAAAAAAGAAGGGGGTGGGCGGGTTTTCTGAAAAATCTACAATAACAAATTGGACAAAATCTGTTGGATAAATTTGCAAAAAGAAAAAAAGAAACCATGTCCCCTTATGCAGGGCAGGGGAAAGAGGAACCGGAAAGGATAGTCAAACTGTGCTGTTCCAGACATTGACTAGCTGAAAATGGGTAGAATACGTAGGAGTAAATGGTAAACTATATAGTAGGACTTACAGGAAAGTCATAAAAGCAAAAAGAGGCATCCTTAATGGCAGCAGTCACAGAAGGAAGGTCCTACTCATACAAGAGCATGCAAACTGACACAGGAAGAAGCATGCCCGTGCTATGGGGATCTCTGATCTCCCATTCTTTAAAGGACTAGAAACCAGCACTGAACATGGACACTTTGCAGAGAGAGGAATGCAGAGGTCTCTGGATATTCACGGATTCAGCATGCTGTTGGATGAACAGAGGAGACTGAGCTGTTTTGCCTTTCATTTCAACGGGCAGCTTCTTTCTGAAGAACATGGTGTCTAGCCACATTAAGAGAAGCACTACAGAAAACGTTAAATGCAAGATTCTTTGTTTTGACAACTGTGTATTATTGTTTTCCTGTCATTTAAAATAATCTTCTGCCATTTTGAAGAAAGCAACCTACTTTGCTGAGTACTACAGACCCGAACAAGAATCTTGGTGTTTACCAGAAGTAGATTTACCAGTTCACAAACTTTACGTGAACCAATTTAATTAGGCACGAAGTCAACATGGAACATCTTAACAGTTGCTAGTAGTGCTTATTTTTATTAGTAAATTTAATTTTATATGTCTGCAAGTACTATTTGTGCTACTTACTAATATTTTACTAGCATATTTCTGAGAAAAAACTATTCCATTTTATTCCCTTGCTCAATATTATGCAGGTTTTCTTCACTGAAACTAATTTAATTACAATGGCGGTAGCCATTTCTTATATGGTGTATATAGTGAATGCAAGGAATTTTCAGGCTTTGGGACATCTTGCAGTTTGTCTGTTCTTGCTGCATTGACTGTTTTTCTCTAAGCAATGAATGAATACTTCATGTCTGACTTAACATTTATGTTTTTTTGATGAAAATCAGGCATCTTTTATTTATCATGCTTTCTTGCAGCTTAGTTAATTTTCTCTGCTAGTGAGTACAGAATACATACTCTTCCATTCTGCCAATACACAGTTCTGAAGGCTGATTATTTTTTATGGTTTAATTAAAAACTCTTCACATTACTCTTTTTAATAATATCCAAATACAATTGTTATAAAGAATAATCTGATAATGAAACACTCAACTGCAGGTAACAAAAAATTCTTTAAAAAGCTACTTAGTGAAAACTTACATGAAAACTTTGAATTTTCAGGTGTTCATATAATTTAAATTCAGATTAACAGAACAACAAATGATAAAATGTAGACTCGAAAGGACAATTGGAAAGGTCAATAATAATAAAACTGCTAAATCATCCAGAAAACAAAGCAGAAAAGACAACAGAAGGCAGTTAATAAGTTGTAGCCAGAGGAAAAAAAAAAAAAGAAACGAGAAACCTTTTTTTTTAACATTTGTTAACAGTGGATAAGACTTTTGTCTGTCCTCTTGAAAATAAAATGTTACAAATATTTACATTCCTAACATTCCCAGTAAAGCACAACTGTGCTGATGTACTGATGTCTTCTGTTTTGTTCTTACTGTCCTTCATCTTTCTTTTCAATATTCTGTGTGCTTTTTGGAATGAAAGTGCCCAAAGTGAGCTTTCCAGAAAACCCTTCAAGCTCTCTCCTGACTAGCAAAGCTAACTCAGAATTCCTGCTTTTGGGTTATAGTTAAGAGTAATCTCTCTCTCATTCCCATGTGTATTAGTTGCGAGATAAAACTCTATGTTGATATAATGAAATTTTATTGCTCAGTCACTGAGTATCTGATACCTAATATATCACTTATTCACTTTAAATATTGGGGTGAGAAGGCTTCCAAAAAAAGATTCTCTCAGATATATCAACACTCTTATCTCACCCAGAAAGCATTATAAAGGGGAAAATGTTCAACACTAAAATAAAATTATTGCATTATCTTTCAGCCATTTATGACAGCAATTAAAATAAAAGTTTTAGCAAAATGACAAATTTCATCTAGTTCACATAAAAGAGGTGGATTAGTACAGGCATGAAAATGCCCTGCCATGGTAAAAATGGCTCTAGCAGAGAGATTTGTTACGTGCTAGCTCATTCATCACAATTGTGTTCACTCGGTAAGTAACCTTCATGATGACCTCCATTTTGCATCACCTCTCCCATTCCAACACTTTATTGTACAATGGTATTTTACCAGCACATTAATTAAACCATTTTCCCTCCCAACCTCAGCCTTCAAGAAGGAAATTCTGTGGAAGGAAGAATCAAAAATTTAATTGGAAAGTGTCTGAAGTGGATGAAAAAAATGTAAACAAAATGTTACTCTCCCTTCCTACATACGTGCCTTCCAGAAAGCACACGTACAGACCAGTGCTCTTATTCAGCACTCCTCTGGACACGTTTCTGTTTGTCACAGAAATTAACAATGACAATGGCATTACCAGGGTCAAAGAAATAACAGCATTCCCAATACTTTTATTTATGCAGTTTAGAAAAGGAAATAACAGTCCTTCTCCAGTGTTTGATGCCTGTTTTATGTTTATCCACCTCTACTTTGATTTATCTTCACTACATGGAGGTCACTGGAGAGAAAGAGGATGCACAGCAGGTTGTGCTGCTGTTTCAGTTTTTATCGATACATGCTGCTTCACAGAGGACTTATTTGGTTGTTCAGTGCCAGAAAAAAGAAACAATTTAGGATATTTGACTTTTTTCTTTCTTTTTTTTTTTTTTAAAAAGTACGACAGTGAAGTTGATGCTTGAGATTGTGCTTATAGCATTAAAACAGTTTCAGTTTTCTTTAACTGTTGCTTTGGGCAAGCCAACATAAACATTCTTTCTTTTTTCTGACAGATCGTTAGTATGCAATGTTAGTATTGTTGAAGGCAAAGCTTTGCTAGCCTGAGGACAATTTATCACATAATGACCGATTGTTTCAAGGTGAAATCTACAAACAGTGAAAGTAAAAAGACAGACATATTTCACATCTTCAGATATATCTACACTGGGATCAATTGATGGGACACGGAACTCCCTGGGAGATCCTGAGGAATCCAGACAAAATGATTAATGTGTATCAGCATATATGACTGAAGTTAAAATGCAGGATATTAAATTAGAGGGAGAAACAGAAAATAACAGAGTTCATATACTTGGTCCTGCTTAGTGTTTTACATGTTCACATCACTAAAATGCATAAGAACTATGCACATAAACCAAAGAGGCTGCTCTTAAGAAACACTACGGCATTGTCATGAAGATGACATGGTTGAGATCACTGAAGTGCCAAAGAATCAATAGTATGTCTATTTAAAATGACACACCAGAAAATGAGGTCAGAGCAACCCAAGAGACCAACAGAAACCAGAAAGATCTAACACTGGAAAGGACCAGATAAGTAAATTGCACATTTGGGAAACTAGCAAATGAAATTTGATAATAGCAAAGCAAAAGGATCAGTTCTAGTGATGGTTTCCAGTAATTCTGCATTGACTGAGGATTTAAGATTGAATGATTAATTTATTCCCATGAAAACATGAAGAATCTAGGACAGCCCAAGTAAGCCTGTAAGATGTTGTTTAAGTCTGCAGGAGCAGTAACATCATAAAAAAAATCAGAGAAAAATGCATAACACTTAGCCAGCTATCAAATGTTTCTCATGTACTTATGCCTCCACAGAGTTCATTCTTTTATGAATTTACTTGATGGATGTTACTGATTAGTAAGTTGAAATACTGAATCTATTTAGCTCCTTAAGACAGAATTAGGTTTTTGGCTCTAATAATTCCTTCACAGTAACAATATGATGCGGCACTATCTCATTTTAACAGGGCTGTGATCAATCGCTCTTTCAGCACTGTCCTGGATTTCTTTTCTTTCTTTCTTCACCAGCTGTTAAATCGCATGGCAAGGAACACAACAACTGCTACTTTCCTTTTAGTAAACTTCCTATAAGAAGCTGTAAGTGAGCTCAGACCATGGGGTGACATTCTTTGGCAGTGCTTCTCAAGTGAGCTCACAAGCTACAGATCAAGCTCGTAAATCCTTCTTCTAAGTTTAAGACTTAAGCACTTAATGGGAAAAAAGGATACCTCGACGCTTAGGAAAACTGCATCCTGTCTTTCACCGCAAGTCAGTAAAGCTAGAAGGTAGTCTCCAGAGAGGATACTGAGAGGCCATACAGACTATCCCAGATGGCAAAATACTAACTCCATACTGATGAAAATTTGCAATATGATACTGTTGGACCCTTTACAGAACTCTCTCTTCAGCAGAAAAGAGTAAAAAGCAGGAGCACACCTTCTGTGCATATTGCAAGGGGAATAGTTTCTTTGTTTTAAGTATGATGTTATTAAATGCTAAAACTAATCTGAGGTGATCTAAACCAAATGTCAATTAAACTGCATAAAGAAACCAAGCTCAATAAACAAGAAAATAGTTCTAAAGTCTCATAGCAAAAACTAATAGAAATATTTTTATGTATTAGCTCAAATGTTAGCTCTAAGTCAGCTTCGCAAGGCTGAATCCTTACCAGTGGAACACTACACAGAAAACAAAGCTGGCTGATGCACTAATCATGAGACCTAGATGTAGAAATCTGAGTATCTGAGAAAAACCGTAGAAGCATTCTTCATATGATTAATGAACAGTGGCTGTAGAAACAACAGAACTGGTAATATCAACAGATGCAGTAGTTCTGTTCTCTCTTTCCTTCATAACATAACTTTCTGAATCTGTGGTACTTATGTTTCCCTTATGTATGTATTAGTTGACATTTCATCATGCCAGATCTTTCAGCAAAGTATTGCTGTATCTACACTGCAACACACATCATTCACTTACTCTTCAATACATAGTAATATAGACTAATATTCTGTGAAGGATTAGTCTACTAGCTTACAGAAACCAGTTTCACTGGAAATAAGGAATAGCTCATCTTTTTAAATGCACTGTGGCCAACTAGAGGGGAGAAAACAGCACTCATGCATATTATCTTTATTGTAAAGCCTAACCTTGCATGTTAAGGCTATGTCAACTGCACACATATTTATATACATACGTATCTATATAGATCTCTACAGGGAAAAAGAGTTAAAAAGGAGGAAATACTGAAGCGATGGGAACTACATTATCAATCTAAACATATCATTGTTTGACATATCATGTTAATGATATGTTAATGAT
This sequence comes from Psophia crepitans, assembly GCA_013399095.1. Classification (NCBI taxonomy): domain Eukaryota; kingdom Metazoa; phylum Chordata; class Aves; order Gruiformes; family Psophiidae; genus Psophia; species Psophia crepitans. The sequence continues at coordinate 130,310 of VWZZ01005401.1, read as the reverse complement.
GGGAACTACAGCATAGTTTCAAATAGGATCAAAAGTCAACGGCACAGAATTGTGAACCCTAGAACAACAGGAAAAGGACTCTTCCTCACTGAAAATATTTAGTCTTCCTACAAAACAAAGCTTTGGGAGAGAAAAATCAACAGGTCTCTGTTTTGTTCCACAAACTTCATGACTCGAGGAACGTCAGTTTATTGCTTTTACCTCAGTAGCCTGGTCCACCATTACTATAGCACTGGAGATTTGCTTAACTGCATCTTTTCTTTTCCTCTACCTAGGCTTTTTCATCTACATTTGAAAATGGTACCAGGACCACAAGAAAATGCTACTTGCCATCTGTTCCTGCCAAGCTACTAAAATATATGTAACAGATCAGCAAGATGATGTGAATCAGAAGTCTAGACTACCTCTGGAGGTGACCTCCCAGCTGAAAGAAAGCACCTATGAAAGGCAAGAACTGTATTTTCTTCACTATTTTTCTACTTTTTCTGCTTGTTAGACATATTATAACTGTTAAACTGACAGCTGTACATATAATTTAAAAAGACTATAACCCTTTCTTTCCTCTGTGGTGTGCCTGACGAAAGAAGAGGGTACTTTACTGACAAATCATAGCTTAGCACCGTACACCGGTTTGGCATTTTTATGCCTTACGTAAATTTTTGTTATAAAGATACACAAATAAATATCTAATAAAGATTTATAAACTCAAGCACGTTTTCTTTTTATTTTTTCATGTGGCACTACATATGTCATATGTCTGTGCTCAAACCCATTTAACTGGTCCACATCAACAGTCATGTTAACAACATGAGCTTTCCAGACCTTTTTTGGTTTTTGCTGGAATTAATCACCATTCTTCCAGATCCTTCCAGCTCCCATAGGCTTCAGCAGTAAAAGTTAAAGAACGTTTAAACTGAAAGCTAGTCTTAAACTCATACAAAGCTATTAAAATGCATAAGATGATAATTTCATGAGAGATTACCTGTATGGGTAGCCATGGTATTTGGAGCGAAATATTGACAACAGGAAGCTGAAGAAAAAGACCACCAGACCTAGGCCTACCAGACATATTACTGGAAAAAAAATTAAAATTTTTTATAAGCACATAAAAGATTTTAAGCTGCAATCTCTACAAAGAATATTATGTCAATCATTTATGGAGAATTTTGACACAGTTTAATACGAAAATGTTACTGCCTTGACTACTGATGCCCACTATCTTCTGACAGGATTTCAAACACATATGGAAATAATATTTACGGTTATTAAAAAGAAATAACTTGTCAGTGTGAATGTATTTTCAAGAAAAAAGAGCAGCAATTTGCAACTCAAATGTATGTGGATGCAAACATTTTACTTCTGATAATAGAGTTAATAACCCTGTATATTATACATATCAAGCTATGTAATTTCAGGTATTTGCTTGTTCTTTGTGGAAAATAAATTACATTTAGAAAAATATCCCTTGACTAATGGAATCATGTTCTTTCTAGTCAACCATCTAAGGCTGAATTAACAGCAAAGGTAGTTCAGTAACTACTTTATCTAGTTCTTAGTGGCTAAAACATTTCACTGTGGGAAGTTCCAAGGCTGGTAGCCAAAGTACTATTTATTCTTAACTTGATAGCAATATAAATCTTTGGGTTTTGAAGAGAAGTAACAATGACATAGACCTCCAGATAGCATCCAGGTGTAAGCACTTTGAGCCTTTTTCAGGTAAAGAATGAATTAACGAAGTAAATGCTTAAATTAACAAATAAAATTTGGAACACCAGTTGTCACACTGTGAAATAGTAGCATAAAACCTTTTTGATCATGATAGCTTGTTCAATTGCATGTAAATAAATAAAGAAAAAAGACTATGTTACAAGCTGGTGCATGTAATTCAGATGCAGCTCATCTACATTAGACAAAGCTTTGGTTCTAGTGAGCTACTTCAGTTTAAAAGCTTCTCTTCTTATACTATTCTTACTTTAGCCAAACTTTTGCTATTTCATTGCAACATTCATGCTTCAAAAGTGTGCTGGTTTTGAGCGAAGGATGAGCAACCATGAAGCTGGGGAAACTGACAATGTCGCATTTTTTCATTAGAACTGATCATGTGGAAACTGAACATATGTCAACTGAAATATAAAATTTCTGCAGTCTTTTTGTGAAAATTAGCCATATACAAATCTTATGAACACACTTCATTATAAAGAAATCATCACTCACACATATATGATTTCAAAGTATGGATGAATAAATTGCGAAGCGTGAACAGTGCAAGGCAGGTACATGGAAAGCAGTCACATAACGGCCACAAGCAGAAGAGAGTCTGTATTTGTGCTGCAACCCCGTTATTTTGGCGCGCCCATGTTCACAGACCCAGATTCCAATTGTGACCTAAGGTAATTTTCTAATTAAACTCATGTCACTGTCTCTTTTTACATCAGTATTAAAGCTAGATACCGCAAAAGATATTAAGAATTAAGGTATACATCTACAGCTCATTGAAGGAGACCCTCAAATCACTGTAGACTAGAGATTCTAGCCAACATTCAACCAGCTATAGATTGTCTGTACAGAAAACAGCTGGCCAGCCCTATCTGCAATACCGTGTATTACATACAAGATGTAAAGAACTGATCTTAGAAAGAAAGTGAAAGCAGTGTAGGAAGTCTGGTGTCTTTCAAAGGTCTTCAACGCCTTGTACAAGAAAAAGAGTAAGCGGTAGGGGATATGAAAAAAATATTATTAAAGGTACAAAGGCAAATTGGCCATATTAGTTTCAACCTATGTCATACTCATTCAACATAGGAGTTAGGAAGTTTAAATCCGGATAAAATACTTTCATATTGTGTGTTTATGCAAGTGATTGCCAAAAAATCTTGCAAATATTCTAAATGACAACAACATTCAGAAAAACATAAACACTGCACTTCAGACTAAGAATCTGTAAACATTACATATTAGGACATGTGCTGTACTACATCTACTGTTGGGCTTTCACCTTCCTCTGGAGACACATGATACTGGCAAAGCATACCAAGTCAAAGAATTTTCCCACTCCTTTGGATGTTGTAATCTTAAATGCCTAAATTAATTTTGAAAACAATGTTTTGAAACTCTTGTTTTTTATGTCACTGACTTTCAGTATAATTCAAGAGCCAAATAGCATTTATTCAGTACTATGTAGTAGAGATACTGTGTTAAGCTGTAGCTTGGCTGAGTGCGCTTAAAACTTTTTTTTTATTGTTACAACTTCATGGGAATGCAGTTATATCAACAGAATTTTTATACTCTCTTCCACACCACAAAAGTTAAAAATTCGTTTCAGGTAGAGACCTTCTGAAAACTTAATCAGATACTCCTCTGTAATTTCTCATGTCTTCTGATTGTCTAAACATTGTCTTAGTTGTACTAAATAACTTACTTCTCCTTTTTCCAACATCCCCTTTAGATGTAGCAGCTTCATTCAGGAGTACCATTCCCATGGTGATAGCAGCATCTGTATTGCCATTGTCAAGGAAAACAGTAGATGTGTGGATGGATACCTCAGAAAGCCACAAAGGTAAAACTACGAAATAAAGCTTTGAGGTTCGCAAAATGAAAGAAAGTATTTATATATAAACCTGCATATTGCAATCTGTACTGTACCGATACACTCACCTGTGGCAAAAACGTGTAGTAAGATCTTTGTGCATTCTAGATAAAAAAAGAAAGAAGATTTGAAAAGCTATAAAGGACGAATTGTCAAGGACGACACACAAATTTTGTACAGTTATGTAAATAGCTATTCCCCAATATCTTACAATATTCTATATACTGGTAGTAAAGGGTTTTAAAAAATGAAAACTATAAGAACCAGAAATCTGTGTTATTGCACACAATTCATTGGTTGTTTCATGCAAATTGAAGCAGTTGGACTGCTTAATCTTCCTCTGCTTTTAGATAAGACATTAGCTCCCTCTTTAGTGTCATATTGCTTAATAGTTTAGCAGCGAAATGTCTCAGAGGCAAAGTCCTCAGTCACGTTCAGTGTTTTATTGTCTCATTATAACTGTTACAAATGTGAACAAGTACATAATGATAAAACAATTTAACTAATTTAGCAAGATCTTAAACCATTCACTTAATTGTTTATTAGGAACTATATAAACAAAATGGAACAGTTACTACTGTGTGTAACATCTGCTCTGAAGAGGAGGCATGCATCATGGGAACTATACCTCACAACTTCAGGAAATACGAATTTCACCAGAGTTAATTTATTCTTGAATAAGGTTGGATTTTTAAGCACTACATACCTCAGGGCTAGGCAGCTGGGTGACTACAAATTTTTGAGAATGAGAAGATGATTCTGTTTATGCACACAAACAATGCATGGGAGATACTTCAAACATGCTACAACCATAAACAATATCTACATCCTGTAACACTAAACTTGCACTAATCCTATCAATATTCGTATGAACATTTTTCATGTTAGAAATGTTCAAAATTAGACCAAAATGCTCAGACATCTGAAATTTCAGTTATACACTTTCAATTAAGCTGATCCTGAGCAAAAGGATTTGGAAATGTCAACACTAATATCCATCACATTTCAGAGATTAGCAGCCTGATTCAGATTTGAGACTTCAAAATTTCACATACATAGAATGAGAAAAGTCAAATGAAGATTAACAGGAGTAATGAAAGCAAACAGCAATGGTGAAAGGAGGCAGGTGCCCATCTCACCCAATAGGCAACGTCAAGGAAATGCAAGTTTTAACACCACCTCTTTCATACAGGCATCTACCTACAGTTCTAAATTAGACACTTATTAGAAACACACTAGTAGCCCAAATTACTCTCTCACACATGTGCACAAGGTATAATGCATAGGGTCACTCTTATGAATAAATGGTTATATTCAAGCTTTCTAGAAGATTATTAGTGGACTTGACCGAATATTAAAAATAATTGTCGCAAAATGTTGGGAGAAAAGCCACCATTGGAATCCATGAGACTATCCAAACGGTAGGGAAGGCAAAAACTACTTCCTAAAAATTTTGCCTGTTAGGATTCAGATCTGTGAGCACAAGAGACTGGAAATCTCCTGTGCTACTGCTATGCTTCAAGCAGGAAAAAGAATTGGAAAGAACATCAAGAGAATTATCCAGTTCTCTGTTTTCAAAAGTTACAAAAGCATAACAGTGAATTAATTGAGGAAGCTACAACCAAAATGGCTGAGGAAAAAAAATCCACATACATTTCTAATCTATTAAGAAAAGACCCTCATGTAGCGTATTTTACCAATTCCTCATTTAGATTAATAGTAGTGGTTTTGTTTTTATTTTAACTGAGTTGTGGGGGAAAAAAAACAGCCCCAAGATGGGAGGGTAACTCACCAGAGGCTCTCAGGGAAGTGCTACTTTTTGCAGAGGCTTTGGACTGCTTTGTAAATGGAATTTATTTGCTTGATTATCTCATGCAATATTGCACATAATGTGGCCCTTTGCTATTTCCCTTAACTGGCTGCCTCTGAGAAGTAAACAAACCAACCAACCACAGATTAAAAAACCATTTGGCAGACAACCAGTCTGTAACTTAGTTCCTATTTTCTTACCAGACCATGAGTTTAAGTCACTTTTCTTATCGTCAGGAAGAACAGTCCCACAAAAGTAACTGTTTGCTCTACAACTGAGAATTTTAGATTTGTAACCAGCTGAACTGTGCTAATTTATTTTTTTCCCTCTCTTTCAGATTCTTATATCATCACCCCTAAAGCTTCCCTCACATTGTCACTATTTTTGCCTCAGTTTCTGCTTTCTTACTTTAGTCATCATTGTTGAGCTTTCAGTCTCACTGGTTGCCTTTTAGCTTCAATGACATCAGTTTCGTTACTTCATACTCTAACACTAAGCACGTCACTTGCCTCAGCTCTGTGATGTTGAAATAAAAATTCAATCTGAGTTGTGATTTCCACGCAATCATTAGCTTTTTACCACAGAATATATAGCTTAAGTTGTTATTTTTTGTTCCCATTTCTAACATTGTATGCTATGTTTTACATTATTTTGATATTCTACAAAAGAAAGCAACAGTCCTAGCTCTGAAAATAGTCTTTTCCAGTATCATATTTCTCTAGCAGTGCAGAATTTGAAGTTTTGGCATGTGGTTACTTGAACGGTTTTCCATCTGTAAAAAATGAGATGGCATCAAAAGATGTACTTATTTTCTAATTCCTCTTTATCTCCCTATGAATTATGAAACTATTCTGAAAAATGAGAGGAATGTGGCACTCCGATAAACTATGGCTAGCAAATGTTTTAAATTCAGATGCTCATGTTCTCTGATAAATGTATCCCTCTGTAGCAACTTTTTTTTCTGTGTAAATCCAGTTATATGTCTTCTCCAATTTGGAATGATTTCACTTTTACATATTAAACTTCTGCTGCTCCTTTTCCCAGCTGGTACATGCTTTTCACAGAAACTGACAACATATATTATTTAGTTAGTGCTTTTGAAAAGGTTCTGAATGTTTTGATACATGAAGAATAGTTTTAAAGTAGGATGAAAAACACCATGATCATCAAAATTCTTAACATTATTTAGAAAATGACCAGCAGTAACAAACTGTAATATTTAGCCCTGTAAAGATGCCTAATCAGAAGTATTAAAAAAAAAACCAAACCAAACCACATCACCACACCCTCACCAAACCAGAAAAGATTGGATCGATAAACTCCCAAATGATAGATACCCTACAAAATGAAAATGATTACTAGTAAATTCTGGATACTTTTTATTAGTGTACTGTAATAGAAAATGTGATCACTGTTAATACCAACCAGAACATATATATATATAAAATGTATAACTGTACTTCACAAATTTAGTCAGGATTAGTAGTCAGTCAGAAATAAAAGAGAGACAATAGGTCGACTAACACTTGGTTACTTTTGTGAAAAGTTTGATGGTCTCATTGATATTCTGCTGGATTTCTGTCAAGAGTACAAAATCCAGCATTAGCATTATACACATAAAGAAACAACCAGCTTTTAGTTGCAGATCATGCAGTTCCTTAATAACACATGAGCAAGAAAATCTAGGGAACAAAATATTCATCCTCTCAAGCCTGTGTTCAGTTTACTGCGAAGTAAAATGGGGATAGATTATCACACAAATTTTCAAAACTTCTGGCTTGCTTTTTCATACATGGAACAAAGAAAAGTACGTACATTTTTTGTGAAGGAGTAACATGATCAACCAGAGTAACTACGGTGTTTTGCCTTCTCTTTTTTCAGATGGTGGTGGGTTTTGGTGTTTGGTTGGCTTTTTTTATTTGCTTGGTGGGTTTTTTTTTGTTGGTTTTTTTTTGTTTTGTTTGGGGTTGGGTGGTTTTTTTATTTCTGGGGGACAATGATTAGAAGATGAGAAATTCCTTGCCAGTCCGTTATGAGGGGGGACATAGTTTGCTAACTGAGATAGACGTTTTCTTAATTTTTTCCTACTAATACTTAAACCTCTAAAATACCTGCTACAATTTCAGAAATACTGACCACATTGCAGGTTCTTTATCTAAACCATTTCGGGTTGGATTTAACTTTCAAGTTATACTTGAAAAATCCAAGCATAACACACATTCCAGTCGTCCTATTTAGGAAATATTCTTCAGCTATGTGCCGTTCTTGAAAACAAGCTGTTAGCCGCTTTTCCCAGCCTGAGGATCTCAGGATTCTAATATTCCACTGACACTATTCAATGTGCCATCAGTTAGACCATAACCGTCCCAGTGGATGATTCAACAGGTCTGGAGGGCTGAGGAGGCGGCACTTTTAAGATACTGATCACTGTATGTCTGATCTCAGTGAAGAAGGACGACTGCTTACTCAGAAGCTGAAAAAGTGGAGCATAGTATGAAAATTATTTATTTGAATATGAATTTAAGCACAAATTTTACACAATTTTTAATGGCCTGAAATCTAGTTGTACCAATACTCACAATAACCCTGAACATTCTCTCAGTTTAAAACCTTCTGGCTTCAGCTACACCAAATGGCTTTTCAAGAATTTTAGGAATTACTACATGAGTACTGGTACTGGAGTTCCCTTCAACTCCTTCAAACACGCAGTTTACAACAGTGAGGTAGTTGGAAGTTTGCATTTCAAACATTTAAGTGCCAACCAAACTATACCACTTTCCTTATGGATGTTTTTTCACCATTTTAACAGAACAGGGAATCAATTTGATAATAATATAGAATCTCCTATAGTGAAAAAAAATCTTTATTATTCATTTGATTAGTTTCAGCTTCAATTTATGAGACTGTCTTTCAAATACAGAGATAATCTGATGGAACAGTCACTCTTGTGGTGCTCTTAGACACTTGAGAATGGAAAGGCCATATAAAAACTTCAGGAGAAGAGAGAGACTCTAGAAACAATTTTAATTTAACTGCAACAAAGTAGCAGAAAGATACTTGACTAGGTTTGTGGTAAATCACTAATCAAACATTCAGGGGTTTTCAGCCTGATTTACATCCTAATTATTCCTATTGTTGTCACCTTTTGGGATCACCTAAAACTTACTCTGGGGAGATGATATTTACATTTATTATTTATGACCTTTTTGGTTCTGTAAATTGCAACTGATGGAGTTTCAGGGTTAGTCCTGTCCATCTTTCAAAATCTTACAGTGTGATTTGTCACTGTGCCAAATAAATATTTTTTTCTAAATTTATTTACATTTTAAAATTTGTCTCTACAAATTTTCTTGCCTAGAGACATACAAATCACAGAAGTATACACATCTCCAGAGCAGGTAGATGTATAACGGTACTTTAGTTTCCTTAATCATAAGCATACCAGAGATTAAAATAATTGAATGAATTTTTCCTAATAGCTTCATTCCTTAACTTTTAAACATAGATACATTGCCTAAAACAAACTCTATTTGAGGTATCTATAAATATTTATGATGCTATATCATATTTTCTCACTACTTTAACACTTTATTCCAAACATATACCGTATCTTCAAGTACTTTATTTCAAACACTAGACTTGTTCTAGTATGTTGTCTCATCTATTTGTTATACACACTTGATCCTTCAGCATGCACACACCCCATCTCTCTTGCTTTCTCCAAGCACCTATAAATCTTTTCAAGAATATCACACGTTCTTTTTCTATATCATAGATCATTGTCAGTATGACTCTAGGCTGGCATTATACTTTTCTTCATTGTAAAAGACCTATGCAGTATCTTAATAGACACAGTTTATTCTTAGCTGAATGCATTTGAGGACCATTCAATTTAGTAGAAGCGATCTGTGCATCCAAAAGATAAAACATTTAACTTTGGATCGTGTTTCTGCATCTTTTAGCCACTCACACAAATACATTTCTTAACAGTTAAAATAACCATTAGAATTATTAATTGACACCTACAGAATACCTTACAAATGCTGTTGTCTTCAGCTTGTGGTCAGCAAATGCCTCTTGGTCTGTGGCCTAGTAGTCAGGTATATGCAAAAGGCAAATAAAACCAGGGTAATTTCCAAAGCAGCTGACAGCTAGATTTGCTTTGCAGGGGTCTGCACTTCCACTGGAAAATTTTGGAGTCAGAAATTGAAAACAGCTGAAAATCACTGAACTACAGAGTTGGTCATTTCATACAGAGGACATGCCATATTTGAAGGCAATTCACTTAATTCAATATCATTCAATTAGCTGATGAAAGAGAATTAAGCTGCATGTTGCATTGACAAAGCCCCAGCCTTAAAGTCCCTGTGTCTCATATCTAAGAGACTTTAGTATCTTCCTTCAAAGGACATATTATGAATTATTTTAAGTTCAAGCAGTAGAAGAATAAGGTAATGGAAGGAAATTTCTCGATGTTTTAGTTGTCACCTCTTTATGCTTTGCTAAAATTAGGAGGAGTCAGGCAGCCTCCAGAGGAGCCTACAAGGTTAACAGACAGTATTGGTGGATAATGCAAGTAAAGAACATAAAACATGCAGTATATGTTTTGCTGCTTTGAACATTGGTTTCCATAGTTAATTAAGAAGCATGCTTAAATGTGCTATAATTTTGTGGGTTTAATTCTATCTTTTTCCACTGTAGTGTTCTTCCCTTTTTTCTTATCCTTAAGATCAAGCGTACAAAAACCTTATCTCACCACTTTAGTTGTCATCATCTCTCCCTTTTACATAATCTCTGGGGAATACAATTGGATTCCATTATGCATGACTGATAGAGTCTTACTACTGAAAGCTAAATGAGTATTGTTCTATTGACTTTGACTCAAAGTTTCAGGTTCTTACGCTCAGTGACCTTGCATGAGCCCTACTGACAGACAGAAAGATATGTCCCATTTAAATTAACTCTGTGGTTAAGTTTCCTTACACCAAAAAAGCACTTAATACACTTCATTGAAATTCACTCTGTAGGACAGGAAATGTCTTTCATAATAGGTGTAATTTTTATGCTACAGAAAAGATTTGTCTTTTTCTTTGTAACCAATCAGACTTCTTTTTCCTTTTCAATCAGCACCTTACATCCACCTACACAGCTGTTACATTAAATTCTGCCTTGAGAATTCAAAATTAACATACCGAAAAGCCATTTCCATTTTTACTTAGGTGCATGTATTTTTACCAGCATCAAAGTTAACTAAATTTATTAGTAATAATGTGAAAGATTTTCAGGTTAATAGTATCTGCTAATTCCTATAATAATGGTTTAGATTTATCTCCTGTACAACAAATAATTTGCCTAATAACTGAAACTTTTGATAATGAATATATATACTGTAACTTTGAAACTTTCTCTGTATAATAAAGATATACTGCTGCTGCAAAAGCAAATACATGTGACAACATTCAAATCAGTTTTACTTCTCAAGGGAATGAAGTAAAAACTTGATGAAAATGGACGTTCATCAGAAATATTGGTTAGTGTCTACTAAAGAGAGAAAAGAAGAACTGAAGAAATCTTTCACACCAACACAGCCTCTCCACCTTACTATTCTGTATCTTTCTCGCTGTATCTTCACACCCAGAGCCATACGTACAGCTCAACACTGCACACTCCAATGGCTGTCTGGTTTACAACAGTCAACCTACTCTATTTGTATTCAACTATATTTAATTACAACAGTAATACTAATTGTGAAGTTTACTTTACACAGTTCCTCTTAGAAAAGGACAGCTCTTAATTCCACAGTTATATCTGCCTCTATGTCATCTTAAAAAACTCTACATTCCCTAACTCTAGCAACAGTACTTCAACATCCTTGACTTAGTACCTCTTCCTTGTCTCTCCAAGAATGTCGAACTACCTTACACTCTTTTTAAAAATACCTGATCATTTCCGCTGACTCTTATTGTCAATAACCCCGTTTCTGTTAGAAAAAGGTTGCAAGAATAGACACCAGCAGCCTGGAACATCTTCTGCATGAGGAAAGAGGAGAATTTTTCAACTTGAAAAAGAGAAAAGAAAGAGAAATCTATATGGCAAATTCTATAAAGCTCCAAATAGAAGGAAGAAGTGAAGAAAAAAGGATTATTTCCCGTGACTTATTTAAGTCAAACAATACAGTTGTTATGAAAACTATAGGCTAAAAAAATCTTAAAGGAGTAACTTCTCCATACTACATGAAGTTAACACTGAAAATGCATTTCTGTACAATGTTGTGCTATAATTAATTAAAAAAAAGGATTAAAAAGAAATAAGAATGTATTCATCAGTGGCTAGGAGCTATGCTAGAGCTGGCTCAAAAATCCCTAAATCATTGATTACAGTTGGATGTTTTGTTCTGCACAATCCTTCTCTATTTGCTTAACCGTCATTGCTGCACTTATACACGTGGATGTAAACTGTGATGTTAACTTGAGAAGATGCTAAACTTTGTTGTTAAATCATAATGTGTTTAGATATATGCTCTTTTTATGTGGTAGAACGAGATACCTAGCAAAAAAATAGATTATCTTACCAGGATTACTCATGTGAACAAAGTTACTCATCTATGTAAATTATGCAGTCCTGTAGTCCTCAGAGATATTAAAACTCTTCAGAAACAAAAACCTTGCATTACAGGCTGCATAACGTCTAGTCTGTTGATAGCTCCACATAAGTTACTGTTTTCATATCCATTTAGAAACAACAACAATAAAATCGATTCCATGGTCTTATTTTAAATAATTTTTTTTTGTGCAGTCTGCCATATTTATTCTACAGCACTTATACGTCCATTTCTGTGATGACTTATTGATAGCTTTCCTACTTAGAATCATAGAATCTTTAAGGTTGGAAAAGACCTCTAAGATCATCGAGTCCAACCGTCAGGGTGGTTTTCACAGGGAAGTCCCAATACTGATACAATTCCACATAACTGCCCAAATTATTATGTGTGTAAATTACACCCCGTTGTTTGAAGAAGTGATCATCAGGTTGATGTGGGGATAAACACTGTTCTATATTACATAAAACTTCCTTCTCAATTGCAAAAGATAACAAGGTTCTCTTGGTCCTGGGAAGAAAATCAAAGTTGGCCAATTTCAAAGAAAACTGAATGCAGGTATTTAAAAGATCAGCATATTTTTATGGCTGATTAAACACAACCTCAAATTAAATTCATACTTGTTACTCAGTATTACTTTTCTTCAGGAAATATTATTAAAGCACTCTCCAAAAAAAAACCCAAAACCCCCAAAATTACCTGCCACTCTATGGCTAGGAATGAGCTGTAGAGTGGCCCAAATAAAATCAAGCTTTGCCTTCTGCTTTTCACCTACGCAATAAAAAAAAAAACTAAACCACAATGGATCTGATTATTCTGTCCCATAGAATGTTCTGTTCATTTTTGAATGAAAACACCACTGAAGACTCCACTAATTCTACAAGGCTGGCAAAAAATCCAAAGGGAAGCCAAAACCTTATGACAGACCCACAGACACAGAATCACAGAGGTTGGAAGGGACCTCGAAAGATCATCTAGTCCAACCCCCCCTGCCAAGGCAGGGCCACCTAGAGCACATCACTCAGGAACATGCCCAGTTGAGTTTTGAATGTCTCCATAGAAGGAGACTCCACAACCTCTCTGGGCAGCCTCTTCCAGTGCTCTGTCACACAACAGCACAAGTCATGAATTGCAGCTTGAGAGGTTCAGGCTGGATGTTAGGAACAACTCCACTGCCCAGAGAGATTATGCAATCCCTGTCCTTGGATTTTTTTAAACACTTGCACTAGACAAAGAAATGGAAGACCAGATGCAGTGTTTGTGATAATCCTGCTTTCAGAGGGAGACTGGAGTACGTGATCTTCAGAGATCCCTTTCAACCATTTATATAATTTCCATGATTATTTCTTTAACTCTCCAAGACAAGACAAAGGGGAGCCACATAACAACAAAATTAAATAACAGTCATATCATCAGCATAACAAACTCTTCAATGTTTCTGAGCAGTAATAGCCTGGAAGTCACTGAAGTATATAATTTAACAAATATCATCACATCCAAACATGCCCTTTCACTGTTTTCTGGTAGGTGCTCACTCACAAGGGCTTTTACTAGCTCAGGCATAGTTTTGGCTGTCAGCACTATGGATTTGCTCCATATCTGAGACAGCAACCTGTTCCCAAGTGCCATCTGAATGACTGAGCAGGCAACAGTGTGTGGGCAGCAAAGCTTATCAACTCTAGATCAGCTTTGAGCATGGGCAACCATGTACTTTGTACTGCAATGCCTACCAATGGAAAAGTTGCCTTGGGATGCCAAGCCAAGTCTGTGGATTTAGATATATTACAGTTTAGATAGATGAGATCTCTGTCTTGGCAGGGTAGAACTAAACTGTTCTGGACTAAAATGCTCCTGGAACAAGTATAAAGACTGATGCCGTGCTGGAGTTTGACTGGAGTTGCCTCTGTACCCAGTCAGCCAGCAGTCTCCACATGCGCTGGACCACACAATTGTTTCACCTCAAATATTGCAGTCTAGAACTAGCTTGGGCAAGTGAGTCTGAAAGATCTATAAATCCTCATTTCATACTGTAAAAAAAAAATAAAATCAGAATTACAGGGGCTACTTCTCACATGAAGGACTCTTTCTCAGTTTGTAAAATCCTGCTCAAATTATAATTCACTACTCTGCAGACTGGAATTCAACAAGGTCTGTTTCAAAATATGATTTTTTTTTCTTCAACTTCTAAAAGGAAACTTTACCCAAGATATAAGATCACAGAATCACAGAATCGTAGAGGTTGGAAGGGACCTCGAAAGATCATCTAGTCCAACCCCCCTGCCAAGGCAGGGCCACCTAGAACACATCACTCAGGAATGTGTTCAGTCGGGTTTTGAATGTCTCCAGAGAAGGAGACTCCACAACCTCTTTGGGCAGCCTGTTCCAGTGCTCTGTCACCCTCACAGTGAAAAAGTTTTTCCTTATATTAACATGGAACCTCCTATGCTCCAGCTTGGACCCATTGCCCCTTGTCCTATCGCTTAATGAGACCAAGAAGAGCCTGGCTCCATCTTCCCAACACTCACCCTTAACATATTTATAAACATTGATGAGGTCACCCCTCAGCCTCCTCTTCTCCAAGCTAAAGAGACCCAGCTCCCTCAGTCTTTCCTCATAAGGGAGATGTTCCACTCTAAGATACTATGGAATTGGTAAGATGGCCACCATCAGCTACCTCTAAGGAGCCTCAAAATGAGTCAGAACCTGGTTTGGGACTTTGGAAATGAAATAACGCCTCCTTGTTCTGAGGCACTTGCTTAGTGTAAGTTTTTAATGTCTTCAGAATTTGTTAAATCTAACCCATTTTAGCTAGTCTGATCTGATGCTAAATGCAACATCAGTATTTTGGCTGTTAGAAAACATATCCTAGAAATAAAATTAAGTACAAAAATAATCAAAATACCTCTTTTTTTTTAGAAATGTTTTACCAAGGCAGCATTGTACATGCTGTATTATTATAGTAACTTTAAACTAATTGTTTAAAGTATTATAAAAAATTTTGAGCATACACCTAGTATGTAATCGGTAACTTTGTATAGATTTTACTAAATTTAATTTTGCTTTATAATATGATTGAACCAGAATACCTTACATCTTGACAAGTTCTTCTTACCCACGTCCTAATTATGTTAGCTACAGCTCTGGAAAAAACAACAGATCTTTATATGGAAATCAGCAGACTGGATAGCATCACTAACTAAAAGCAAGTATAGAAATGCAATGGAAATTCATATTTTCTCATCAGAGGTAATAAAAATTCACTTTATAGAGAAACACCACATTGTGTTTCAACATCTAGGACGAAGTGACAACACTGTCCTTGTTCTTACTACTACGATGTGAAAAGAAGCAACCAAATGAAGCATGTACACTACCAGCATAGTAATGTCTTGTTTTAAAATTCAACGTATTTTTTACACTTTAAAGGATAAAGTGAATGTACTACTGTTTATCAATCTGGCATACTTTTTTCTAACTCCGACATTTTCTATCGCAATTTCCTGAATAAAGAAACAATGAAGAAGTGATGAAACAGCTACTAATTACTACCATCATTGAAAGGATAAAGAAATATTAATTCTTTCATGTATAACTGTTAAAATCTGTCAAGATTTCACATCACTTGTGAAATTTCTGTGTGGCCAAAACCTCAGCTCAATAGTATTGAGCCATGAAATGAAAGCTTAGAGAATTCTTTTTGCAAGTGGCATTGAACAACCTCACTGAAAGGATTCTTTCAGCCAGCTGCTTTATTTTAGTTAGTCAACTTCCCAGTTTATAGACAGATTCTGTCAACAAAAAGATATCACTTTCATGCCGGAGTCAGACAAACAAAATATGTCATGAACAAGAGTTTTGTTTATTTTTAATCTCAGCTGGTTTTTGAGTTTACTTTTCCCATTCTCAAGTAGGCAACAGGATTTGTTTTAGATAACACATTTGTTTGAATTGTGGCAGTTTGGGAAAAACAAAAAATTGTGGCTATACAAAAGAAAGCATAAAGACGATAATATCTAAGATGCATACTGTCTACTATACAACAACTTTTCACCTGAAATATAATAGCTGTCTTTGTGTACTTTTTTAAAAATGTAGCAATTAAATAAATAATCACTGAGTTTTGACTTGGCAGTTTTCAGGTAAAGCTACTTATCTTTAGCTCTCTCTTCCCTAGAAAAGGAGCCCAGCTTTAGAAATAATGAACAAATAAATGTGCTTCCAAAACTTTAATGAATACAATATAATTTTGTCACAACATTATTTAGGGTATGATATAGAACCTGGAGAATTGACAGAAACACAGAATGGTTGAGATTGGAAGGGATCTCTTGAGATCACCTAATTCAATCTCTCTGCTCAAGCAACCTGCTATATAGCAAGTGGCCCAGAACTATGTCCAGTAAGGTTTTGAGTATCTTCATAGATAGAGACTCTATAGTCTTTCCTCACAGTAAGAAATGTCTTCTTGTCTTCAGACTGACTTTCCTGGTTTTCAATCTGGGCCCATTGCCTCTTGTTCTGTCAGAGGCCACTACTAAGAAAGTCTGTCTCCTCCTTCATTTCCTCCCATCATGTATATATACACATTGAAAAGATCCTCCTGAGTTTTCTCTTCTCAGGTTAAGTAGTCCCAGCTCTCTTTCAGCCCTTCCTCTCATGAAAGATGCTCCAGTCCCCTAGTTGTCTTTGTGGTCCCTTGCTGGACTCGCTCAAGTAAGTCTGCGTCATTCCTGTACTGGCGGGCACAGAACTGGACACAGTATTCCAGTTCAATAGGGAATATTGCATTTACTCTGCAAAATACAATCATAACTTTGAAATTAAATTTGCAATGGCTATCTACAGAGCAAATAAGGTTTCACAGGTAGCAAAACTGTTCCCTGGTAAATAAATGTAATGAAGCAAGAAGATATAACAGTGTGTTCTCTTTGGATAGCAAATGCCAAAGACAAAGGTAGATGTGGAAGCAGAGGAAGGGCAGGATGTAAGCCCACATAGCTTCAGGGAGAGAACCAGGGAGCAGCTATGATCATCAAACTCTGAGATACAGCCATAATTTCCAATTGGGAAATGTTATTTTCTTATTCTTGTTCTTAGAGGAAGGTATCTGTGATGGAATGACTGTATTTTAATAGTGGTTAATGTTGACTACAGTTTTCATTTAATGAGCAAGGCTGATTAGAAGCAGAATTTAAAGAAACCAGATAGTACATGAGTTTTTCTTACAGATTATTAAGACATATTCAGAGAAAAATTAATTTACCTTGCTCTGACGCAGTAAGAATGAAAGAGTAAAAGTAGGTCTCAAGAGACTTTCTGTGAGGAGATGCTGTTAGAGCGAATAGAACTCAGTTGTTTCAAGAAATAGTACATTGTTTAGATGGGGGGAAGGAGGGGCAGTGGAACAAAACCAAAGACTACTGGAGGACAAATCATCTTCATGCATGATTAGTAAATTTCAGTATGCTTTCCTTGTCAGTTAAAAGAAACAAAATAATTTTTAATGTTAAATTTTAAACTTTTACAATGAAGAGTGAAAAAAAGAAAATTAGTTTCTGCTACTGAAAAGATAACATTGAAAGAAAAAACATTAAGATTAGTAACCAGGCATAAGAGTAACAAAGGAGATAACAAGGTACATATTAGCGAAAAGCAATGTCAGCTTTACTGAGCACTAAATAGCAACACTGAGTATTTATTTAAACATATAGTAAGCCAAAATACAATACCTGCTCAAAAGTTCAATGATATTCACTGTCAGAGCAATTTCATTTAACAGCACACTGTGCCTCAGTTTCCTTTGTTCCTATTTGTTTGAAGGATACTCAGCAGAAGAATAATGTGTGATTCTGCAACAAACTGAGCCTGACTGCTTCCATGTATGTAACTCTGTAAAATAAAAATGAAAACAAATCCTCTTTACAACACAGAAATCCATTGAAAATGGCACAACTGCGTATGTGAGAATCAAAACAAAACCTGTTTTGCAGAAAAATACAGACAGCAACAGCTACAGGTGAACAGCACAGTTTATGTATGTATTTTTAGCAAAAACGAGTGTTAAAACCAGCATATTTAGGCAAAGCACATATCTGCAGTGAATGTAATGTTTCACATACAAATGCATTATGTTGGACTCTTTTTCATGTTCCTGCTAGTGTGGAATAAAGAAAGTATTTATTTGATCAGGAGATACTATTTTTGAGGAGGGAGGTGATTAAATCAAGGACTTGCCTTAGCACGGTTTTGACAAAAGTTAAAACTAACCTTGCCTTTAAAAAAGTCAGTGTATTTTAGTCTTAGATTGAGTGAAGTTTCTTCATACAAAGTCTGTTCTGTCTTTCTCCATGAAGGTACAATTGTGTCCATAAAAAAGACTAATACATAAAATGTCTTGTTTATATGGAATCACAGTAAATGCAATCACAGATGTTAATACCAAATGCAAGCCCAACATAGTCTACTTTTTTTCACCCCCGAAATAATTATTATTAATGGGCTCATTTTGTACTTTTATTTTTAAGAACATATAACATATTATTCAGAAGTTGTTAAAGTTTATTGTTAACCAGCTATGATAGCAAAAAAGGAAGCAAAAATTTGAAGGACTGCAAACATGCACAAATTGAGAGAGATTCTCTCTCTTCCTCTACTATATAAATTACAAACATTGGGTATAGCTTGTCATACAATTCTGTGTGAAATTAAATATATCTATGTTCTCAAAGTATTATTTATATGTATTCTTCTTAGGCATAGATGCCATTTTCAGCTCAAATAAATAGAAAGAAAAATCCTCACTCCTATTAAGGTAAAGAAAAAGGAATATTTGCCCTCCTTATGGATTCAGAGTTTTGTTAGTTTATTTTCTAACTTATACATTTTGCTTTAATTCATTTTACTCTGAATAATTCTGCCTGAATAGCATCCTTGTCAAGATTCAGAACAAAGTTTGAAATACTCTGATGGTTCAGCATATGAAAGAATGCCTTCATCTGCATTGGTTAAATTCTGGTTGATGCACTGTTAAGACATGGCGTTCTTAAGATATGATAAAAGTTTTTACTCAGTGGATGATTATCTACTGTTTTCAAAATTCAATTATGTTATGCTCATTCAAATAACCAATTCAAAGCTAAACCAGGCAAGAACTTCACATATCTAAAGATTCCATCTCTCAAAGACAACATCTTTTTTCTTTAATAAGATAAAAATCATTGATCTCATATCTCACTGCAGTGTGATATGACAATGAGCCAATATTTCTTGATATTATGCAAGACTCGTTATAAATCTTACTAAGGCTACATACATACACACACATGCACAGGTATACAAAACAAAGGGAGGAAATACGAATATTCCACATTAACAAAGATTAATGATGATATTAAAATACTTAATAGATACTTGTGTAGTCTGACTCCCGTTATTTTTCATGCAGCTAAAGCAATACACACATAGGTGTATGAATACATTTGCAGGATCTGGATTCAAGTTTGCCTACCAAATGGTAAACATCTATTTTTTCTTACAACCATAGCACCACAATATAGTAAAAAAATTGTAATGATTTCAATATACACCATATTTGTTAATACAATGTGAACTGAAATAAAAAACAAGCCTTTCATCAGAGAAGTGTAACAGGGTCTAGTAGCGCTCTCAAGTTATTAAATACCTACATGCATTTATACATAATCACTATTACTGTTTCTTTACACACATGGTGAACTGTATAGAAATCACTGTGTTGAAGAGACAACATTACTATCATTGATTAATAAAACTGTCACATGATTCCTAAGATTATAAATACCTTCTGTATATGTAAAATATTTAGATGAGAGATATAATTTTTATTGATATGTTTTATACTTTAAGTGAATTATTTTTCTTTCTCTTTATGACAGCAATTTAAGTCACTGTAACACCATTGAAGGAACAGAATCTAAAATAAGTGCATAAACACATACATGCAGAGACTATACAGAGAAATCATTCCTTTCCTCAAAATAGTTTACTGACATTAAATTGTTTTGCTTTCATCCTGATAGAGAGAGTCTCACCTCCAAAAAAAGTAAATTTTATGCTACTGTTTCTGATGACATAAATCTGTCCCACACTGAAGAGGAATCACATTTTTGGTGCCAGTCTTCATTACCCAGCACAGTCACTTTATTCAAAAAGATCTGGTTTCACTTGGGAATATCAAATAACTACAGAGAATTTTGTTAATGAAACAGGTCAGTTTCCTAACTATCTAGCTGTCAAACCTCTACATTAATGATGGTTTTTAAAATGTCAGCATTTGTGTTTTCAACTCTGAAAATTTCAAGCATGATTTTTCACTAATTATTCACACTTGAAAAACTGAAAAATTCTCTCTCAATCTTAGGATGGTTCAGAGTTCACAACAGGCAAACCCAGTTTGCAGTGCTGTACAAGTAGACTATTTACAATGCAAAGTTGAAACACCACAAAGACAAGACTAAAAGCTACAAAAACTAATTAGACTGTTAATGATTTTTTAAATGATATTCTGATTAAAAAAACCTTAAGTCTTGTCTACCCAAGAAGGCAAGTTCTTATGTCTTACATCAGAGATATGGTGATTTAATCTAATATACTAGCATGCTTGGTATCACAATGCTGTAACAAGAATACAGGTATTGGAAAGATATTCTCAAACACAAATCTTTGCATCCCTGTTTATTAAATTCCCAAAGTAATTAGTTTTATTGCATGGTATAAAATATGGATATTTGTCTCAGGATTTTTTTATCTGAGGTTTTTCCATGAGCTGTTTGGAAAGTTTTCCAAGTATGAAATGCATCACCAACCCGGTCTCTCAAAAGATTAAGTCCTTAAGAAGACAAAATAATGAAAACAAAGACATTCTCATTATCACTACTAATTAGGTGACAGATAAGAGTCCTAACCACCACTTGATAGTATAAAAAAAAAAACCAACCCATGGACTAGATACAGTTTATTTGCTAATGCTGAAACTTGAGCCAACAAAACCCAAACAAACCAAAACCTGCAACAAGCCAAACCTGCCTAGAAGACATGAATCAGAAACTGTAATTTGAAAACTAGCTAATGAATATGATTGTCTTGCTAAATGATTCACAGAGATTAACGTTGTAACTATACAATGTGAGTTGTTGAAGGCATGGCCTTGCTTGCAAGGAAGTGGATGTTCTTTGTTTTGTTCTATTACAACTGTCCTTGGGTAGATTATTCTTTGAAGATACTTAGTAATAAATCTGTGTGGGATCAATAGGCTCCTCAAATTGCTTCCCCAAGACACTGTTCTCCAAATACTGAAATTATCTCCACTATAGATGTGGGTCAGTCAAAGGAACGGTAGTGAAGCAGTAAAGAAAGTGAAAGATTGCGAAGGATAACCAAAATTTGTGTTCAATAATACAACGAGAATCAATTTAATTTCTGACAGTACCTTACCCCATTTCTAGTAAGGAACCACTTCATGAAGGAATTATAGGGTGTGTTTTTTCCACAATGAGCTTTCAGACCTACACTCTAAACAACATACAAAAAACAGAGTAGAAGTTTCCAAAAGACCAGTACTTAATGTAAAAATGATGGCAAGCAGCTTTTCTTGGAGAGAATAGCAATAATTGTGTGGCATCTGTCCTTGTGTCTTTCCCTGCAGTCATATGACAACACTGTGAGGTCACTTGAAGCATAGATTATATTTGTAAGGTTATATATTTATACAAATGTACCTACACACGCCAGTTTTGTACACTGCAATGGACATTGACTCATCAAATTTTGAAATTCATGGCCATCTGTAGCTCATACTTACCTAAAATAGAATACATTTAAAGACAAATTTTTAAAGGCATTTTGACAAATTGGCTTTTCAGCAGTTCACAAACAGTTTTCTCCCTATTTTTGTTGGTTCTGCAGCAGCTTTTAATTGGGTAAAGTTCTTGGAATTATATCCATATAACCAAAAGAAAGGATCTGGTCACATGTGAGGTTTCTTTATTTTCATACTTCTTTCCTTGCATAAGACGACTGCTGAATGACCTACATGCAAGGCGCATATTCTCATGAAATTTTATTTGAAGCTACAAACTATTAAGACTCTGAAGTAAGATTTCTAGTTTTGCTGTCTTTTCTGCTTTCTGACACTGAATCCATTTACTACTTGGAAGCTCTGTGAAGTCTATCTGGCTGCAAATGCTCTAGGCAAATGCTTTAAATAAATTCATGAATAAACTCAGTATTTCTCGTTCATTTTAGAGACATCAAGAAGGAGAACTGTGTAAGATGCAAAGCTGAAGTTCATCAGAAGAGATATAACCATGGTTTGAGCAAAAGAGCTGTACAGCCACACAATTACCACAGCCACACAATGGATGCAACAGCAAATGCCATGCTGGAAGGACTAATGGGGGAACCAACGCACGAGTGACTGACACTTTGAACTGGGTCCTTTTCCAACTTTAACATTCTCCTATCTCAGGCCTGATTCCACAGAAGCAATTTGAATTGCTGACTGAAATAATCATTTCTCCAAATCAGGCTATTTTCTTTGGCAGTGACAAACAACTGTTCAGTGCAGGCACATTTCTACAAAGCTGTGTTAAATATTTATCTACTATTCGTAAACTCATTAAATATTTAGTGTTACTGAACTGCAGATGGCACATATATATAATCCCTCACTAGAATAGTCATGGATAACAACAATGTAATATATTTTTAAATTTCCCTAAATACAGCATATGCTTGTGATTTCTCTTCAAGAGTGATAGCTGTCATGGTTCAGTAAAATACTGAAGTTGTCATCTGTGCTCCTTGCTTCCTTTCTGTTAATGCAATGTAAATAAACCAGAAACAAAGTAAGTGGAAATAAGGCCCCTGTGAGTTATATGTTAATTCTTAGGCAACACAATTAACTTGTGGAGCGTCCAAGATTAAAATTGAAACATGATCTTAGATGCTCCAGTACTCTTCCATAAAATAAACATCATGATGTTTATTTTTTATGAGGATGTGTGTAACAGATGCTGGGGTGGAGGGAGCAGATTAAACTGAGTTGGGTTTAGTAACAGCATACCATACAAAGCTACTTCATGAAGTATTATCATTTAGGTAACTAAGAAATAATTTGTCCTGAGTTTACAAGACATGACACATCTAATAAAGTGTATTGGAAATCCATCAAAAGCAGGCAATTTTGATAATAACTATCCTTAACGATAAGCTGAATTTGAATTGCATGTTGAAGAAACTTCTAGATGGAGACTACACCCAGGAGGAAACAACAGGCCAAATTCAAGCTAACATATGCTGAAAGAGTCGAAGCACCACACTAGTTAACTGCCCCCAGAGAGCTATGAATTCCACACCAATAGGATGAACATTGTTAATGTGTCTTCCTTTCCTACACTGACGTTCAGGGTGAAATTCGTCAGTGAGAGGAACATTACAAAAGGCCATGGCTTACTCATGATTAAGGTTTCAGAATGGTCTATTCCAATTAAAGTCCACAAATTTCACCAAGAATATACATTAGCTACAAGAATTTTTTCTTTTCTCTTAATCGGGGGGGGGGGGGGGGGGGGGAGAGAACCCCACAACATTTTTTATCACATCAGAGTTTTATGTTTTCCAATTAATGTCCAGGAGTAACATGACTTGTTGCAGCATTTAAATATTTAAATAGCGAAAGTTCTAAAACACTCTCTCACAATGCCATTTATATACCGAAAAAGGTTAAACATGTTACAGAGAACAAACAGTTTATTCAGTAAAGCAAACACTTCAAGACCAAACATCGAGGTATATTAATTTCGTGGTTTATTATGTGTTTTCATTATCATAACCATATTTCTCCAGACAGGTTTAACTATGTAACATTTCAAAAGCAGTATCCTTACCAGGAAGATTAAGAATAAAATCTTACACAGCTCAAACCCCCTAACTTTCAGACTCTTATTGCAGCTACCTGTTTAAATACTACGTTTTCTAAAAAGAGCATAGTTTCACATAGCTTCACTTGAAGCAAGCTCTCCAAATATGCTTATTTTATTACTACATAGTAGTATCTGTTCAGTTCATACAGGCAGATCACAGTTTTAAACTTGCTTAAGAACCCAATAGGGGACTTCATATGAAGTTATTAACCTAGGCAGATCTGTCAAAATCTGAAAATAGAAATCTAATATAATTCTCTGTTTTCTTTCCATCACAGAAGACACTATTATCTGCTGGGGATAGTACACATACAGTGACCTATTTTCCCTGTAGCAGCAAGTCCTCAAAAGTCCTTGTCACGGCTACTAATGTGACAATCCGTGAGACGATGCTGTTTTGGTGCTAGGCTGTTCACATGTGTGAGAATGGCTACTAACTTAGTACATCTGTTAGCGTATGGACATAATTTGCCAAAATAATTTTGAACCTTTTTTTAGACGGAGGGATGTAATGTGGGTAGGAGTTTATTCTAAAGAATTTAAGCAACACTGAAATCGAATAAATAAATAAATGAAGTAACATCTCAAAAACTAAAGAAATACCAAACCTCTTGACTCCAGTTCATTTACTAAACAGCTCAGAAAACTGAGTATTCTAATCACATACTAATGTCCAACAGTTATGATTACATCCCAGTGTTTAATAGGGCAATTTCTTTTATTCTAGATACCCAGTTATAAAAGAGCATATCCATAAACGATGCTTAATTGCTTCAAAATTTAACATAGTATTAAACACAAAATAAATCTAAACTCACTTACTGCTAACAGAAATCTTGAAATAATGAATTTCTGTTTCTGGCGAAATGAAGGACTGTGGTGGTTTAACCTCGGCTGGATGCCAGGTTATGACTACAGTAAGAAATGTGCACCCTGCTATTTGAGCCAGTTTTTTTTTTCATGGATCTTCGTTTTATTTAACATTTTAGTTTAGCACTAACCCACTTGAAATAAACACTTTCTTTTAGACAGTTATTAGTTCTGTGAACACCTCCAACTCAAATATCAGCCAGCAGAATGCCACTCTAGTGAAAATTTCATTTATTATATTTCTAGCAAGCAATTTCTCTAAGCAATGTCCCTAGATGAAATCCAGTCCAGTTAATATACGGGCCAACAAGACCCAGCTAAGAAAACAGCTAAGGAGCATGCACCAGCATACACAGAACGATGAGGAATAGACGGAATTACTAGAGGCGCTGACTATGCACTTTTAGTGATTTTGTTCAGCTTACACTGAAGTGCTTCACTGTACAAAGTACTAGGATAATCCAGAAAATAAACACTGGACCCCACAAATAAAACTATGTATTTACACCTGTCTCAGCATCCTTTGTGTAACAGTTAGTGCAGGTGTTCAGACTCCTGCTTACTAACCATAACCATAAAACATATCAGCCACTTCTGATGGGAGAGTTTAATAGCTACGGATAAATTTTACACTATTTAAGAAATAGTTAATGTTGATTTTTTTTCAATTATACAATACAGCTACATACAACAATCTCACACAGACTCCTTGATTCACTCATGTATTCATTCAATGAATATGAGTTACATTTTCCATGCCTGAGCTTCACTGCTGTGTTCACCACTGCCCCAAACCAAAACAGAGGCCCAGAGGCAGCCGCCAGTTTTCAGAGGACTGGCTGGCTGGAACAGGCTGTGCTGGCTGCCTTCCACAAAGTCCATATGGCACCGAGCACAGAATGTGATCTCGCTTCCCAGCCCTAGAGCAGGGAGAAATGCTGCCTACTTTTGCAGGCTAGCTGGCTGGAAAGGGTAGTGAATATAATTTAAAACAGTATACAAATCCTAGTTTGAGCTGCGGCTTTGGTTGTCCCTAGGCAGTTTTTACAGCTATACTGCATTATTTAGGGTGTCTAGAAGTACTGTCAAAGGAATTAGTTAGCAGAGGTGATCTCACAAATCCAGAAACTGTGAACACTCTGTTCAGCTATAGAAGCTTTGATACAACCTGATGAATAAGAATTTATTCTGAGGGAGTCCTCCTACATTTAATCATTACTAAATAAGACAACAGAAGATACAGCAATCCTTCACTGACTTATTTTGTGGGTTTCAGAAATAAACCAAACACTTAGCCTCTCATTAGGAATAAAACACTCTTACCCTTATAACAGTTAATTGCCAAGTTACCTAATAGATAGGCATACAACAAAGATCTTGCCCCTGAATGGGCATTATGACACACAGTACCCACATGAGAGACTTTAACAGAGAGGAAGGTAAGATTTCCAGGATCTCTGAAACAGCATTCCGGTAGCTTTGGGAAGTTTACATGACACAACTTAGCCTAGTTGTGTAAGGAAAGGAAATTTTTGCAACCATGAGGCTTTGCTTAACAATGTGACTACTTTTTAATCCAGAAAAGGCTAAAAAAAAAAATATCTCAGAGATAACTGACATTCCTACACAGTTCATTACAGCTGGACAAACAAACCAGTGATTCTAATGAACGAAAAGCTGCAATTAAAGTTCAACCAGTAATAGTTGTTTTAGAGTGCGGACTGCTTGCTTAACACATGGAAGCCAAACTACGATATTTCTTCTACTTAGGAAACAAAAGAGATATTTAGATGTTTTTAATGAATAGCATTCCTCTAAAAACACAAACACATTGTTAATAAGAACTACTTTCTGAACTCTAAAATACCCTGATACAGCCCATATTGTGCTTGAGGGCAAAAAGTATCTCATTGGTCATTTAACTTCTAGGTAAACATACACCTGGACGTTGCCATATACCTATAATTACTTTCGGTATAGGGATTAGGCAGCACTGATGACACAAGTCTAAACAATCAGATAAGACCAATGAGACTCGTTAAATAACTTCACTTTTCCCATTAGCAAGTTCTACAGTGGGAACTCTTCTGCCCTACCCCATCTCCTGAACCCTTTTGTCCAAGACAGGGTGGAAGTGTGATGACCTTCACACCATTGGTGTGGTGACAAAGATTAGTCACAGCATAATTCAGGGAAGGCAGCTACTGTATAGTAGTCCGTAAGTTCTCCTTATAGAGATGGAAGAGTTGAAATAGCCATTCAGCTCAGCTCATTTTGTTGCTGTTATTTAAATTACACTTTAGAATTTAACACTAGTGAAGTTTCATATGATTCTAGATATCCAGAAAGTATCTATACCTTTAAATTTTCCTTTTCCTGGGTCTGTAGTAAGCTTTTGTTTTGACAAAGAAGTTAAAGTCATTTTGGATATAGCCGTCACCATAACCACCTATATTTCTGGGTATTATTTATGAACTCAAAAGACATTTTTAATTTTATAGTGAGGACATGCAATTTTTTCTTTTTTGAAATTTCCAAAGTGTTCTTTCAACTGGCTTCCAAGCTGTGAGGTAAAAATGTAGTTTGACCTGAATGTTGAAGTGCTGGAGCCAGAAGTGGAAAAAGAGGCTTTACTATGACAGTAACTCCAAAATAGACTTTATGAATTCAAACAGCTGTGAAAAACACAAGCAAAAAAGTTTACTTTGTAGCAGAAGCAAAGGGAGGTAGAAATCCCAAATTACTCCCCAAGGCCACAATCCAATTAACAATAGGGAAACGTGAGAATAATCCTGTGTTTGATGTAGCTACCTACTCCAAGCAAACTGGATAGTGACCCTAATTGCACTACAGAGTTCAGAGAGATATATTAAGTTACTTCCGCTATGAGTTTTGCAATGACCACTGACCGCAAGTTCCATAGCAAGTCAATTTTTGGATTTGCAATAGCAGAGAAACTTGTCGAGTATAGGTGAAATATTTGTATATTCGTAATGCAGCTTTTTAAAATGCTAATTAACTAGGAAGGTGAGACATACTAGGCAGGCATGACCAGGCATGAAAAATTGAGCATGAAAAATTAGTCTATATGATTGAATAGTTAGATACATGCCAGAGAGAAAAATCATGCTAGCCTTTCTTGCCAAAGTAATTTTCAGAACCATCTGAAGCATAGCCTGTACATCAATTTTTAAACCTTAACACTGATTTTTAAAAGAAGTACTGAATGAACACAGAATGAAACTAACAGATTCATGAGTTAAATTTTTTATTTCTTGATGGGTCTCTGATGTCCTTTCAAACAACACTTTTCAGTGAACACTGGAATGTTCTTGAGAAGAAGACTGATAGCTAACTGACAAAGCACAAGAGAATGAAGGTCCAGCCACCATTAAGGGACAACAGGAATATTTGTAGTATTGTATTTGCTTTCAGCTATTTGTATTTCAGGATTTTTATTTTTTATAACAACAAAAAGAAAATGATACTTCTGTGAAATACGGAACTGTTTCAAATACTCTTAAGTTTCAGCAACACAGTTTTATAACCAATTTTCAATTAAATGTCATATAGCACATACAATCACATTATATACACACACGTCCTGGGATTTTATACCCCTTGGGATTTTGTCATTATGTGACACTGAACCACAATAAACCTTAAAAATGAATATTCTTTATTAAAAACTATTTTATGTACCAAACTATGCAAGTACATGAATATGAACATTTAAGACAGTAAAAAGGGGAAGTACATTTTCACTACAGCAAGAGCTTTATTATTCTGTTCAGATTTAGGTGTAACATCATCTGATGTTACGAGAAAATATCATTTCAATGATCTAAAACTCTAAATACTGACATTTTAATTTCATTGCACACCATCGCTGCACAGCATTACATATTAACATTACGCTTGGGATAAAGAGAACATCTCATTAGATTTTTAAGAAAACAATTTTCTCGATGGAAAAGAAGTATATGCTTCTTCTCAGTACAATCTCTCTCATTTGGTCTTTGTTTCTGCTAGTTAACACTTATGATCACAGAGAAGCAGTCCTTTGGAGAAGGGCACTAAGGAAGGACAGGCCTAATACGATTGAACAAAAAATTCAAAATAGAACTGAGTGCACAGAAAAAAAAAAAGGTCAAAACCAATTAAAACTCTAATTTTTGCTGTACTGGTTTTAATCTTCATATCAATATTCTAGAATAAGCCCATATTTTTCAGAATTGTACAGCTGAGTTATTAAAAAAAAATTATTCTGTGTTGCCCCGAGCAATTTTTTTTCATGGTATATTAGGGCTGGTTAGCACTTTGGAAGAAGTGCTGCTGACATCACACCGAAACTGAGCAAAATGAAGACTTTAGCAGGACAAATTGAGAACAAAGGAATCACTTGATGTTTAAAATATAGAATCTGAAAGTAGACTCACTTGACAAGTAGGAATTTATTTCACAATAACTAATGCTTTGAATCCATGATTTATGAAGGCAGCTATGGGAGTCACTTATTTAAATTCATTGTTTAAGGCACTGGCAGATGCTTACTAATTATTAGAATATAAGAGCAAGAACTTTTTTTCAATGGATGCGCTATGCCATTAAACATCTTGTACTTCAGCAACTGTCAAATTTGTGATGATGTATTTTATAAAGTTCTGTTTAGGATGGCAGGCATTAACTTAATATACCATAAAAGCAAGTAGCTAAAAATTTTATGTTATGACACAAAACCTCAGACCTATTTGCTGTGCTATCCTTAGCAAGTATTCCAGCCTGCAATGAATACAAATCAAATACTGCTGTCAGCAAAATAAGTTGCACTTCAAGTTCCTTCCATCAGCTGTCTTTGAAAAAAACCACCCCAACAGTCAAGAACTAAAACGTTCTAGAACTGTAAAAAAAAATAAAAAATTACAAGTCTTACAGACATTCCAAATTAACATATTCACACATATACAGAAATATTTAAGATACTAGCTTTGCTAAAGAAGTAATAAAAATAAATACCTAGAAGAGGAAAAATCAACAGAACATTGAATGCCCATGTATTCGGGACAAAGAGATCTGGGAATTACTTGAGGCCAAATGAAAAATTCTCTTAATAAATGCTTGTTTATGTGAGACTTTCACACTTGTACTACAGTATATGAGGAAGTTAAGAGAATATTACAAGTACTGACTTGTGAAATTGCAGTATGTTTTCAGCTCAGAAGGGAGAGAACAGGCTTAGTCATATGCTACAAATACCAGAAGTCAGAGTTGTTCAAAGTTCAATGTTATGTCAAAATTAATAAAATAAAAGTTGTACTTTTGTGACACATTTAGTGTTTTCAAACAAAAACCCAATAAACAGGCCGCTCTGGACAAGTTTTTAAGTCAAAGACAAAGGACGTATAATGAATTTCATTAACAAAGTGGACTGAAATACAAAGTAGATGTCTGAAAGAACAGATACAATACTTCATGATAAATTATTTTCCTTTGTTTGTGGTAAGGAACAGAAGAAAGCGCTCCTTAAGACTGAGTGCACAGAGCAGAAATGAGGGCAGTTTGCAGATAAGTACTATTAATTTGGGCAAAACTGCTGAAAAGCAAAAACCTTAGATGGTTTACTTTTTAGAATAGCGTATTCATTTACCCAGAAAAAGGCATAATATTGATGTCAACATCAAATTTTATGCAATAGCATTCATGTGTGCAATGTGAAAGCACTGTGATGCCTGAAAGAGGTAGATGAGAACATACTAAGAGAAGAGAAAGACCAACATCTTGTTTGAGAAGGGCACCGTGAATAGGCAAAAAAGACACAGTAAGGCTAAGGCAAAAAAGACACAGTAAGGCTAAATAAAGACAATTAAAATTCATTTTTACAACACATATATTCTTAACACTCTCAGAGTATTTGCAGCCTACTGAAACTAAGCAAAACCTCCAAGTTTGCATTTTAAATGTGTACTGGAGTGAAACTTATTCATTAGGGTCTGACAGGCAGAACTCTGCCTCAACCTGCTATATTTCTCTGAATTTAATTAATTCAATAATTTACTGCTGACTGGGACAAGCAAGTTCTAGCATGGCCTTTCCTGCTTTCTCTAAATGAAAACAAAACAAAACTCCAGTCAACAATTTCAACAAACCTCAGTGGTTGTGTCAGTTTTCAATACTCATCTATGCAGGCAGGTTTGTCTTTAACAATACAAACATGTAGTCTGAAGACGTTTTCTCCACACATCCCACCACCTTAATACAAGAAGACTGATCCCAGAGTTGGAGAAACAGTTGTGAATTTTGTCCCCTTTCATCTCTCTGGACTTTCAAGATTCCTTTCAGTTCTTATAGACTAATTGGGTAATTCTTTTAATGCAGCAGATGATTTTTAAAGTACCTTTTATTGAAAAAAAAAAAAAAAAGAGGAAGAAGAGAGTTTTCGCCACATACTTACTTCTTTAGTTTACACATGGTACCAAGCTCTAGCTACAAAACCTCACGGTGACTTTGACCTAAGCAGATTTCCAGTCCCATGATATTTGTAGAAGAGCACAGAAGTTTCTTCTCTGTACCTAGAATAATTTGGTTGAAATGCTGATTCAAAAGTAGTCGATAAGCATTTCGCTATTGATTTCAACAGGGCAAATATTTCATTTTGATGGTTTATTGGTGATACAATTTCAGAACATCAATATTTAGAGAGATATATAATATACAATAAGCCCCATAATTGCATAAAACAAACTCTGAAGTAAAATCATTTATACTAAAGAATTGCAAACTAATGTATTTCTTCCTATGCAATATTTAATTTAGCTGCAGAAGACTAAACTGGCTGACACAAGAAAAAAAAACAAGTTTTCAATATAAAAAAGGGTTCTGTAGGCAAGAGATCCAGCAGGTAAACTGTTATGCATGTTTTTGAAGGTTAGTAATTGCTCTCTTCAAAGTTCCTTCTAACCTGAGAGCGAATTATTTAGTGAACCAAAATCTGACTAAGTGCTTGAATGAAAAAAAAAAAATCTGGGAGACACTTCATGACATCTCCACAGTAACACTCCACATCCAGCTCAGTATCCCATATTTTGTATTTGAAGTTTCTCTGGGGTGAGTTCTTTTCTCTGCCCCCCCTTTTTTTTTTTCTGCTCATGAAGCAACTACACCTTGTTTGCTCCAAAAGACAACTAACAATTGAAGGATTAACTTTTACTACAATGTCTATTGTAACAAGGAACTGTGATGGCTAGAAGCTACTGTATGTGATGCATTCATGTGCTCACTCTTCTCAAAGATTCTGAAGTGAAGAGGATTTGATCACACATCTAGACAAGGACAGTCACAGTCCTCTAAGTACTATCTCTACTACCTCTAAACTTCTGCTAGTAGGAGGTAAGTTTCTCCTAATTCAATCTAAGCATCTTTTATATGTCCTAAAACGCCTTCAAGTAATAGGGAATGCAGCATCTGCCTTGATAAAGTACTCCAAAATCTAAGTTCTTTTCAACACTAGGAAGTACATTTTTTATCTCTTTGCCTAAGCAGTTTAAGAGCCCCCTACTAGTGAACATCTTTTCTGTTTTTAAGTATCTGTCTCCAGTGGTCCATATTCTCTCAAAAGCTAGTCTGAACAGCTGGCTTGCATTGCAATTGCATGTACTAGCAGGACTATGTATTGCTCCCTACCAGTCCACATCTCATTTTCCCATCCTCTTTAACTGGCTAACTCTAAATGATGTGAATTAGTATGGACACCATGTGAATGATGAGGGCATTCTGGTGTGACAAAGCCAGCTCTAGCATGACCCACGCAGAACACACTTCAATCTTGCAACGTAACAGTAAAAAAACCCCACTAGTTCCTTTTTAATGATCAGCTACTGAAAAAATCTTCATTCTTGTAACAATGCTTCTAGTATTTTCACATCTCTTGAAACGCACACACAATCATTTGCAGTCAAATTTTATCCTATTATTTGAGATATTGTAAAACATCCTTATATAAGGGTACATAAATATACATGCACACACATACCTTTGCACGCGCATGTGAAAGTTATATATAGCTTTATACCTTTAATTATTCTAAGAAATGCTTCACTTTAGCTATCAGGTGGGTTTTTTCACCCTCATATCCACCCCCTCCACTCAGTTAAGAATTTCTTGAATTACGGACAAAGAATGCACAATCAAAAAGTGTATTACAAGCTGGTAGAGAAGTACCTTTAAAATTGACAAAGTTCTGGAAATTAAAAAGATACAAATATCTAGACAGTAATCATAAGACATAAATATTTTGCAGCACATTTTCAAGTAACTTCAGGTTTAACTCTATAGTCATAGTCACAGATGTAAGAAATAAAAGTAACAAGCCCATGAACAGCAATTCAAACCAATTCACACGGTCAGCACTTAAAACACAGGGCTTGAATGCCTTATCAAAAAAAGAATAAAAATTCATACTATGGTGATCATGAGTAGCTTGTAATGGTATTTGTAGATTACACAGCATGCTAGTTTTTATCCTGCATGTTTACATTCCAGTGCTAAACTTTGAAGTTGCAACTGGCTGCCAATCCAACACACATCCCAGACAGAAATGCATATTTAATGTCAATTTCCTAAAAAGGTTAGAAATGTGTTTGCAAATTACTTTTTTCCTCAGAAAATGGTCCTAAAAATCTCTGAAAGAGACCAGTGTGGAATTTCATACTGTATCAGGACTGACAGAAACATTCAGAATTTAGTTTAGAAGTCTGACATATTTATCATTATACTAATATCTAAGCTGTATTAAAAACTGCATTTCAGTGCATGCAACGAGAAATTGGCTACACTATAAAAACACTGATAATAGTGTTATCTCTTCTGTTCCAGCGAATATAACCTCAAAGAGGAAGCTTCCTCTATTGACAATTCAAAGCCTTCTTGAGTATTCACATTATGACTCTGACACTTGCATGACTGATAAGAGACAAAGTCAGAAAAAGTTTGAAGGTTACTCTTTTGTCTCCCTTGAAACTGGTATTTTTAATACCATCTAGCAACCCTTTTCTGGCAAACTCTCTGTTGAGAAATGCACTGTTTTGGGGCAGATATTAAAATGCTACTTCTGTATGTTTGAAAGTGTTCTACTCCCTTTTTTTTTTTAGCTTGCCAAATTAAAATAACATCATCAGGAATAACAGAACTGACCTTTAAAATGAAAAGAGGAAACATCACAATTAGGAAATATACCTATACACAACAAGGTATTTGTAAGGTCTGTTAAAAGATTGAGCTTTTTAATTGTTTATCTCTAGGATCTGAATATCAACTTGAATAAATATATTGTAGTAAAATTTCAAAACAGTTGTAGAGAATTATAAAAATATTAAAGGACTGAATATTGTGTTTGAAAGCCATAAATAAGAGGACAAAAATATTTCTATAGTATGACCTGTGAAATACAGGAAAATTCTATTCATAGTGTGTTAAGAAAGGTAATTACATTCATAGCATATTAAAAATAAATATATGACAAAAGGTGCAGGTTTCACCCACTGTAGTAATTAAAAATATAACAGAAAATCCACATTGAAATTATTTTTATGTAGAAAGGACACAATGTGTTTCAAAACTCTTATTATCACTCATTAGTAGCATTTAGGCATTAAGTTACTTTTCTCAGTTGTGAAAATCTTGATTTGATAATCAACAAAAATTATATCAACCTTATCTCTACAAGACCTAGTCAGTCAAGAGTTAAAATTGAAGACTTCATTAGAATTTTTGTGAATCTGAGTTAGCTATTAATTACATGCAGACTCAACACATTATTTGGAATCGCTTCTCAACACCAAAACTGTTTTACAAATTTAGAATGAAAAAAGCAGTTCGCCCTGTGATAGTCATATTTTCTAACCATTCATTCAAAGAGACATTTTCACTGTCAATAGAAAATTACAAGATTGAATAGGAAAGATCTTTAACTTAAGTAGACTCTTCAGAAAACATATTTTCTCATCTGACATGCAGTCTAGCAAAGCCTTAAAAAGCAGCAAACAAAGCAGGCAGCAAAGCATTTAAGTCAAGATTCTGAGGAGCCTATTGAGGTTCGG
This sequence comes from Psophia crepitans, assembly GCA_013399095.1. Classification (NCBI taxonomy): domain Eukaryota; kingdom Metazoa; phylum Chordata; class Aves; order Gruiformes; family Psophiidae; genus Psophia; species Psophia crepitans. Next base: position 95,395 of record VWZZ01005401.1, on the reverse strand, counting down.
TCTTTTCAAGAAATAAAGACAAGACCAGCACAGAGCTACTAAGATATGAGCAGACATGACCCAAAGCTCTGTCTAGCTTTCATTGATATATACATATACTAGCAGCAAATAGATATGCATTCATCTGACAATCCATCACCAGAATGTATCTGGTAAAATGTAAGACATACCTTCTCCTAGGAACAGGGTTATCAGATACAAATCTGTAATTAAAATGTCTTCATGGAAGCAGAGCCTCTGGCTCAACATCAACATTTTTGAAAAAATTCAAAATTTGATTGGAAGAATACCACCATTACTGATGCAAAGATACTTATGTTGAGCTGCTGAGGACTCAAAGGCTATGTTTGTGTTAGCAAGTAGTGCGTATTAACTCTCCAAACCTAATATCCACACTATACACTTTTCAAGTGCTTCCACTTCGCACTAGTTCCTCTCTGGTCCAACGGACCAAACAAACCAGTAGCAGGTGGGAGTGCACCAGCTGAACTCGTGGAGTCCACCTTCTGCCTTCATTTATCCAAAAGGATTGCGGATGTTGGTCTCTTCTTCCACGTAACAACTGATAGGACAAGAGGAAATGGCCTCAAGTTGCATCAGGGACATTTAGATTGGATATTAGGAAAAATTTCTTCACCAAAAGGGTTGTCAAGTACTGGAACAAGCTGTCCAGGAAAGTGTTTGGGTAACCATCACTGGAGGTATTTAAAAGATGCATAGATGTGGTGCTTAGGGACATGGTTTAGTGGTTGGAGTTGTCAGTGCTAGGTTAATGGTTGGACTTGATGATCTTAAAGGTCTTTTCCAACCAAAATGATTCTATGATGCTCTGTGTGCCCTGTGTAACGTGAACCGAAGTATAGAAGGTGGGAATGAAGGTGGCATGGTCTTCAAAAGAGCACCCCTTATCTGAACTAAGCACTGGTTCAGGTGAACTCTCAGAAAAATGGAAGTGAAAAGGTAAGCTAAGCTTCAGCGGAACATTCTATTCTATTCTATTCTATTCTATTCTATTCTATTCTATTCTATTCTATTCTATTCTATTCTATTCTATTCTATTTCAGGCTTTGTGGGAGGAGAACAAAGTCAAGAGATAACTCAGATACCACTCAGAGAGAATTAAAGTTGAAGAACAGAAAAGCATTCAGAAAAAGAACTCCTCGTGGCAGATTAGAGACTAATTTTCTAGATAGAATCTAGATACTAACAGCAGACCTCAATGATTAGTATGTGACATCTGGCAGATTCAATCCTCAGCTACCCACTGGTTCAACAAGAAGCAGTAATACTTTAAGCACATTTTTCATTGAAAAAGGGGCACTGTAAAGACACAAGAAATAGAAAATAATTTCAGATAAAATGACCTGAGTTGATTCAGTAAATTAAACTGAAAGATTAATAGTTATCCATTTAAAACTGTCAATTTTTACATTTCAAGAGTTCAACTGAAATGGAAAATTAATGAGGGAAGTCATCTACACTACAACAAAACTGGTGAACTGAAGAGACTAACAGTTAAGCTAACTTGAATCTGTATCCCACACATCTTAAAAATAAATAAATAAATTAGTGACCTTTCAGGGAAGGATTCCAGACCTAACTGATTAATAATCCCAAATAGAATACAATGAACAGCCAGACCGTAGAAAGAATGGAAAGAAGCTGACTAGAAAATACATCTCCCTCTTAAAAGGTCAAGAAGCTTAATGATAAAATTGAAGTTGTCAGGAGGTAAGCTGAGGTTGCCCTGCAAATGAAATGAAAACAGCTCATATTTCAGCTATTAAAAGAGAGAACAAGCAAAGAAGTTCATATACAGTGAAGGGTGGTAATGACCCAAGTTCTGAATTCTGTTTTCAGCAATGCTTATGATGATACATATGGGCCGTAACAGTCCACAGCTGACAGAATGCATCTATACCACATAAAAAGTTGAAGAAAAACTCAAAAAGCAGATTTCCAAATCTAGTACATAAATCTTAAAGCCTAGTAAAATTTTTAGGGTTTTATGTATGTATTCTAGCCAAGTCTATCTGAACATGTTAGTGTAAGTCTATACAACAGCATACATAGAAACTAAACACATTCAGGAAGGAAGTTGGATTTCAATAACACTAAATCCTTCTGAAAAAGTTTTGAAATAAAGTACAATTAAACATATGAAGGAATATGAAAAATGAGATGAAATACAGCACAGTTATTGCAAAGAGATAGATACCATATTCATCAGGCACAATCTCTTCCTTAAGATAATTAATTCTCTTGACAAAGAAAACATGCTACTATTTATCTGGACTTTGGCAATTCATTCTTTTACATGGAAAGCTGGAGAAAAATGGGTTTGGAACAAACACTATAAGCAGGTTGAATAACTGTCTTAATGGGAGACAGGATAGGCCATTTAAAAACAGATAAAGGAACTCTAGAACTTGGGACTAAATCATTTAGTCTCAAGTTGATGACAAGAGTGCAAAAACAGGTAATAATGAATTCAACTGATGCCAGAAAGGCACTGAGGAAAAAAATCCAAAACACAACCACCACTACATTACATGGGGGGGGGGGGGGGGGGGGGAAGATTATATGCTTCAAAAGTCAGAATGAATTCCACAAGTTATGTTCTCATTATCTGAAAAGAACTCTGAAAAAAGTATTCATTAGGTAAGTACAGACTGAATATGATTCAGTAATGTGATTGGCCTATTAAAAAAATTAAGTCAAAATCAAGGTAAAAAGTATTGCTTCTGCAATCCACCCAACAATTAAAAGAAGTTTAATTTGAGTACAAAAGGTGGTAACAGCACTGCAAAGCCTGGGAGCAAAATCTTTATTAAAGCCAAAGATTTTGATAAGATGCACTTGTCCACGACTGGACAATGTACAAGGCCCTGCCACTACTGTACCCCCATGCAGTGTGAATTAAACATCACAGTTATTTGTTGGATCAGAGCTATACGAAGCAGTGTAGATGGTCAAAATTGCAAAAAAAAAAAATTAAGGGACAAAGGTGAAGGAAAATAATTCAAACCAGTACCATGCATTTGGACTGAACTTGTTACTTCGGTAGTATACTTATGTTAATAACTCAACCTTACATATTCTTTAATTCTCAAAAGGAGAAAGTTCCATGGAAAAATGGCTCATTATAGAAACATTAAATAAATCAGCAGCAGACATATCTACTGGTCACCTATTTGTTTCTGGTGGGTTTTTCGGTTTCTGGGTTTTTTTCAGTTGTCCTTTTCTTTTTCGAATTGCGTGTTTACTATTTCAGTCGTGCTGTCTATTTTCAGGATTCATTCCACCCTGTGGTATACCTGCTATCTTTTTTGGAAGGTCTGTTCTTCAATTTATATAGAAAATAATCCCCTGAGTGACAGTGGTTTGAATGTCTCTCTAGTCTGTTTCTTCTAGAATTTTTTCCTGAGCTTTAAAAAGGCTTGTTTGGAGGGGTTTCAGTTGTTTGTTCAGTAAGTGAAGCAATCCAATATTTTAGTAGGGGTAGGGAAACAGGAAATTAAACCACCAGGCGAAGAAAAAAACCAGAAGAAATACAAATTAAAGTCCATATACTAGTTTTACTTTTCTGTTGCTCCAGGTTTGCAAAATACTTGTAGACCTGAATTTAATATAGTGTTTTTAAGGCATGAAAGGGATACCGTGGAAAGACCACAGTAGCAAACACACTACGATCCCTTTGTGAGCACTACCTAAAGCAGAATATACATTCACAGCATGTCCTTGTGGTTCTGTATTTTCCAGAGATGATTAATAATAATGCAAGTGATCAATTATTGGGATATTAAATGACTAACAGCATGAATTTAATTCAATTTGGTTCTTAAATTGATTCTTAAAATCCATTCTTAAACTGTGCAGCTGATTCAGTGCTTGCATTATTTCCACTTACTATAGCGTACTTTTCGTTAAATGCACATTCAGAAGGTGAAGTAGCCAACATTGACAAAACTCTCTCCAATTCTTTACAGTGCCACACAAAAGGACTGTACTACTATGCCCAAATATTTCTTTGCATTTCCAGAGCTCAATTTTAAAGTTTTGTTTTTACACACAAAGCATTTTAATGGCAGTACACCTACCTGCGTTATCAAGACAATCTCCCTCAGTTCTGTTACACAGAAGCCCTACAAAGGGCTCTAGATCAACTTTTCTAACCAATACATGTGGCAGTTCTGCAATGGCTTTTTAAGTGGCAGACAGGAGTCTGCTTGTCTAAAGGGTAGTGCAGAATGAAAATAACTCCTTGCTCAAAAGCTTGTGTAAAGCCTCTCCTTTTGTGAACTTGTGTCTCAACAATGTGGAGACAGAGTTCGAATCCTGACCAGCAATCAGGATAGAAGTTAAATTCTCATCTCCTCATCCTCCAAGAAAGGTGGACAGAGCAGTTGGAAAACAGTAATTACCTTTCCAACATTATTGGTCACTTTTTGGGTAAATGTAGCTTACCACTTACACAGCTGCAACAAGACAACTGACTTAATGTATGCTTCCACACAGAAGCATCGATAATGTGGCAACCACGTAAGCTATCCTTGTGAGCAAAATCTAACTGAATATTAAAATAATTAAATAAGTTGATTCTAAATTAAAAGACTACAGTTCACATATTAGACCATGTTCCTAGAGAACCTCAACAGTTTAGGTTGAATTTGTCCTTTGGACAAATTGCTTTAATATTAAATAAACACACGTTGTATGGCATTTCTGATGCCAAAAGCATTATAGATTCAGTGAGTATATTATTCTAACAATTTTGAAATAGCTTTTATATTTTCAAGATATATTGCAATGAGGATTATTGAGAAGATGAAAGTATATACATAAATTCCAATTCTTTTATAATTACAACCACTGTAATAAACAAAAGTACAATACCAACCAAGGAACATTAGATAAACTGTATAAATTAATCTGAGAAATGCAAAAAAAAAATCAGGAAACAAGATCATTTATTCAAAGCCTCTCATTGTTTGTTGTAAAGCTAGAACAAATTATGTTTCTGCTATTGAATCATTACTGTGCTGAAAGAAAAATGAATACATACATGTTCCTTGGATCTGATTTACAAAGGTGCTTTGAATAGGTCTATTGTTATAAAAATCAGTGGTAATTTACCACCACCACAACAACAAAAAATTGTTTAACCCAGTAGTCAACCCTTGCCTTTACCAGAGCACCTACTCTCACATTCTACTTTTATATAAAACCTTCCCAGCTAGCAGTTTTTGTATAGGAATAGGTTTTGCCTATCTGAGCACACTACCTGAAGCTAAAACTGGTTCCTCAGCTACCTGGGTTCAGACCCTGCTGAATTCTTATAAAAGTATGCTGCTAGGCAAAGGGAGGGGGAGGAAAAAAACCAAACCCACCCAACTAAAAAAAACCCCAAACCACATCAAACCAAGAATAGGACACTTCTAAGTCTGCAAATGAAAGGTAGAAAGAATAGTAGCGGTGGCATCATTAATCTTGTGAATGTTCGTAATGCTTCAAAAGAGTATGTAAGGAAAAGAATGAAAACAGGTATGCGTGCCCATCCCTCACTACATTATCTACAAGATCTGGGTGTGAACATACATAAATAAAAATAAACTAAAAAAAGGGAAATTATTATGAGTTCTTGAAAGAAGAGAAAAACAAAACCCTAGATATCCTGCCATTTCATGTTCAGGAACACTGAGAAATATTTGATATCTAAAAGGTGGGATATATAGTACTACTCTACTGCTTTTCAGAAGCTCAGAAGAACAATCTGCATGTGCAATGAAACTTTTCAGTTTACCTTTTAATTTAGTCCTTATGTCATCTTCTATTGTTTCTTCCGTCAGGAACAGTCAGTAAACATGAAAGGTTAGCCAAAGAAATTAATGTTGGCACCAGAGCTAGACAAAAAAATGTCAGAATAATTTTTGTTTCTGTGAAAACACACAAAAAGCATGTTATATTTCATAGCTAATAACTGTTGCCTTGCAAATTAAAAAAAAAAGCATCAAAAATTCCTCATGTTCAATAAAAAATAACCACCATAAAAAAAGAATAACCACAACAAAAAGGTATCTCTCTGAACCGGAGATTATGGGTGAATTAGTCCGTGAAGGACTGTCTGAAGTATGCTGCTTCATTTACATTAATACACTCAAATGCATGTTCATTCTCTTGACATTGTTCACAGGCGTAAGAGAAATCTAATCTCTTACACTGAAATGATAATATTAGAGCTTACTAGCAAAACTATATGGAGAGGCAAGAGCTCTCAAATGGAAATATGCACCAGGTCTATAACTCTAGAAGGCTCTGCAGGATAGAAAATATTTTGATACTTGCTTAGTAATTCACAAAACAATCCCCAACTGCTGACATTTTACTTCAGCAGAAGGAACATCTGCATCCTTGCACTATAGATTATCTTTCTGTAGGAAAGAGGAAAGGTTCACAAAATAATCCATCTGAAGTAGTGAAAGACTGTGCTGTGCAATAGGGAAAATATGGTAGAGTTCTTTCCTCTCTTCTCTCTTCCCTCTCTCTCAAAACTGTTGAAAACTTGTAAGATTTTAGAAGAACACAGACACGCTTAGGTTGTTTAATAGCTACAGGAAGAATGTCTGCACAGCTCTCTTCAGAGAACAGAATCTATACAGAGAAAAATCTCCATGACTAGTCCAGGCTTAATGTTTTCTTATTTTCAGTGTGGATATCGTAGTGACATCACAATGGCGCTAGCACCACTTTAGCAAAGGCATGCTGTCAGGAGCTCTGAGAAGGTGTACTGCAGGGCTAAGTCTAACTTTATTAGTGTGTTAAATTCTAATTAAGAACTCATCTAAATCAGCTTTTACTGAAGAGAAGGATAAAATTTACCTTGACTGTTCCTGAGGGAATTTAAAAAAAAAAATTTAAAATAAATTAAAAGGTAAAATGAGCAGAATGATGTGGATGGTCAAACACTGGAACAGTTTGGGGAATCTCTAACCGTGAAGACATTCAGAATTTGCTTACGCAAAGTCCTGAGCAACCTGACCAGTTTTGAGCAAACAGCTGGACCAAATCTTCAGAGGTACCTTTCAATCAAAATTATTTTATTAGAGAAGACTCTTAGCTTTTAACTTCTACACAACCAGTTAAAAAAAAAAAAAAATCTAGATTCCTACCTGGCAATCAAGCTGGGTTTAAGAAAATGACTGTTGTTCTAGTAGTAACTGAACACGAACAGGTTTTCTCTTGTGCCATTCTGTTTTCCTGTCTTAAAAAAGTGTATTTTTCTGTATTGCATTATCATTCTATCCTCAGATACTTCATAACTTCACACATTTGAGGTGTCTCTGACTTTCGACATAAAGAGCTGTTCTGTAAAAAACAGTTCTTTCAAATGAAACTAAATTGCTTGCAGGAGCTCATCTACACTTAGCAAAAAGTGGGTGGGGGGAAGGAGGAATGTTTGTTACTTGAAAGTGGTATCAGTCAATTAAAATTGGATTTCTGTTGTTACAAGCAGCAATTAAAATCCAGTGCTTTTTTATTTTATGGGATTTTATCATGACGGACTACTTGCTGCCTGGTTACTGGTCTAAAATCCAGTTTTACTTGACAGAAAAATGTTCCATCTCTACTCAGTCAAAAGTACAGTACTTGCAATACGCTGGTACTAAACTTTTACAGCAAGCATAATTCGAGAATTGATCATTTTACGAATTTAGAGGTTCAGTGCCTCATCTGAACAACCCTTCTGTCATGAACATTTTCCTACCTCCTTTTTCCCCCCCTCACAATAAAAACCAGTCCAAAATATTGTGTAAGGCTTTCCATTTCTAATATCAAGGTATAAACGTGTTATACAGAAAGTTATTGAAATGCCAGCTACGATCACACTTGCAATCTCAAAAATTAGGACAGATGTCTTACACAAGGTTAATAGTTTTCCCAACACTAGTTTAGATATGATGTTGTCCATTTGTTGATGTGCGGGTCTGTTAACAGAATTAAGTTTGCTTCATACTAGTTCTATATCTTACACTGCCATTTACTAATTTTTTGGACTAAATCAAGATAGATGTTTAAATTAAAGGCTTGAGAAACCCATTACTAGTTGCAGCTTCTGAATAGACTCACTGCTTTGATGACCACAGGAAAGTCATTTCATTAAATACACTCATAACGTACTTCTCCCTTCTACCAAACATTTTAACATAAATAATTGGCTATTCCAATAACAAATTAAGAGGTATTTTCAATAGCACTGTGGTTGTGATTATTGTCGATAGATGCTCCAAAATATTGCTGTGGTACTACTAATGCCAGTCTGGATATCTTATGTTAGACACGGATATAATTACCTGTATGAACTTTTTTTATCCAAAAGCAAGACAAAGACATAACAATATATCACACAGCAAAGTGACTTTTTAATATATTGAAACTACTACCAAGCAATCCAGCCACTTTCAGAAAAGTGGGGCATTACAAATGCAATCTTGGAGAATGGTACTTCAAACATGCTTCCAGACAGATTGAAGGCAAAAAGACAATGTATTTACTGTGACTTACAGAGCCTGAAAAGGAGACTCATTCTTTAAAACTGTTCCAAGAAAGTTCCCTTTATTTTGACTCACATGAAAAAGTCATGTCAAAAAACACAGAATATACTTTAATAAATGACATTTTGTCCTGCTTAGCAGTGGAGGACTAATGTGAATTAAGAATCTCAATATTCTAAGCATAAAATTTTCAGAGTACCTTTATTTTACATGGATAAATGCAAAAATGAGTAATAGCAGTCAAACATTTTTCATTTAACTTCATAAACAGGCAGATTACCAGACACCTGTATCAGCCAGACCATTTGAAAAGTGGTATTTTAGAGACTGTTTCTGAGTAAAGAACAGTGCTTACAAAACTGTGAGAGGTAAGCAGGAAAAAGAAAAGGCTGAATGAACTCCACAATTCAACAAATACCTGTATTTGATCTGATATTGCAAGGTGTTCTATCAAAAACATCTGCTAAACAGATAAAAATCGCTTCACAAGGACGTTAATTTGTGTTAAGTGATTTTAACAAGCTTTTAAAATATGACATGTAAAAAAATTCCAATTAATACAGAGGCAAATAATATCATTAGCAATTCCACAAAGCATCAGCTTATGTGGAAAAAACATCTAACTCTGACAATAAAAATATCAGCTTTCCCTCTTCACACAGAAACTTCTCCAATTTCTAATAATTTCTTCTCAGGTAAGGAGAGAAAATTATGAGCTTTGAAAATCATCTTAATTCATATTTTAGATCAAGTTTGTCCTTTGCCCCGTTCTCATTTATAGCAAGCTTTCAATCATTTTGAAGATCCAGTCTTGAGCACACTGCACAATAAAACCTGCAGAATTTGTATCCAAATAAAAAAAAATGGCTGCTAACTCTGGATAGACATACATAAATGCTTTCTTAGCCATTGCTGCTATTCGATTAAAAGCTGTTGAAAATCTAATGAGAATTCTTTGCTATAAGGTCAATTAAACAGTGACAGAGCTAGCTCTGCAGGAGACTCAAAAATATGTAATTGCTTTCTTCAGCTCTCTATTTGTCTCACCACCAGCTCTATACAGATTAAGCTCTGAATAAAAATCAGAACTCTCTCAAGACTGTTTATATACAGACACCAATGGGATATTTAGTTTGCACTCTCAACTCTGGTAAAATAAGTACAGATTTTAGTGTCACAGAGTCAGTAAAGGGCTAATCCTAACAAAATTATTAGGCAAAAGATTAAGAACTCCAAAAATACAGCGGAGAGACAAAAGATAGATGACTAGCACCAGTTTCACCAACCTAAACTAGAACTGAAATGTCAAACAATGGTACTGTGTGATTCAGTTTTCTACATAAAAATTGATCCTGCTTTCATGTGGACCCCAAAACTGAAATTGGCTGATGGTAACGGGGATTAAAGGAATTAACTGCAACAACCTCAATAAGCGAGTACATCAGCTTCACAGAACAGACCCACACAGAATTACAAAAACATGGTTTACAAGCTTCATTCAAAGAATACAATCATAGAATTAAAGTAATTCAGGTAATCAAGCAAAGAAGCATAAAGGCAGCACACAAGCGAAAAATTTTAAGAAATGGTCATGTTCCTTTTACGAGATACTGGCACTAGTAAATAGTATTTGCAAACAAATGCCTTTTCATCTTTTGAAAAAATAGGAATTTAAGGAAGAGAAACGAAGTGTCATCTAAAATTGTGGAAGAAGAAAGCAAGTAATAGGATATACCTGAAGCAAGGAACAGTTTATGAAGACAGAATATTATCACTTTCAACCCAAAAGGAAGTTGTGGAGAGCTGGGGGTCAGCCTCTTCTCCCCGATAACTAGTGACAGGACAAGGGGGAACGGCTGCAAGTTGCGCCAGGGGAGGTTCAGGTTGGAGATTAGGAGAAAATTCTTCTCGGAAAGGGTGGTTGGGCATTGGAACGGGTTGCCCAGGGAGGTGGTGGAGTCACTGTCCCTGGGAGTGTTTAAAGAAAGGTTGGATGTGGTACTTAGGGACATGGTTTAGTGGGTAATAGGTGGGGGGGACACGGTTGGACTGGATGATCCCCTGAGGTCTCTTCCAACCTTAATGATTCTATGATATCAGCTACTACAGAACTGAACCGTTAACTCCTATGAAATAAGAAAAGCTAAGAATTAGTAAATTTGAACCTAACAATAAAACATTTTGGTGAGCTATTCTATGCCTCCTCTTAAAAACAGAATTTTATGTGGTAAGACTGTTACAAACCTGTAAAAAAATCCGCATGGATATTTGGAATTGGTACTAAATCCTAAACATTGGAAAGAAAGCAATGGGCTAAATTTCATCCAAATGTAAAGACAGCAGTTGCTAACTTAATGCAGAACAGTGTTAAAGTGAATTATCATGGTTGAATAAATCTCAGAAGTGTTAGATAAGCACTTTTATGACTTCAAATTCACAGGAACATAGATAAGTGCTAGAAAAAATGAAACAGGAAAATGTTCAATAATGGTATTTGGAAAAAAAAAACGCAAGGTAAAATGGGTAAAAGTTTATGGAATACTTATTAAGCTTCTAACATTGGTAAAAAGAGAGCTTTAAGTTAGAACAATAGTCGTCAGTAATATCATACAAATTAGGAATTTGATGATCCTGCATCTATCCTTTTTTTAATTCTTAGAATCTGACTGGTTTTACTTGTTATGACAGACATAACTCCAAGGAGGTGATAGTACTGATGCATATGAACAAGGAGAGACAGGTGAATCGGAGGCACAAAAGAACTTACCTGAAGTCATATAATGGAACAGAACCAGAAAAGAACGTATATGTGTCCAGTAGGTTAGTAACTAGAACTTAAAACCACCTCTACCATAATTTTCATTATTTAGTTGTTTATGTTAACACTCCCAAACTAGCAGTTTTTCAGATACTGAGATAGGATATGAGTTCACACTCTGAAAACTGAGACAAGATGGCACAAATTCTGGAAGAATTAAAGGGATATTTTTTAGTGATTTAACTTAGCCTATACTTCAGAAACAGGTCTTTAAGAAGGGCAATGTATATAAAACTAGGTATGGTGAAAACAAATTTATCACAAACTGTTTTTTCTATGCAGTATTTCTCCTTTCTGTCACTCTGTAGGAAAGCATCATAAATTCAATACTGCAAGGCAGTAATGAAAAACTCTAAATTTTTATAAAGACAGTGTTTTACAGAAATTATATATTACATTATCAGTTCTACTACTACATAACAAAGCTGACAGATGGAATCATGTCATTTTATGACATCAATATGTTGCTACATTCCTGATACAAGGCAAATTGGTACTCAAGTTCAAACCATCATTTTTTTGCTGCTCCAATTAAGATATGACACAAAGGGAACTTTGAATACTTTTTTTTTTCTTTAAGACACAAGCCAGCGTCCTTTAACCAGTGGTGGTCAAAGCTGAAAATAGCTTGACAGGCCACTAGTCACAAAAAAGCTTCCTGACCACTAAGTTCACTGCAAATTTTGTAGATTCCATCCCAGTAACTTGCTTGAAAACTGGTAAATACCAGAGTGGCAGAAACTAGCCAAGGTCCTTTTTACCTTCCCAGCAGCCAAAGAGAGTTTCTCCTTCTGAACTCTGATGAAGGTTTGCTAATTTGTGAGCAGGAAGGAGCAAGTAAGAGAATTCCTTCACAGACAGTAGCAGCAGGATATAACAGTAATTTTGGCAGTAAATCAACTAGTGGTAACTTCTTAATAAAGCTGATGAAGAATTCAAATTGAAGAGGTAAAGACATATTGGAAAAAGCTTCCATAAAGTTCAGTGGAAGAGTTACAGGCATGATGGAAAAAAACACATGAAAAACGTAAAGCACATGAAAATATTTGTTATCTCCTTTTCTAACTAAAATGCTCAAGACAGAAGAAGATAAAAGGTTACAAACCTCTAAGGTTTGTGTAAATGGAGCCTGGAAAGAACAACAAAAAACCTCCTGAACTTGCTTTTCACCTTGCGAAGGAGCATGTTTCTACAAGGACACAATATTCATTTATCTTTGGACAGCAGAAATTCTATGGTATGGAACATTTTATAAACATGTTCACTACAGCTGGGAGCCTGATAGAGAATTTTGAAAAACACAGCCACTCATTTCGTTGCTCAAATCAAAGATGGTTGAATTTTTTTTCACATCTGAAATTCCAAAAAAGACTCTGCTTGCAACTGGAGACTTAACACTCTGGCACACTGTCATATAGTGCTATGGCACTACAATAATTTGCTATTGTAGACTTACTGTAGGGAATGACCATCTACATAATATTTCCCCTCAAAAAAAAAATTAAGAGAATCAACTCACCACTTGTCCATTCTGAGGATTTTTATGTGCATATGGAGGTCCACGGATGTGATTCCACATCTGACCAGATGTCATAGCAAATACAACACACTAGAAAAAAAACAGAAAAACAATATACTCATTTATTTACCCAGAAGAATTGAATAGAAAACCATTCTGCTGGTGATGTTTATTTTAGATACATAATTGTTTACCTAACCAGATACAGTATCTATTTCTATTTGATTTTTAGAATAGGGTTTTCAGATGTGTTACTTTCATAAAATTCTTAATGACTTCTGTTGGAAAATGAGTTAGCTCAAGACAGAGATTTTCAAAATCTCACTTGAAATAATCCTATCTTTATGTGCACCTGCAATTGCCACATTTACACAGCTATATGGCAAAAGCACTTATAGCAGTAGAAGGCATTACTTTCAATTATTCTGCAGACTAGTGTTTGAAATTTATATAACCTTTCATGAAGTTATTTCTGCTTCTAATCTAATATAAATATTTAGCTTAACTGTTTGCTTTCAGGTGTACAAAATCATATTTAAAGCTGTAAGAAAAAAAAAATCCAATTATCAACAACAAGTCTGTCCCAATTTATGAAATTCTTATTGTGTGTTTTATATGACTGTGATTCATTTTAGCTATGACAAATAACAGTGGTTGAGCTGGTAGAAAAGTTAAATTCCCTATGGAAAGAAGTGTGGAGTTAGGTTAGGAATATATGAAAACAGTAAAAAAGGACAGTAATTCTCACAGAAAGTCATACTGCAGAATTTACGTGACAAACTTCATAGTCATAGCAAGAGTCATTATGACTATCTTGAAGACAGGAATATAGTATCTTTTGAATGAGAATACACATAAATGGAAACTTGGATCATGTAAATATGTCTGACTTACCAGTATAGTAATGCGTACAAAAACTCCAAGATAATTTAACTACAGTTTTTACATGTATGCTTATTTCTACTGTACATCAATATTCCCACCAGCATAATATCATCATAGTGATTTAAGCAGATGGATCAGGAATGTAATAAAATCATACTATGATGGTGAACTAAACCAGGATTTATTAAAAACCTTTAAAGGGTTTTCTTTAAATGTTTAGTAACAGGTTTGTGCAATAAGTTTCTGCCTTTAACAACATGATTTGAACAAACTTTGGAAGGCTTTAGGACTGAATCTTGTCAGGTTTTATCCAAATCTCTCCTGGCTTTCCTGGACTTGTTTTTAACTTGTTGAGCAGAAACAGCTTGTTGAGCTGAAACAGCAATTTTTCTAAAGACCGTGTGGTTATGTCCAATTGACATTACTTTTGCTTATCTTTGTATGGCGCTTTTTTTCCTTTCTGTTCTACTTAGGATGAAACAATTATGACCAACATAATGATGTAGTGTAGGCATGGGATAATAGCAGACAACAAAAGTGGAATGCAGTGCACCAGTATGGTACAGAATGGTACGACAGCAGGCACAGGATTACACTGGAGATCCCTAGCCCATAAATATTATGCCAATAGGGAATTAAAGAAACAGAGAAATGAGTGTTAGTTGAAACCAGTTTTAGGGGTAACAAAGAGAACAAAGGACAATCATTCAACGTATGTGAGACAATCCCCATTTATCCAGTAAATTTTGATGTAAAATATAGTTGTAGATCAGGAAGGAAGGACAAAGGGTAAAAGTAGCCCCAAGTGGACCCTGAAGCAAGGAGGAAGAAAGCAGTAGCATCATACTTCTCCCAGCAAACCACCTGGAATGCTGACAGCTCACCATAGCACACCCTTGCCCCAAACCGAAGACAATGAATGACCTCAAGACAGAGAAAGAAACAGTGGAAGAGTGACCATGACCGCAGAGAAAGGGAAAAATACCAGAAAGTGTGTTCATAACAATTTTGTGTTGTCATTATTGAGATTTTTTGTTCTTGTAATAGAAAAAAAAATAATGAAAATACTTTTTCATATTTGGTTTAATGATTCTTTGTTGTAGTATTAAGATTTTAATTACACTAGGAACAGATTCTTGGCTTTAAATATAAGGTGTGTTTCATTTTGTCCTTAAGAGGATTTAGAATGTAATAGTATAATAATTAATATGGCAGATGAAAGCATACTGGTAGTGATTATTAGCAAATGGATTATGTTTCAATTAATAATATGCCAAGAAATTAAGAGCGTATATGCTTCCCTTACTGAAAAGGGGTAACAGTTATTTCAATACCTTGCAGATTTTTTTAGCACAGAAATTTATCTTGCAATTTTGGTGATGAATCACACAGGAGAAATCTTATGTGAAAGTACAGAAGTGTAGAAACTGAAAATATCATAGAAGTGAGGTGAGAGAGAGATTTTGAAATGCCAAAAGTTAGCTGAAAAGTAAAACATCAAAAGAGATCAGACGCATAGAGTGCATAAACTGGCTCTCTGAAAGTGAGTTTTCTATCGAAAGTCATTTTACTCAAATTACTGGTTTTAATTTACATTCTCAAGGGCCAAATCTGCTTCCATATGGAAAGATTAAAAAACCCACCCCAGTTTATATCCAGTTATATACTTTATAGCATACAAATCTCTCAAATTACTCAAGATTTTTAATGCTTGCCAATACAAATACGCTATCTCACAACATGGTAACAAATAACAAAAACCTATCTAGGAGATACAATACAAACTTCATCAAATCAATTAGGTTTAATATATCACTTTCTCAAAGGCGTATGTTTTGTTTAACGCCATTTGCCAATTTTTTAAACAAAATTACTGGAGACTTAAAAAGCCATTTGGGATGCATTTTGAAGTGAAGCTTCCTACTAGCAGGTACTATACAAAACAGATCATTAGATTTCTCTCTGCAAGTTTAGACCCCAGAACACGGTAAATACTTTGCAACATAAGAAAAATAATGAAATTCCAGATTCATTTATGAATACAGTTAAATTCAAGCATTGTTTCAATAAAAGAGGAGACACGGGCAGCCAGTTCTATACTTAATTTCTGTACTGTTCTGTATATGTTTTAGCCATTTCACAATTATTGTTTTAAAGAAATGCAATCCTTTCTAGCCAGTTTAACTTTGCTCTTGTCCTCAATGAAGGCTACAGAGCTGCAAGATCTGTAGTCAATTTCTAAATAACAATCCATCACTTATTATAAGAATCTCCAATAAGAGAGATACAATTCAAGGACAGGGAGTACAACACACAAACAGTGAAAATGGGTTTCTGTATTTTTAAAAGGTACTGTGCATCTCTAAAACCTCTAACTGTGGGAAGGAAAGGAAATTAATAACTTGCATTTATTGCTGTTTTTTTGAGATGCCTATCTACCCACATAGAGCAGCGTGACTTTTTCCAGCTGTATCTTAGAATAACACACATTACTTTTTTATCCTCATTCCTAGAAGGGGTAAAAAAGCCACTAGTAGCCATGATACCTTTCAAGCTCTTTTGGAGCAATAACTGATGATGAATGTACTGTACAGTATAGGTACTGTGGAGTGTATCAGCACAGAACACATTTCTCATAACCATTAACTGTTACAACAGTAAATACATGCTTTGTCTCCTAATTCAAGTGACTTGACACAGGTTGCCCAATAAGGTCAACTCCTAGGCAGCTGCCTTGGAATCTGAGCACTGCTTTTGCCTTCCCAGTTTACACAGGTTCACAGGTCAATCTGAACTATACACATAAAATCAAACTGAAAATTACACGCAGAAAACTGCAGTGGCAACCTGGTAAAGAAAATGCTTTAAAAATCTTCCTGGTAGCCCACATTCTAGCAATTGAACAAATAAACTCTCCACACCAGAACTGTTGTCTAAAATGCAGCAATTCCTTATGTAAAATGTTAGGAGTTTGCCTAGTTCACTCCATCTGACCTTTTATCCTCTCTGCTTAAGAAATGAAGAGTCTTGACAAGAATCTGAATTGCTTCTTGTTATCAGCACAAAAGGACAGGACTCTGCAAATACCTAAGGAGTGAAGTCCTTCCTCATCTTTGCGCTAGCGTGTCAGAGGGGAAAATATCCATCGATGAATAGTAGGATTTGAAATGAAGTCTAAAATAATCTAGCGGATAAATTTTGGACATGATCTCAAAAGACATCTTTTGCAATACCATGTACTGTGACTCAATCATCATGGCTTGCCATTTTAAGAGCGTTCTGGGTAATGTTGCAAGTAAAAACGCCTAAGGCTGATGAGATACTACCAGAACTTGCAGCGCTTCAACCAGGGGATGAAACCGATAATGGCACTGCTATTGTGCAATCTAATGTTGAAGACAAAACCAATTCAAGAGTCTTAAGTGAACTGGCATTGGAATCAGTGTGTGAGATGAAAGCTCTGGTCTTCCTTCTGAAAGTCTATTAAAACCATTAGATGGATCACTAAAAATAGCATTCCTAAATATTCTCCTAACACAGTACTGGAAATAATACCCATGAGATGCAATTTTTTTATATCAATGGAGGTATCAAATAAAAATTCAGTCAACATTTCTGGGATCCTCTGTTCTGCTGCTAGTAAAAACAGCAGAGGGATTTTATACAGGTAACTTTTTTCTAATTTTTATGAATAGATGATGTAATGAGGCAGAGATGCGTTGTCCATTTTTCATTTAAAAAAGTATCCAACATCTGGGAGCATAAAAGCTCTTCAGAACAAACTAAGAAGCTCTGAAAACACAGGAAAAAAATCCCAGGAGACTTGGCTGTTTGCAACAATGCAGTTTTCAGTTACTAAATTCAGCATATCTATGAGAGTTTCAGTTGAAATTAAAAATGTTATTTTCCATATGGTTAATGAATGCTGGATACCTAGCAGTACAGTAACTCCCCAAAAACAATCAAACCCCAAAACTACAGCTTTCAGAAAAAAGCTCCTGTGCTTCCTCAGTTCTCCAACAGCTGTAAAAAGAACCGCCAATAAGGAACAAAATAATTGCCAATAATACTGTCAAAAACATGGGCTTCCTGTAGTTTTTACGCATCTTGTCAGGCTTTCCCAGTTTAATTTGTTTTTTAGAGTTCAAAAAGGAAAAATATTAATGAAGAATATAATTCTTTTAAATGAAGTATTTATTAGTTATTTATACATTTCATAAAAGCATTTTATTAGGCATGACTTACTCCCCTTATCTAGACACCATCTTCTCCCTTTTTTCTTTTAATGAGCTTTTGTGAAAAAAGCAGCTCTAAGTTTTACTGGAAGAAAAAAGCACCATGTAAGACAATCATAACTACACAATACCTTAGAAGGAATGTATTAATGACTGGCCATTTTCTTGAATGGATCTTGACATGCGCTAGTCATTTTACAGAACTGAGATCATCTGCGCAATCATCTGAGATCATCATCTGCAATCTAGAATTCCCCGATTCTACCAAAAAGAATTTGCAACGTGAACTTGTATGTCCATGTAGATTGGAATAAAAGCAAAAGGACTTCTGGCAGCTGCATGAACTTTGCCAAAACTTCATTTTGCAGTATGGGGCTTTGACAACATTGTGAAGGCAAGAGAACAGTAATGATTAATTAAGGGATTGCTATATACTTTCAGATGTAAGACCTTTTTCTAAAGCATCCTCTAAGTGATATTCATTTTTAAAATAAGTATAATTTTACATTAAATAATATTAGCAACAACAAATGGCATTAATGCACTATGCACTTTTAATTCATTTTAACTCTATTATTGCTTATCAATACAATCAGCAGGATGACAATTACTGAATGGCATTAACACATTTTCTTAAATATGTTTGATCACATTTGGATATTGACCCTATTCACAGGGGTTCAGTTAAATGTGATTAGATGTTTTCTACATTGCAATTTACAGTTACATTCAGATGTAACATGTCCAGCTGCTGCTAAGGAAAACAGCAAATATTTTAGGAAAGAATTGATGTATTAATTTTCTTAATTTAATTCAGAAGATAATTGTGTCTTACAATCTGCATTCAATAAATCATGTAATAGAATGATTCTTGATTTGCAGAATGCTCTGCAAGACAAAACACACAATTCCCCAAAACATTCAAACATTAAACTTCTGATCTGAAACCCTGAGGTATGAAATTGGAATAAAATTGCTGTCTCCAGAGATATAGTGCACGGTTAAACATAGGAAATACCACTGATCACCTAATTTTACATGATTTTTGACACAGACATCTATTTTGGTGTGCTAATTACTGTTTTACTCAGTTGATCTCTAAAAATATTTAATTAGGAGTCCCAAAAATGTTAGACTGATACATATAAAATTCAAGCTTTCTGGAGGTAGTGATTCTTTAAGAAGTATTATCATGGAAAAATGCTGATAATTAGAAAAATATTTAGTTTCATATATAAGAGACTTACTTTGGAAGAAACAAAGAGCTTGCTTTAAGATCTTGTTAACCCTTTAGATATAAAAATAAACCAGTACCAGATAACTTCATCTTTGAACTGATGTAATAAAAGCTGCCAATGGGCACATAAGCTGAAAGCGTCACAAAAGAAGGTATCTGCTCATATTGTTGAATCAGAGCAGAACAGCAAACCATCAATATGATGTGGCTTTGAAAAGGCAAAAACAATTATAGGATATATCAGTAACCTACTTCTAGCTGAGCTAAAATACACAGAATCAAAGAAAAGCCCAGTTTAGAAGGGACCTCAAAAGATCATCTGGTCCAAGCTTTCATGGGAAAGGGAGCCTAGGTGACAAATAAAATACACGTGCTGCTGCCCAAATAAACTCACATTCCATTTACAGTCCTAGCCATGTGATTTCAACATGCATATTCATGAAAGTTGAAAATAAGTCTTTAAAATGCAAATAGCCATTTACATGGAAAAAGAAGAAATGATTGGCTTATACTGTACCAAAATTCATGGACAATTTTCTAAAAAGTACTGTTCTCAATTAATGTACTGCTAATACAGAAGGAAGGATCTGTATTAAGCTGTAAAATGTTGGATTGGACTGGATAACCCTAGACACTGTTCTGGTGTTGACAACCATGCTCCTGACTCTGTGTCCCTAAAAACTGAGCCTTAGATGCTGCTTCTCAGATTTTTCTCTTCTTTCAGTTACAATGATGGCAGAACTTAAATTAGTAACAAGTAGTTATTGAAACACCTTAACAGTCATCTGCCAACCTTCTACACTATTTCCTAATGAAAACTGAGACACCTGACTAGGCAGCACAGTCCACATTTTTCACCAGTCTACTCAGTTATTTGAAAATTATGATGTAAATTAACACACTGCAATACAGTATTAAGCACATTAAAGCTTAACTCCAAACTGACTACTGGCTAGTTTTAGAATTTCCTCAGTTAACCCTATACAATCATCCTATTGTCATTTAGGTTAACAGTGGAATAGAATCACAGAACCACAGAATGGTTTGGGTTGGAAGGGACCACAAGGATCATCTAGTCCCAACACCCCTGCCACAAGCAGGGAGACCCTGCACTAGACCAGGTTGCCCAAAGCCCCACCCAACCTGGCCTTGAACATTGCCAGGGAGGGGGCCTCCACAACTTCTCGGGGCAAATGTTAAGGCCAGTACTACTGAAACCAGTTTTGGAAAGAATTCCAACTTTTTCTTTGTTTCTTAGCTTTTTTATGATTTTCTTACAAACTTATAAAAGCCTTTTTTACTTTTCTTAACCTTTCATTATTCTAAAGTGATGCAGTCCGACACTAATATCCACACTAAGCCAATAATTTTACAAAAAAGGACCAAGTTGAACGATAGTAAAGAACATAAGTAACGTTTTTTTATTAAAAATATTTTCCTGTTAAAGTTCAAACAAAAATCCACAGCTAACTATCAAGGAATTTGCTAATTTTCTGTGAATCACTCCTAGTAACTGATACTCACTGCTTATGAAAAATAGCCTAACAATCTACATTATATGCATCTTGGTCTGATAGTACCATTCTGAACAATGCATTAATGCTATGGTTTTTAATTTACTGTGCAAGTAATGAAGCCACATATGCAAAGACAAGAAGCTAATAAAAAGCATAGTAGTAAGGAAAGTCGGCATACCAGAGCTGCCATGGCCCAGCCAGTTTTGTTGTAGATGAACTCTAAGTTATTCCTCCGCAGATATAACAAGCCACCCACAAGAGATACCAGAAGAGCCAGTGCAATTGTACCAGAGTAGTTAGGAGGCCTGAACACTCTAATCTGGAGAACATAAATGCAAATAGAGATCACAAATAAATGAATACATACAGATCACCTTCCATACAAACAAACAGGGAGCATCTGAAATCTGGTTTCAGAGTCAAAAGTTTAATCCTAAAATAAGAAAAAATAGCACTTCCTTTAATAAGCACATAATATGAAGAAAGTTGAACAGTTCAAAATGATGCTTAGAACTCCAAAACATTATTTCTTCAATAGATTTGCAAGTTGTATATGAATTAGGAGCAGTTACCTTTGGTTCCATCTCTTTGTATATAGCTTTGCAAAGCACGTTTTACTTATTAACAACTAGTTATCACAATTACCACTGCTTGTTTCTGTCAAGAAGCTGGATTTAACAAAGCAAGAATGGAATATAATCTGCAGACTTCAGAAGTTACTACAAGTACCACGGCTGTATTTTTATTTTTTTTTTAATGTGTTCTAGAGCTTGCATTTGAGAGCAAAAAGAAGTATTAAGGAAAGACGGAATTTGTCATCAGCCTGTCTCAGACTACAAAGATATGTTTGGCCTCAACTTTTAAAATTGTCGAAAGACTTACATGAACATCTGTTCTGTCAGCTATCCATTTAGCTAGCTGCTCAGCTGCAAATCCGATTCTCTGCAGGTCAAATGTGTCAGCTCTCTTGGGTTTACCTTTTGGAGGAAAATGCATGAAAGTCGGAGCAGAGTTCATGTTCAGCTACAAAACCAGGAAAAATAGCAGAAAAAATATTAGTAACTCTATCCTCAAAAATCTTTAACTTACGTATAAGACAACATGAGTGTAATTAGCATGAAAAAATATTATTTGCCTCCACATGTTACTCTTTTTTATACATTTTCATGTACAGTCCTGCAAAAAAAGAGTGCCCAGAATATCCTTTCCTATTTTCTCCTCATAGATACTTTGGGATATTTAATTATTCAGAGTACTTCACCCACAAGCTTTTCTGAGTAAGACTATCTTATGCTTTAAAGTTCTCATACGCTGTAAGAACTTTCCTGCAATTAGTAAAACAGTGACCCCCCCACACCCATGCAATCTATTGCAGTGCATTAGGTTATAATTCTAGGGCGGGGAAAATAAAGTTCAAATAGCTTGACACTGTTTCTCTCACCTAGCTCCCAGTGCAATAAAACATTTGAATAATTGAAAATTAACATAAAAATACTTTAAAATGATGCAATATGAAGATCTTTAAACAACAAATGCAGAGTAAGCCTGTTTGCTTAATTCCTACAAAATTAGTTTTATCACATTACCAAAACATTATTTAACCAAGTACAGAACTGAATTTATCATTAGAAATTACCAACCATTAAAATATTTTTCATCTAAGCAACAAATAGCCACCTTTTTTTAGTGAACTGATTCAGAAATAAAACTATTCTGAGAAAGGCTAAGACAAAATATTTTATAAGATACAGAAACATCCTGACATTGTGTAGAGTTTGGGGGCAGTTGGACTGCAACTGCTTTGTCATTTCTCTAAAAACAATAAAAGCTTAAAATCTGTGCCACATTAATTTGGTTGGGTTTTTGCTACAGCATCAGTATTACATGACTTGTTTGCACATATAAATGTAAGGTCAGATCTACATTTCCCCCAAATCTACCTTAAAATAGTCATTACTATCCCTTATTCTTAATACTGTATTTCTCAAAGACAGTAAAAAATTTACAAATTTTATCTAATTTGGTCTAACTTTTACATTACTTTAAATGCATACTACCTGAAATAAACAGAATCTCCACCCTTTTGCACAAGGAATAACCTGGACTGGACTATCCTAATATGCATTGGTTGGCTTAAGACAAGATCAAACACAACATATTTTGTACTATTGTAACCATGTAGGGTAACGTAAGATGATTCTGAACCAAAATCTTTAAAGCAAACTCTTAAGCCATTAATAAACATTATAATATATTCTAAGATGTGAATTGGAAGCAAAAATGTTTACTAAACATATCAATTACTCTTTTAAAATTAAGTATTTCAAAAATCAATATTACATAGAGAACTTCAAAACTTGTCACTCCTCTCTGCATTTTTAGCTTCAATCAATGGATGACTATCCGAGAAAAGCATGTCAGTATTCAGCAGTAATTTTTCAAGGCATACATTTTGCCTTAATACTGAATTTAAGAGGGGGCCGTACAATGTTCTCCAGCAACTGATTTTTTCACTCTTTATAGCCAATATACAAAATCTAAACCAGTCTCTTCTCTTTTCCTGAATAACTTCCAGACCAATACAAATATTACTGGAGATGATGAATATTATATTACACAAAAGAAATTAAAAGGCTCTTTTAGTTAAGAGCTTTTTTCCCCCTGAAGCTAAAGTAGAGGAAATTTTCAGATGCATTGCACTTAATTCTAGAAAATGACATTAACAATGCACTGAAAAAAAAATTTGCAGATGTATAAATGTACTCTATAAACAAACATTAGAAACTACACTTGGAAAACACTGCAAGTGGCTACTTGTATAATCGGTCTTCACTAATGTCACAGGAACTCCAGTGCCTGGTGTTTGTAACAGGAAGAATTTATATACAAAATGCAAAAGTACACATCTACACACAGAAAATAATTTGTCTTGTATCACTTGGCAAATAAACGTGGTTCTAAAAACTAAGAATGTTTTACAGTATCCAACGTTTACCTGTTGAAAAACATCTGCCCCTTCATCATAATCCACTATTGTGAAAAACAGCTTGTTTGAAAAAGCAGATGAATAGCGCCATGAATTAGCCAGCACTTGATATTCTTCATTAGCTTGCCTGTTAAGGAAAAGAAAAACGTACATCCATGGGGCATTTGCTGACAAAAAACATTCTATAACCAGCTACAGCAGTCAGACGAATTACACCTGCAGTATCACTCTCAACATCCATACTACCAATTAAAAGCAGTTTCAGCTAGCTATGCAATTCTTCGCTTCAAACATGCCTTCTCCAGAATTAGAAACGTTTTAAGACAGACCAGAGACATTCCAAGATGATGTTAAGAAAAACTGATGTTTTCTGTCTCAAAAAATAGGAGCGACCCGAGTGGCAAGCATCATGCAAATCTCCTACCAGATCCATGCAAGGAGATGCTTACGTGGCCCTTGAGTACATCATCAGGATTTACTGGTTGGGTTTTGTTTGTTTGTTAGTTCATTTTAAAAGGAAAAAACAAAAACCCCCACAACAAATCAACCAAAACAAACAACTTGAGCTGTCTGCATGGAGAGGAAAGGAAAAAAGTAATTCTGGAGAATTCTGGAATCCTTACCAGCAGAAACACTCTCTAAACACACAATCACAGAACCATAAAAACACGTTTTTCCACATGACAAAACCATATTGATGAATAATCCAGAAAAATATTGGGGAAAAAAAAAAGAGAAAATATTCTTGTAATACTTTTGGCTTTGCACAGGTTCCTTTGCTAAATATTTCCATATTACTGATTAATCATATCTGCTGTAGAGTCCAACCTGAGGTTCTACCACTTGGCAACTTATCTTTGCATGTGTAAGATGCAGAAATAGTATAAATAAATATATTCTGCAGCTTTTCTCAAAACAGTATTTCTATAAAACCAGTCCCATGTGTTTGGTGGTGCAGAACATATTTAAAAGCTGTATATGCAAAAATCTGTTTGCTGCAAGAGAAACTCTGCACTAAAACACATAATATTTATGGTTACAAAAACCAGATGTCATAAGACCCTCCCCCATTTCCTCATAACCAAGATCAGACTTAGGTATTAATTATATTACATTCAGCACAACTCTGCTGGGGTTATATCAAGGAATAGATTGTTTTTTTCTTGTACAATGTA
The DNA here is from genome assembly GCA_013399095.1 of Psophia crepitans. Classification (NCBI taxonomy): domain Eukaryota; kingdom Metazoa; phylum Chordata; class Aves; order Gruiformes; family Psophiidae; genus Psophia; species Psophia crepitans. The sequence continues at coordinate 70,471 of VWZZ01005401.1, read as the reverse complement.
TCGTTAAAATGAAATTTTATCACTTCTTATCCCTCAAAAGAATAAATCTTATGAAGTACAACAAAACTCAACTTTCACTCTTAAGTAAAACTTAACACACTTATTCAATGGGTGAAGGTTGCAATTAAAAAAAAAAAAAAGGATAAAGGCATTAGATTGGTTATTTCTAGAAATTGACACTAATATTAAGCAGACTAACATATTCACTGTCCTCCTGAAGAGGGCAGTCAGACAACATCAAAGGAATGCTGTAAAATCTTAAGTCATATCTGTAGGGCACTGTTCTGTTAAACCTGCTATATTAAAGCTGGACCACTTTTATTATAAGAACAAGATAAAAATCACTTCATCTTGATGCCATCATTCCTCTTAGTCTAACCTTTCACTTGTGATGAAACAGTGTTTATGGGAAATTCAGATACTCCAGTTATGCCACCACTATTCGAGAACACTCTCGTTCCTGTTGATCTCCATGTATTTTGCATCTTTGAACTATTTTGGATGAATATAACAGTTGGAAGTATACTTCAGAAATTATCATTTTGCAAAAGGTTGTCTTAGATTTTCTATAACAGATTCAAAGCACAATTTTATCCTCACACTGAAGATGGCAAAGCATTCTGTAATACAACCTCATAGCAGGTCTTGAGGGGTGTGGAGATGTGAGAGTGAAACAAGGAGGAGCAGTAATACAAAATTAAAGGATTACCACATACAGAACTGAAAAATATCCTACAATCCACTATATAATTTCCAACAGATACAATGCTGATTCAAATCACATTAATAACTTTTTGTAGCATTGGCTACTCCTTTACAGGCATAGTAATAGTAAAAAGCATAAGCACTTGGCTGAAAAAAATTCAGCCTCCAATTAACATCAGGCAATATCAACTCTGTCACTACTTATCTACCTATCTCCATCACTAGTTAATATCAATTCTATCAGTTTGTTTCTAAGAAGTAATGTTAATTATATGAAATAATAATTATATTAAATACTATAAAGACATCAGGCAGAACTACACTTGCTAGGAACTCAGAAAAATAACATTAGCACTGCTCTTATTAGTTTGATGGGATTTATTTTTTTTTTATAAAGAAGATTGAAATGTTATTGCTGCTACAGTCACCTCAAGAATTTTATCATAACAACACAGGATCAAGCAACAACAGTAATATTAACCAGCTACTAGAAAATAGTGGCCAGATCAAAAGGGAATGCTACTATTAGATTTACCTAGAAAATTCAACATACTGAAAAGTAAGCCGCTAAGTAAATGCTGCACAAAAATTTCTTCCATTACACAAGAGGTACTCATGAAATATTAAAACTTTTATTTAAAGAGATTAATTATGTGGGTATCTACAGCAGATAATCAGATTTGTACAGCTTGAGCTGTATTAAATTAGATTAATTTTATTCTGTTAGTCCAACATTATAGTAAGGAAAACACAAATGGGAGAGAAAAGAGATTGTGGAATGATTTGCCAAAGAAAGAAGAACAGTATCGTTTTTCGGCACACTACGGACTGTCCAAAACATTTACAAATGTACAGCTGGCAAAGACTGCACTACCAGGTCACCTACCTGTTCTTATCCATCTGTTTATACTAAACTGTGATCAATGCTACAATTTACCTCCCAAACAGCTTTTGGCTTTTATTTGGAATGGTCTTCCCAAATTGAAAAGTAGGGGCTAAGCGCATGTTTTAACTTCTTCTCAACATCAAGAGGATAATAAATTCAGAATGCTTATTGGCTTTTATATTTGTTTAGTCATAAAGTCATGACAAAAATCACTGAAGAATCTACATATGTGGCCAGAAAATTTACGACCTAAGACGAAATGAAGAGTATGGACACTAGTTGAAAACTAGATTGTTTATGCAATCTAGATAGAATAGTATGGATTTTATCTTGCTTTCTCCTATTTACAGCATCCCATGAAGCTTCCAATATTCTGCAGAAAAGAAGTTATGAGTTCATATTTTGTAGAAGATGTAAAGTAAAAAAATAAAAGATAAATTTGTGACCACAGAAAGAATAAGGAGTCTCTTATGATACAAGTATAAAATTATTGCCCTGTTAAACAGGACTCATCAATACTTCCATCAAGATCCTGAAGTGCATTGGAAAAGCAATTGCAGAGCTTTCAACAGCTCCTTCCACATTTCATGTTCCTTCTTTGAAGGAAAGTTCAAAAGATAATTCCCTCTCAGCACAGTTAAGAGACCTGTCAGTGATTTTCTCACTCCCTGCTCTTGATCAACCAGCAAAAAACTGTAAGGCAGAGGATCCTGTTTCTTCTTTCTGATGATACCTCCTTGATTGTCAGAATTCTTTTTGCTCTTGACCTACTCTTTGATTGGCTACCTGAAAACAGTTCTCTGAGATGTCTTCTTGAATAGGGAAACCAACAGAATTTCTCTCTTTTCTAGATTAAAAACCTCCTCTCAGAGGTCTCATTGACAGGGTAAATATTAAGAGAATTATGTGGAATCTCTTCTTTCACGTATTTTGCCATTTCCTGCTGCACATTTTGAGTCAACAGCAGAAGGCAGCTACATTCAGAGCCCTTTATGAAACACGTACTACATTAAACTCAAAACTTAAAAATGCACAAACCATATGTTGAATTCTAACTTACCTTTTATATACTCCTGAAAGAAAAACAGAAGAAATAGCTCAAGCAGTTGACTGAGCTCATTCTGCAGCAGACTCTCTGCATTAGCTACAAGGTTGCTCCAATAGATGCCATTAGTAACTTCTGACAGTTTTCAGCCTTGTCACCCAAATGCAACAAAAGAAGTCTTCAGAAAACATGTGCCATATCTGCAAAGATGACCCATCTCCCTCATGTCCTACATACATATATATATATATGGTTTATGTATCTGCTTTCTACGTATATTTACACACGCATATGTATTTATAGACACACACAGCCCTTCAGCTAATGGGAGTAATCAGTGCTCCTTTCAATATAACGAAACTTCCGATGCTTTTAAAAATACAATAGTCTCGTCAACATGGGGGTGAAGAAAATTCTTGGCTACACAAACTTCTCTTCATTACCAGCCAATTCTAGCTGCTTTTTCATAAATCCTGTCTTTGCAAAACTGTGCTTTCGAAGAATTTGGAAGCAGGTTTGTTACTTCTACAGTAAAATACTACTAAACATCATCCAGGACTGAAATAACACAATTTTCAGTTTGTGCAGTTTACAAGTTTGTCTCCACAAGTCGTCACCTGCCATTACTATAGTCTTCCTCTTCTGCATTTCCTCATCTTTCTCCTCATCATTTATGATGCTAATTCTAGGCTTTAATCTTCATTCACAGTGATTCAAATGGGCTCAGTTACATCCTTAAAAGACACATTTGGGAATTCATAGATATAAAAGGCATAGTAAAATCCATTTGTTTCAGGTAGCTTGAAATTCAGAAAGACATGTATATGTCTAATTTACATGTTTTAATCATTATCACGTAACAAACTAGTGGCACAGGTCAAGGTACAGACCCTATTCACTGAAACTCAGAGCCTCTGACACTGCTCTGATCTTTTCAAGGAAACATTGCTCTGAGAAAAAAACAATGAAACAAAATATGCATCTTTTTGTTTATGGGCTTCAGCTGTTGGGGAAAAAAACCTCAAATGATCAGTTTTATTTCTTTGACCCAGATTTCCCCTTCTAAATAAAAACATGCCAACAATGAATCTGAAAAATTAACCAAAAATGTGACCTGTTTAGCAAAAAACCAAGACATCTCTGATATGCACCTGTATGCAAAGCAGAGACGGTTGCTTCTGACAGTGAGATGAGAGAAGCGGAGCTTAGAAAGTAAAATAAAAGACCTCATACAATTTGCTTATGCAGTGATTAGATTGTACAGCAACAAACAGAACAAGTTAATGATAACAATGAAAGATGCAGAGGAGCAATCAGCACCGTGATGGTTTCAGCAGGCTAGTGCTAAAGCCCATGTGCAGTTGAAAATCAAAGCACTAGTACTCAGCCAAGTGGAGTGGGGGGGTGTGTCATCGAAGTCTGGTTCATAAAATGGTGCAGATCCCTTTGGGAAAATGTAGTAATAATAAAACAGAGGAACGGATTGCAAGAGGCAAGAAGACAAAGACCAGAGAAGTTGGAAAAGAATTTTCACAAAAAAATGCATTTCTGTCAGGCTAGCAGTTACTGTTTACCTGGATGAAATACAAAGTACAGACTGAGAAACAGTCTCTTCATCTCTGTGAAGATGCTGTTGTCAGAGTGACTGTTCTTTTGTTCTTCCTACATACAGGAGTAATTTTTGTCAGCAGTGTGACTGAATGATGTGGGTAACAGAAGTTATCTGGTTGAATGAACAAGTAAGAACAAAGGAAAAAGGGAAGCTGGTCTTATATTCTGAGGAGTCTCTGTTTAGAGTTAGATTATTTCTGACTGTTCATCCAAACAAAGAAAAAAAGCCAAACCGATTCATGATCACAGTGCATCGAAAGGCCCTTTAGTATCTGCTTCCAGTGCGCTGCTGCAGAAGATACACATCAAAAATAGTAGAACCACAGAATGGTTTGGGGTGGAATGGACCTGAAAGATCATCTAGTTTCACCCCCCTGCCATGGGCAGGGACACCCTCCACTACACCAGGTTGCCCAAAGCCCCATCCAACCTGGCCTTGAACACTGCCAGGGATGGGGCCTCCACAGCTTCTCTGGGCAACCTGTTCCAGTGCCTCACCACCCTCACAGGAAAGAATTTCTTCCTAATATATAATCTAAATCTCCTCTCTTTTAGTTTAAAAGTAATAACATGTAAAGTCAATTAAGACTAAATTTAATTTCCTGGGACCAAAACTGTTTAATCAAACGTGCTTCCAAACCCACTCAGAAAAACCCCCACACCTTCAATTGTTAGAAACACATCCCACCCCAACCAATGACTTCACATTCGAGAGCACATAGGATATCTAATCTGTTATGGTTCATTTGTCTCTCAATACCAGCCATTTCATACTGAACTTAAACAATTGTGTCAACAGGAAAACTGGCATTTATGCTACCACTTACGCAGTTGTGAAGGCATCAGATGGCTTTCAATAGTTTTTTGGACCAGAAAATTTAAACTTGTTTGTCCACAAAGCTAGATGGAAATGTTGTACTCCAAATTCTGCTTTACGATAAAGACAGAATTTCCTTGAAAAACACTCTAGAGGCATGATTAGAGGCACTACTAACGTGCTGCTGGTTTATAGAAGCCTTCATGTGTTAGGATTGGATTGATTCAGAAAGCCTACAGATATATTTTCCAGTCCATCGTTTGTGAAAATATTTCATGAAGATGAATACAGAACCAATCTCAGTCTCAAAGATGACAAACTGGTAGTTGTCTTTTAGAAACACCTATAAATCAACCTAACTTGTTCTGAGCATAGAATAAATTCCAATCAGTAATGCAGACATATGATTTCTAACTTTTAAAAGTATATATTGAAACAGGATAATGTCAAAAACTAAAAGCAAAACAAGCGAAATTAAGGGAAAGCATTAAATAAATCAATACAACATATGTCAGGAACAAAAAACCCTAGCATTGAATGAACAGGTAAGTTTCAAAAAATTGACAGAGCATTAAAAAAATTCGAATTGATTTTTCTCAAGATGATACATAAGATTATGTATTCACTTCTTGCAATGATAAAGAAATCTTTTTCATTCCATTGGAAAAAAAGATCTTATGTTAAGTAACCTTTGCTAGAGAATACCTACAAAACACACAGTATGCCTTGTTTTACTGAAAAAAAAAGATCAGCTCCTTTGAAAAGATGATTTTATTTTTTTTTTACATACAGAAGTTTCATCCAAATATCTTGAGTCCCAGGGACGACTTCATATGTAGCATTTTAAGAATAAATTGGTATTTGATGCCAGTTTGATGCCAGCACCAGCAATACATGCCCAGAACTCAGAGAAGGATGATGGGTCAGCAGGAGAGCACCTGAAGTGCAGCACAAAGAAACTGCAGCCACCCAGCCAGTCAGTCAGCTTCATCTGGGGCCTAGCTTAAACGCCTCTGCACAAATGCACGTGGCATGGGGAACAAACAGGAGGAACAAACAGGAAGAGTTGGGAGATGTGATTGCCTGCAGGGTTGTGATCTTATTGGCATCACAGAGACGTGGTGGGATGGTTCCTATGGGTGGAGTGATAGAATGGAAGGATACAGGCTCTTTAGGAAAGACAGGCAGGGGAGAAGAGGGCTGGTCATGTCAATGACCAGCTGGCATGCACAAAGTTCTGCCTGGGGATGGATGAGGGGCTGACCAGGAGCTTATGGGTCAGGATTAAAATGAGGGCAGGAACTGGGGACACTATAGTGGGGGTCTGCTACAGGCCACTTCACCAGGAAGACCAAGAGGATGAGGCCCTCTACAGACAGATAAGAGCAGCCTCACATTCACATGGTCCTCATGGAGGACTTCAACCCTGAGATCTGTTGGAAGGACAACACAGCAGAGCATAAGCAATCCAGGAGGTTCCTGGAATGTGTTGAGGATAACTTCCTTCTCCAAGTGATATGGAAGCCAAAGAGGAGACGTGCCAAACAAGGAGGGGCTGGTGCGGAATGTGAAGCTCAAGGAATTGTCTGAGCAGCCAGGGATCAGGTTAGGAAAGCTAAAGCCGTGACAGAACTAAATCTGGCCAGAGATGTCAAGGGCAACAAGAAAAGCTTCTATAGATATGCCAGTGTTAAAAGGAAGACTAGAAAAAATGTGGGACCCCTCCAGAAGGAAATGGGAGACCTCGTTACCCAGGATATGGAAAAGTGTCAGGTATTCAATGACTTTTTTTGCCTCAGTCTTCAAGTGCTCAAGCCACACCACCCAAGTCACAGAAGCAAAGGCAGGGACTGGGAGAATGTACTGAGAGAACTGCCCACTGTACGAGATGATCAGGTTTGAGATCATCTAAGGAACCTGAAGGTGCACAAGTCCATGGGACCTGATGAAATGCATTCACAGGTCCTGAGGGAAGGGGTAGATGAAGTTGCTAAGCCATTCTCCATTATATTTGAGAAGTCGTGGCAGGCTGGTGAGGTTCCCACTGACTGGGAAAGGAGAAACATAACCCCCATGTTTAAAAAAGGAAAAAAGGAAGACCTGGGGAACTACAAGTCAGTGTGTCTCACCTCTGTGTCCCGCAAGATCATGAAGCAGATCCTCCTGGGAACTATGATAAAGCACATGGAAAATAAGGAGATGACAGCCAACATGGCTTCACTAAGGGCAAATTGTGCCTGACAAATTTGGTAGCCTTCTACAACAGGGTTACAGCTTGGTGGATAAGGGAAGAGCAACTGATGTCATCTACCTGGGTTGTTGCAAAGCATTTGACACTGTCCCACACGACACCCTTGTCTCTAAATTGGAGAAAGAGGATTAGATGGATGGAGCACTCGGGGGATAAGGAATTGACTGGATGGTTGCATTCAAAGAGTTACGGTCAATGGCTCAATGTCCAAGTGGAGACAAGTGGCGTTCCTCAGGGGTCAGTATTGGGTCTGGCACTGTTTAACATCTTTATCGGTGACATGGACAGTGGGATCAAGTGTACTTTCAGCGAGTTTGGCAACAACACCAAGCTGTGTGGTGCGGTCAACATGCTGGAGGGAAGGGATGCCATTCAGAGGAACTTTGACAGGCTTGAGTGGTAGGCCCATACAAACCTCATGAAGTTCAACAAGGCCAATGGCAAAGTCTTGCACATGGGTCGGGGCAATCCCAAGCACAGCCACAGGCTGGGAAAAGAACAGACTGAGAGCAGCACTGAGGAGAAGGACTTGTCAGTTGATGAAAAGCTCAACAGGAGCTGGTAATGTGCCCTTGCAGCTGAGAAAGCCAACTGTGTCCTGGGATGCATCAAAAGAAGTGTGACCAGCAGATTGACGGAGGTGATTCTCCTCCTCTACCCTACTCTCATGAGACCCCACTTCGGGTACTGCATCCACCTCTGGGGTCCCCAGTACAAGAAAGACATGGACCTGCTAGAGTAAGTCCAGAGGAGGGCCATGAAGGTGATTAGAGGGCTGGAGCACCTCTCCTCTGACAACAGGCTGAGAGAGTTGAAGATGTTAAGCCTGGAGAAGAAAAGGCTCCAGGAAGACCTTATTGCAGCCTTCCAGTACCTGAAAGGGGCCTACAGGAAAGACAGAGAGGGACTGTTTACAAGGGCATAGAATGACAAGACAAGGGGTAATGACCTTAAGCTGAAGGAGGGTAGATTTAGATTAGATATTAGGAAGAAATTCTTCAATGCGAGGGTGGTGAGACACTGGAACAGGTTGCCCAAAGAAGCTGTAGATGCCTCTTCCCTCGAAGTGTTCAAGGCCAAGTTAGATGAGGCTTGGAGAGTGTCCCTGACCATGGCAGGGGAGTTAGAGCTAGATGATCTTTAAGTTCCCTTCCAACTCAAACCATTCTATAATTCCATTATTATTGCCATATAGTTTCACAAATCATCAAGTGATTTATGTGATTGACATTACAATATCCTCCTTGCCGCGCACTGAAAAGCCTTGGATTCTGAGACAAGTTTGGTCAGCTTTCCACATGTAGGTCTTTGCTATATGAAAAGGTAAGACTTTTTTAAAAAGTTTAAACATCTTGCCTCCAAATCACATCAAATAAGTTATACGCAAAATTTGGAACTTCTCTGGTGTTAAAAAGGATGGGGGGTGTGAGGGGAGGAATCCTTCCTGCATACCTTCTAGACAACGTCCAAAGTACAGCACTTTTCAGCAATGGACAGGCATAATAGTCCTTGGTCTGGTAAAGAACTTGAATCACCAAACTGACTTTGCATTCACTTGGAGGAGTGCCAAAAGTTGACTAACTTTCTGAATACAAGAAACTACCTCTGCATCTTTGGTAGTAAAATCATTCATAACACCTGCTAGAAAAGTCATACTGATTTTACTGTAAGGAGGGACTCATTTTAACAATAAACATTCTATATAACCAAATGAAAAAATAAACTATATTCTTTATGTATCTGATTTAACAAGATAGGGCACACATCATCTATTCTGGCCTCAAATGTGCAAATCTGCAACGGCCTGCTCTGATGATGATCAGTTTTTACTGCTCTTCTCAAGAAGAGGACCAGATTTACCACCATTGCTCCTCATCCTGTTATATTTATTTATTTTTTAATAATGCTGTGTTTTTCATGCTTAGCATTTGATGCAGCTCTCTGTGACACCAGCATATGAACATTTTTCCCTTTTGAAAAAACTGCTCCCCTGTTCTTTATAAACAGGACATTCAGAAGAGATAAAACACTGAAATGTCAAATCCAGCCACCAAAGGGAAAAGAGGAAACCTTTTTTAATTTTCTGTTAGATAGTCCTGTGATGCATAAACTAACCAGATGCAATTTTAGGGTGGGTGCAGGGAGGAAGTACAAATTCTTAAGACAAAGTTACTCAAAGATTTTAGTCTAGGTGCTTTTTTGTATTTGAAATGTGGCATTGATTTTTTTGTATGCAATTGTTCTGAAAATATTTTGATGAGTAACAGTTAACTTCAATCTTGGACAAAAGCATCCTCACAGAACATTAAAGATTAAGTTAAAAATCTATTTTTCCTTTAGGCAAAGTGGCTACTGAATAGCTAACAATAAAGTAATGCATGCATTTTAGTTCAGTATATCCTTTCAGTGCTTCTGTCCATTAATTGGCCATTGATTTGAAAAATGTCGATTTTCCTGATAATGGTTTTATGTGCAGTACGATCAACCTCATTAAATTCCTTTTATTTCATATGAAAAAGTGGATCGCAACTTCACATTTACTTAAACAAACCCTACTGAAAGCAGTAAGCTCATTTTTTTTCCCTTCATTTTATTCTTAAAGATTTTCAGTTGCTTCTATACATAAATGGCTAGCCTGGCATATTACAGGATGAAAATTATAAGCTCTTTTTCAGTACAGTAAACAACATACAGTTGTAAGCAAAATTAAATTCCTTAATAACAGCAATATTTATGTTGTTTTCACATGCCCTACAAAAGTCATACATAACACAGGGAAAGAATATACTATCGTCATTGTAATGACAAACACACTGACCTTTATAAAGCTAAACTTGGTGCATTTCCTGTAGCTGGATAGGAAAATAAGGAATGATTTAAAACAGTATGTTAAATTTTGAACTCCTATTTCATCTCCTAAAGTTGAATTCTGTCAACACAAAGAAAAATTAACAGCAACCAAATACCAGAAGTTTTAAATAAAAAATTCCTTTGACTTAAGAACATTGGAAAGCTTCTGTACCTACTCCTTCACCTTCACAGTTCAGATGGGGAAGATGAATTCATGGAATGCAATTTATATACTCTCCCCCAAAACTGACCAACGGACTTCAATGACAAAAACTATAAAATAAAAATCTAGTAAATCCCATATACGACTACAGCTACACAAGTTAAGTTTCTATTGCAAATGTTACATTCCAACACCTAAGTAGTCTACCAAACTGGTACATTTTACCAGCTTTGTGTATTGTTTAAAGTGCACTTATTAAAAATGAAAAAATAATGTTTCTTCATATACAGCTTATGCTTTTCATAGTTCTATGGAGTGTTTCGCTGCCTATTTAAATACTATTTAGTACTCCCTGCACAATAATCCCATCTTACTAAGCACAGTAATTTCTAATGCATATCTTGGCTGAAGAGGGTTTTATTAGCTCTGTTTCTGATTTAGTAAGGTAATTAAGTGCATGACTAGCTTTCAGTCCCTTGACCCTATTTCCACACCTATCATTAGTCATTTTTGGATTCACTTATTGAACTAGGAACTTGCAGAGAAAGATCTTGAACTTAGAAAAATACATACTCTAAAGTGAGACACCAGAACATATCAGAGTTCAGTGCCAGACAATATTCCACAAAAAGTATGTCCTCGTGGAATAAGGTGCTTGCATGTAAGAACTGTCCAAAGCTGTGAAATCGCAGGGTAACTCACATCTGCATCAGGGCCTTGGACATCTCAACTGAAGAAATCAGTGAAGTGTCATGTTAATAAATGGTAATGAATCATTTCTGTCACATAATGTCTTTGGAAAGATCATGGTTGACCGATAATAAAATAAAGCAGATTTCATAAAGAGGAAGTGTTCCTCAGTTGTGTACATTTTATTCAACTGTAATTTAATAAAACCCCAAACCAGGAAGCACTTCTACAATTTGACATATAGATTAAAATACAGTTAAAAGGAAACAAGAGCCTGTTAAATAGTAAGCATCTATCCCATGCAAAGAACAATCCTACTCAGTGCATTTCACACTGATTAAACCTTCACTTGAAAACTGTGGTGAAGAAGATGAAAGAGATCAGGAAGGTATAAATTACCTGCAAACAGAGCACTGCCGCTGTGGCTGCAGAGCGGTGAACATCACTATCACAGAGTAGTTACGAGGTGGAGCTTTCACAAATCTTCGGAATTTATCTCCGTTCATGCGGATGACCGAGCGCCTTGAGCTCCACTCCATGAGCTGTTCCACCTTCTCAGCCAAAAGATTCTGTAATTGAGGACAAGGATAAGGAATGTTTAAGTTCAAGTACTTTGTACCTCTACATCCTCAGAGCTCCTATCGACTTAAGCAGGAGGTTGGGGGCACCTGTATATAGTTTATAGCACAATTTAGTCTTCTATGTAGACAAGTAGATTTTTAAGTATTGAAAAAATTAATGTGGTCTTAAACAGAAAGGATACATAAAATGCAATTAAAGAGGTTGCTAATGAAGGCAAAGGAGTAGAGTAAGGCTGACTGTCTAAATACAAGATACCCATAGAGCAATCATTTAATTAAAGTTGGAAGCTTTAGAAATAGCAGCATTAAGTTATATTTATTCTATTTAGTAAAAATCACAGCAGGATATTGCCAGTCACTCAAATACTAAGATGAAAGAAAAATGCAGCTACAAAGAGAGAAATAATTATTATGTTCAGAATTTCCTTACAAATATTTATCATATTGAATTTAAATTAATACAAGCTTTATATTTTGTTAAAGACAGGAGTGCACTGTCTTATAAACCCTTCTAGGCACATCCCATTATGAACAACATTTTCAGTAACTTTGAAGATGGAGATCCCCAAAATATTTTGGCTGAACTATAAGTGTGGCTTTTCTTTTGCATTAAAGTATTCCCATCACATGAATGAGTTAAAAGAAGGCTATGAGACCTCTTAGAAGATCATTAGAAGCCCATCTAACTATCCCTATGAAAATCTATCTAGATTTTTTTTCTTTCATCTAGTAAGCCTGATGTCACACATGGTCAGCAGAGACTTTTTAGTTTCCTAAATTACCTAGTTTCAGTGAGGCTGCACTGACCATGCTCTAGGTAGATCGCTACACCTACAGCGTATCAGGATCAATGCAACAATCCATCTTGTTTTAAGTCTTCAGTTCCTGCTCAAGGACACTGTGGAAGCTGCCTATTGCCACATAAGAGCTAAAAAAAAAAAAAGTGGAGAAAACTGGAATATCACAACTTGTATAGAAGCTGAGCGCTGAGAGAAGGCAGGAAGCACAGAGGGGAAAAGATAAACAAGAAGTGAAGAAGGGGCACCAAACAAGAGAGACACTAAGCTCAGAAAACTAGAAGGTGTGAGACCTCTGATAAAACATGAATGAGTTAGTGAAAGGATATACAAAGTGATGAGAGTCCACTGTGGAAGGGAAGAATAAACTAGCTAAACAATATATTGAAATGGGGACACTCTGAGAAAAGAGAACATGATGACAGGCAAGGCAAGGATAAAACTCAAATACTGTGAGGAACAACTGAGCAAGGAGACACTGTGGCTTTTCTAGGACTTAAAAAACCCAACCAACCAAACAGAATGAAACACAAAAATTAGCTCACCTAGTAATATTTCAACAAAATGTTCAGTAAGGCTGTAAATAAGAGTAGAGATAGCTACACAAGGAGAAAGGAGGAGTGAACTACAAGGATAAAGGAAAATTACATTTTGCTTGTCAGATCTTCCATCTTAAAAAATTACCAGAAGATGCCCCTTGGAGCTCCTTATAAGACACAGCTGGTCATTAGAACTTTTGAGTTCAAAAGAAGCTTTGATCAATGTAAATCATGAACTGTTCTGAGATAGTCACATTTATTTGAGCTTATAAAGCCTTAAAAAAAAAAAAAGGTCTTGTAGGTTTTCATTCCTATTCTCAGAATTTAGCTGAGATTTGTAATCACAAATGTGAAGGAGAGATTACATGGTTATCATAAGAATACCAATGAATCTATTAATACTACAATTTTTCTTCTGCTATAAGACACGGTTTTGGTAGTTTTGCTTCAAAAATATTATGTAAGTTACTTTCTTTAACAAGAATTATAAAGCTGATTACACAGAAATGAAGCCTATTCATTTGTAATATTTCCTTGAATTATCAGTGCCTGGATTAAATCTTTCTTCTTATTTTTAAAAAATCACTATTTTTGCATGAGGAACTCTAGTTGGTAATGCACAATAAAAGGTAAGGAGCTAAAAAGGATGTGTACCACATTCCCAAAGGCTTTAATAATCGAAGCAAAAAGATAAACCAAGGAGAACTAATAAGAAGACACAACTTTTAAACTAAGAAAGGATGCATAATATCCTACCTGGCACAGAAAATCAAAAACTTTTCCAAATAGGCCTTATTCAGAGAAAAGAAACAGAAATCCATGAAGTATCACTAAGGGTATTAAAGCAGAAGAATGATCTTGACAGAAAAAAAAAAAAACACAGGAGAAAAAAACCCAGCTCTATTATTGCTATGTAATTTGTTTCGACAAAATAATCAGTGATATCAGAAGTGTCTTAGAAAGGTCCCACACAAAGCTTTACTTGGAAGCTTGTTGCCAAGGAACAACCGCCTTGATTCCTTCAGGTTCAGCCATGTATAATGTCACCTTCACGTAGATCTTGTGCAATACTGTGAAGTTCACCATAATGTTCTCAACCGCTTCTATCTTTTGCTTTGCTTTTTCTAAATGCACTAGGTAAAAAGCTAGTAACTAAACTAACCTAGTATGTTTACTACACTAGGTAATGAAGTTAGTACTTCAGGAGTATAAAGTCACTAGCTACAATTTTATTACTTGCTTCACTGGACTCTGAAGAGATCTACATTTTTCAAATAGTTATCACCGAATAGATTGCATATAATCACATACATCATGTAACATTCTGCTATAGACTATATTTCTTTTAGGTAACTGACTGCACTTAGATATCCTAGCACTTTTTAGTCCACTTCATTCCAGAAAGTCTCTTTTTGCAGAGTAATTGATAGAAGAGACCTTGGGACTGACAACTCTAGAATTCACAATGAAGTCTGTGAAATATCCTGTATTTTATGGCTTTCTGATTTGTAACACTTTACAGATAGATGAAGGTCTGACATTGTTTTGTCATTTTTAAAACATTTGCACAATATATGCTACTGAGTAAGTTATCAACTTTTTCCTCATCTCATTTAATAATGAAATCCAAGAAATAAATCTAGTATTAAATGACTTGCCATTTTAGCTGTGCATTTTACTTCAAAGTTGAGGACCTGTGTTCAGGAAATACAGCATATTTCAACTTTCCAGCTGTCTACTTCAGCTTTGGATCAAAAAGGCACCAACCCTTCAGACATTCGAAAATTGGCCAGTCTCTTAAAAGAAGGGGGAAATGTCTATTTCAAACAAACGCTCAAGCTAATGGTCTGGCCTTATGGACTTCTTAATTCAGAATGTAACTTTCATATTTTTATAAGAAAATAATAAATATTTTTATAAGAAAAAAGTTTGTAAGATGAAAGTGTATAGAAAAGAAAAACAGATTCTTGAATAAAGGTGTGAGGATGAGTTCTACCTTCTGTGTAAAATGCCGTGGTTTAGCCTCAGCTGGCAGCTACGTACCATGTGGCTGCTTGCTCACTCCTCTTCCTCAGTGGGATGGGGAGGAGAATCACAAGAACAAGGTAAAACTTGTGGGTTGGGATAAGGGTAGTTTACCAGGACAGCAACAGGAGAGGAAAATAACAACAACAGTACTAATAAAAGAACATACAAAGCAGGTGATACACACTGCAGTTTGCTCACCGCCTGGAACCTGAAGCCTAGCCTTTCCCTGAGCAGCGATCCCTCCTGCCCAGCCAGCTTCCCCCATTATATACTGAGCTTGGCATCATATGGTATGGAATATCCCTTTGGCTAGTTTGGGTCAGTTGTCTTGGCCGTGTCCCCTCCCAGCTTCTTGTGAAAATTAACTCTATCCCGGCTGAAAACCAGGACAAAGAACAGTGTTGAAAAGAGAAGAAAAATTGACAGAAAACATTTTAATAAAAGGCAGAATTTTCCTTATTACCCTAATGGAATAAAATAAAAACAATAATCTATTAATACCCAGAAAAGCATTGTTAGAAGAGACAATGCTGTATTCCAAATTATTCTTGCCATGAAGGTACTGAAACTAAACTTGTCCTTCAGTATTTCACTTTTACCATTTACCATCCAACTACATAAACTATACGTAAAACTGTTACCAAAGAGAATCCCCATTAGGATTCTAGACATTTACAAAAATTTTATCAACCAGCTTCTTTCTACCCCCTAGGGAAACTTTTCTGCCAGAGAAAATCTGAAAATATGAGTGGATAGCTAAATCAGACCCACTAGACAAAACGCATCTTGTGATCACCAAGACACATGAACAATTGTTACTTATATCCAGATAATGAGACACACTATCTCATTTTTGCTCTAGACTGCTAATTTTCTGCTCCTTTCTACAGTCTATACAGGCAAAGACCCTACATTTGTTTAAACCCGTTTATTTACATTGCTTCTCTGAGCATTTACTAGCGTTATGCTGGTAACTCAAGACTGTTTTAGTTGAAACACTGAAGAAAAAACCTTGGAGAAAAAAACAAACAAGCAAACAAAAAAAAAAAACCCAAACAAACAAAAAAACCACCAAAATCCAAGAAAGGAAATGCAAAAGCATAAACCCAAGTATGAAAATTCCTACTTTACAAAGAAAATTACCATTTTGTTGGTGCAAATAATTATAAAAGGGTCAACAGGTAACAGTCTACTGATAGAAGCACAGAGAACACTTAAATCAAAAGGTGAAGAGGCAGCCATGTATCATTTATTTATTTTCATTAGCTGATGCCCCAAGCAGAATAAAAGAACAGGTATGATCTATGTGTGGAAACAACATGGATGCTAGTATCTGTAAAACAGACAGAACTATAATATTACTTGCTGTTCCTACACTGTTTTGAAACAAGTTTAAAATGTATGGCACAAGAACATTTTTTTTTTCCAAAACTAAATAACCCTTAAAAAAGTAACTGAGAAAATCCAGAATCCAGGAATTTTCTGATGCAACAAGGAAAGCAGTTCTTTGCTTAGGACAGGGATTTCTCCATAAAGAGATGACCTATGAAAATTTATTTTTGTTGCTAGAGTAGGGCAGAGCCATTGGTATTTTGGCCTCAATCCTGTTAAACAGATGAGCAGAAGCCACTGGAATAAGCTGCTTAGGACAGCAGTTCTAAATAATTCTGCTTTTGTCCCTATGGCTAGCAAAACACTTTTCCATTTGCAGTTTTCCATATCACTGAATCAAGAACAAAGCCAAAGAATAAAGTTCATCTATTATAGATCTCAGTTTCCAGTGATGTGATGAAACAACTATACCACCTGTCAAAAATGTACGCAACCTGTAACAAGTTATGAAACAGAAGATGCTGACAGGCCAAGCTTCTGGCACATGCACCTGAAGCAATTCCCTGTTAGGGATTCCTTCTCAGTGATGCCCCATATCTCCTCTCTGCTTCTTAACCCAACAGAGCTTGGCATCTACAAGCCTTCCCTTTCATACTCTGTGACTAGCAGATTAGCTGCTCAAAACACAGCTTTATTTATTCACTCTCCCAAGACACAGTGCCTACAAGACAAAGAATAAACAATAACTACCACCTTGTATACACAAATTTTGCCTCACTTGACTGTTAATCTTCCTTAGCCAGATTTTCTAAATTTCTTTTGGCTCAAATAAAACCGTATCTCTCTGGGGAAGAAAACCACAAACAACAAAACAAACAAACAACACAACCCCCCCACCACCACCACCCCACAACCAAAAACCCACCCAGATATTCCTAAATTACGCTTGGTCCAATGGATGTCACTTACATTTTCAAGACAAACCTATTATTTTTAAAACAAAACAAACAAAAAGATTTAAATACTTGTTGATTCAGGTTTGATGATCTGGAAAATATATAGCAAAATAGCTGGAGTATGGGAAAGGGAAGTTTCTCCTTGGTTGTCACAGAAGTTTTATCAGATTGTCTTTATCATATAAATGCATTTCCAATAGGTTTACATTACTGAAAATGTATTTTGAATTAAGTTTCTTCTTTAGACTTCCTTTCATTTACCTTGCCTTCAGTCAGAACAACATTACACAGGTAACTTAAGGCATAAAGGACAAAAAAGCAAAGAACAAAGTCCCAATGATACTACTCAATGCTTCAGTGTCCAAACTAGCCTCCTTTCATTTGAAACATACTGCCTCTATTTATAATCTGCTTCTTTCATGTTTCAGAAGAGGTTTCAGCTCTTTGTGATGTAAGAGGGTGGCTCGTGAATGCTATTAGACATGTAAACATTGAAGACTTCAGCTCTACAAAGGTAGGATCAAGATCAGTAAGACGAGATACTGGTACTAGGAAAAGTCCTCAAAAAATCAAGCAGGGACTTAATCTACTGTCGATTACTAGAAAGGTTGAGGCATTAGTTATTAGAATAGAATTATAGAATTGTTAGGGTTGGAAGGGACCTCAAAAATCATCTAATTCCAACTCCCCCTGCCATGGGCAGGAACACTCTACACTAGACCAGGTTGCCCAAAGCCCCATCCAGCCTGGCCTTGAACACTGCCAGGGAGGGGGCATCCACAGCTTCTGTGGGCAACCTGTTCCAGTGCCTCACCACCCTCACAGTAAAGAATTTCTTTCCAACATTCAATCTAAATCTCCTCCTCTTTTAGTTTAAAGAGGACCATTCCCCCTTGTCCTGTCACTACACTCCCTAATAAACAGTTCCTGGCCAGCTTTCCTGTAGGTCCCCTTTAGGTATTGGAAGGTCACGATTAGGTCTCCCCGGAGCCTTCTCTTCTCCAGGCTGAACAATCCCAGCTCCCTCATCCTGTCCTTATAGGAGAGGTGCTCCAGCCCCCTCTGATCAACTTTGTGGCCTCCTCTGGACTTGCCCCAGCAGTTCTGTGCCTTTCCTGTACTGAGGACCCCAGAGCTGGATGCAGTACTCCAGGTGGGGTCTCACAAGAGTGGAGCAGAGGGGCAGAATCACCTTCCTCAACCTACTGGCCACACTGTTTTTGGTGCAGCCCAGGACACAGCCGGCTTTCTGGGCTGCCAGCGCACACAAGCCATTCCCTTTTCCTGATGAAAAATTCAAATTCAGTCCAGTGACTCACGTTTCACAGCTTCTGTAGTGAAAGAAATAAACCGAGAGTTTCTAATTAATGATTTTATATTATATTTGCTATTGGAAATAAATCAACTACAGATTTTGTGGAGTATTTCTTAAATTATGATACTGCAAATAAAAAACACAACCGAGGTGGCTTGACTTCCATGTTTTCTTTAAGTGTATCTTATCAAAACCAGCTAACAGAGGGTGAATGACCACCCTAAAGTGAACAAAGCAGCGTCTTCATCAGGTGCATCAAATCTCCAAGAAATGTTAGCTTTGTGGGTAATTATTTCACACCACCACTTATTGTAAAAAAAAAACAAAACCCCAAAGTTGTCCTGATAAGGCATGTAAAGTATCTCCTAAGTCTCTCAATTTGACATATGTAGCTTAAGTTCCAATTTGTTTCAGCAGTCTTTTTTTAGTCTTAGTTACACTGAGAATAATAGGATAGAGAAATTAACTGTACTAACAAATGCATTTCAGCAGTATGTTGTAAGAACAGCTAACTCTTCTAAAAATGTGTCTGAAATATTCACAGATATGTAATTACTGATTCCCATTACATTAATGAAAGACAGTGGAATTAACAATAAAAGTATTGTTATAGCCTATTTGAATTTAAAGTCATTCATTCCTTTGTTGTCTCTCATCCACCTGATACCTGCATACAAGTGTAATTTACACTACCAATACATTGGTATCCTTGAATATATCAAAAATAGTTTTATCATTTCTAAGCCTTGACAAAAAAATACTTGCATATACTCAGGTAATTTTATGTACTTACATCATTTGCTACACACTAAAAAGAGAGAAGATAGATAACCGCTTTTCTGCACAAGCCTTCTGAACAAGACCTCAGATGGCTCATGGACTTGAAGGTGCTAAAGTAGAGTAATTTCTTTCATCTGTCTAGATCTCCACTCCTCTCCAGGAGGAATCAGGAACAGAAAACATGGGTCATGTCAAATTTACATAGCTTGCTAAAAGTCATTTCTTGATTCACAACACAAGAAGCCCTAGGTCTAATGCAGAACGCCAGGATTAAGTATCCGGATATTCCAGTGGGCAATATATTTTTCTGCAGCAGAAATTAGCAACGTTTACATTAAATTCTGGAGGCATCAGAAGCACAGTACAATCCATTCTATAAGTCATAAGATGATAAACTAATTCTCTGTTGAGAATGGCTGTATCAGTACTGCAAATGTTTCCTTCCCTGTCCTCCTCTCCCCTCTACAATTCTCCATCATCTTTCAAAGCCAGATTTTTAATTTAAAAAAAAAAACAAAAAACCCACAAACCCACACACAAAAAAAACCCCACAAAAATCCAACCCACAAGTTAATGCAAATATTACTAACCACCAAAATATACAGAAATCTGTTAGGATACTTTTTTTCCCCTTTCAGATTATTTATTTATTTTAAAAGCCATTGCCTGGACAAAATTGAAAAGTCATGTAAGCTGGCACAGTATGACTGACTTGGTATTATGCTCTATTGACTTGAAGTCATTTAGCTGTGACTGAGGATTTGCTTCTTGGAATCAGACACTGATTTTCATCTTTATGCAAAATAGCCTACATTTTGTGGTATTAAGCCTAGAATTGTCCTTTTAAGGCTGAGTAGATAAATGAACAGAGACCTAAAAGCACTGAGTTTTTAATTGTTTCAGCTCCTAAGTTGCTTTATTAGCAATTTAAGAAAAAAAATGGTTGATTCCCTATTACATGGAGCTGTCCTTTTCTGGTTATTATACAAGAAAGTATTAACATCAATATTTTTTCATTGTAGAAAATGCAAGACAGAAAATAACCTGCATAATGGTTTACATGGATGTATTTTGTCCAACTGATTATAAAAAGATCCTTAATTTCCATGGAGTGTAAGCCAAAAATAGGCATTTTCCTTCAAAATAACAGAAATTAATCATTTTTGTAATTAATACTTTTTAGAATTTTCACAATTTGTCACAAATTTTATTTTTAACGACTGTAGCATTCAAAGTTCACTTAATTTAAATAAAGTCTGTAAAATCAACAATATGAATTACAGATTAGGACTTGTACTGTAAACAAGCACACAGTTTACTTCAGGAAAGAGAATCCCTACTGTACTGCATTAAACAAACACAAGTTAAACTGTTTACAAGTTTACAGAAATAAGTCTGAGTAAGATGCCTTATACAGCTATAGGCTTTTTCCCCTACCATTTTATTTTACTTTTTTTTAAAAGCACAGAAGTAATTAAAAATATGAGAAATATCAAAAGGATGAATTATGAATTAGAGAAAAGATACTACAACAAAAGCATCAGCTAAACCTCAAAGTACATTTTGCTGCGGTCACCTTTATACTGAAAGGATATTAGTCTCAGGAGAGCATAATATAGGACAACCAGGATGATTCCAAGAGTATTGGTTGTACAGAAAGGCTAAAAAAGTTCCATTTATTCTCAGTGGAAAACACTTCAGGGTGACCTAGCAAAAACACTGCAAAAGTTATTGATTAAAAGATGGAAAAAAAATCCTTAGAAAAATATTAAAATGATGTCAAAGTTTTAAAAAGTAACATCATTCTGCACAGATATTTCAATTTAATAGTAAGATTATCAACCTCCTAATTCTAAATGACTGCATATTTTTTCAGTATTCAGAACCTTCAGATTCCTGGGAACTGGATATGACCATACCTTTTAGAGTGCTAAGTTTATGATTTTTAAGCAGATACTTCAAGTTAATTCTACGCATAATTATTATTTCACAAATAAGAAAATTTCTAAATCCAAGAACATCTCTCACAGCTACATATTATCAAGGCATGTGTGCAATTTACTCATTCACCCTGCCATTTCAAATATTTCTGGGTTTTAAGTTACACTAAACTTAAGCTAAGACAGCCTTTTAAATTAATTGCTATTTACATTGCCATTCTGAGTTTCAGAATTTCTTCCACATCCTCCAAGATTTTTTTATTAAGTTCAGCTTGCTGCAATCTCATCATACAGCATTCAGCAGCCTGGCTGAATTTACACCGGAGAATTGTGAATTAACTACCAAAAGCCATTCAAGAACTATTATATACTCTATGTACCTCTCCCTGGCTACAAATAATATTGACTTCTCAGACACATTATCAACATTGTGCTTATTTTTAAAAAAAGACAGTAACTTTTGATCCCGTTCTTTTCCCTTCACCACTTTAGTGTTTGTTGAAATCAGTAGCCAGCCTTATTTAAATTATCTAGATCATTTGAAGAAATGGTATTTCTCTACTAAAAGCAAAGGCTCAATAGTACAGAAAGATACAAGCCATTTCTCCTTTTTTCTCCTCAAATGTCATTTTTCTGTTGTTTTCTAAGGCTAGAGTCCAAAGTGTCTTTGAAAACATGAAAGTGAGGTCTCTCGAGTTATATTCCTGTTTGACTATTCTCAAGCACTGTTTGTGAAGGTAAGTTGAACATTTCTCCAAACAGTGCTACATAACCAACTGCTCCCTGTCAACTTTATTGCAAATTATTTTGTTCAGCTGAATCTCTTCAAACTAAGACGATCAATTAAAAAAAAAAAAGCATTACAGAGAAAGCCATAGGAACCTGGTAACCTGGTAATCCAGGATCGGGTTCCTCATATACTAAATAGTTGTGTATGTACCAGAGCATGCAGCTCATGTACTTCATACAGAATGAGGAGATGCTGTCCAGGAAGAAATGCAAATAACTTACATAGTATGATCCTTTTAAAAAAAAACAGAAAACTGCTCAGAGTATTTTGTCCTGTAATACTTTCTGTATCCATAAGAGAAAGACTGAAAGAAAATAAAAAAGTCAACATTAACTTGAATTTTGCTTTTTCTTTGGAATACGCTACAGGCAATCAGAATATCGACTTTAAGTCTGAACACAAAGAAAACAGTCTGCATTTCTTATCTAGTCTGGTTGTAGGTTTGGTTTATAACTCTAGAGCAATTTCACAGTATCACAGAATGGTTGAGGTTGGAAGAGAACGCTGGAGGTCATCTAGTCCAATCCTCTGGCTCAAGCAGGGCCACCTAGAGCTGGTGGCCCAGAAACACATCCAGAATACTTTTAAGTATTTCCAACGAGATTTCACAAGCTCTCCGGGCAACCCTTCCCAGTGCATGGTCATCTTCACAGTGAAGAAGTGCTTCCTGATGATCAAAAAGAACCTTCTGTGTTTCAGTTTGTGCCTGTTGCCTCTGGTCCTGTCACTGGGAACCAATAAAAATAGTCTGTCTTCTTTACCCTTCAGGTATTTATATACCTTGGTAAGATCCCTCCTGAACCTTCTCTTCTCTAATATAAACAGTCCCAGCTCTCTCAGCACTTCCTCAGAACATTTTCAATTTCAGAACGTTAGATGGAAAGCATGATATTTAAAGGATGCCTGTGACAAGATATTGCTTTACTGAGCAGTAGCTCCTCCCTATTTTTTGTTCTTTGTAAGCGTAAAGCAAGTTTTACTCTATAAAGTAGCATCTAGAGGAAAGTGGACTTGAACAAGGATAGACACCAATAAAACTGCCCTTTTGTTCCAACTTAATGCTGAGATTATTTGTTCTGTTTCATGACAAAGTAATTCAGAAGTTTACATTACTGGAAACACCCCTTCCTTTCCTAGAAATACGTACACAACGCTGTTGAATTAGCGTACTGCCACTCCTTTCCCCCTACATTCCTTACCTGCACATTCCTCTGCATATTTGTGGAACAACAAGATGTTATGTTGACAGTTGATACAGCAATGACCACAGTGACACCACACAGAGGCAAGTGACTTTAGAAATTTGAGGTTGCTTTGCCTTTGGTGGAATGCTGGCAACGAATCACGATTTGAAAAGGGGCAAAAAGCCAAAATAGCAGCAAAAGTTCAGAGTATTACTGGATTTTCTCTCTGAAAATTTCAAGAACTTAAATGGTCTTTTCGTTCTCTGTAAGCGAGGATTCTAGAGAGATGTTTTCCAAAGCCACTGACAGCTGAGCTCTTTTCACTCTGGAATCACCACATAGAGACTAATCCCTCAAAGCCCTGAAGTACTGTGCTACCACTGAAGAATTACCCAGCAATCAAGCCAGACAACCAAACTATGGGTAATGTTAAAAAGGAACTTTCTTCCTCTTCTTCAATTTTCTAACTTATTTCAAACACCAGGTTAAAATATGGATGCTGTATTTTCAATCAGTTAAAGTACAGAATAGATGACTAACATGCTACAATGAAAACAGATTTTATTTTAAAAAGAAGTTTATGTACTGCTAGCTATGGAAAAAGCATCAAGACTTTACAGTGAATTAGTTATAAAGGAAAACTGAGAAGGAGAAACAGCATGTCTTGTTAAAAGAAAAAGTACAAAGAACAAATTGACTCAACAACCATTTAAAACTTAAAACACACAGTAAATTCAGTACAAATCAGAGATGCTTTGGTTCCATAAATAAGTGAAAACACACAGGAATAAAGAGCAATAAAAGGGCAGAAATTAGATTGTTATAAGGGTACTACAGCACCCTGTGTGGTAATCAGAAATATAACTGCTTGAACAGGAAACCAATGAGTGCTCAAACATACTGAAATGTTTTTGACAGAACACCCTTAAGAATAATGAATGAAAAAAATTTATTTTTTCATATTATTCCATCAAGGAATATAACAGTACTTTACCTTACTTTGTTATTTTAAAACAGTTAAAATGAGGCTATATAACATAAAAGAATTTTAAAGGAAGGTAAGTAACCTCTAACTAAATCAACAAATCAGCAGAGTTCTTATGAGTAAGTTGCCCCAGAGAACTACCGAAAGACCAGTTAAGTTGATCTAGAGGCCACATAAAGCATCTAGGTGAAAAATATTCTGGGTATGGACATATTCTGGCTACTTCATCTCCTAAAACTTTCAAAAAAAAAACTAAAAGAAACCCCCAAAAAACCTAAACAAACAAAACACACCCCAAAAACCCACCCATCCAAAAGAACCACGAACACACAAAAAAATCCATGCAGTCAGATGTTACAGATGTAATTTTTTTGTATTACCAAGAGGATTCTCAAATACCTACTCCTTATTGCCACCTTTACTATTAATAAGAAAGTTTAGCTTGCTAATTAGCCCCATAGGAACCTGAAAAATAGAATTAAATTTCTCATTTGTCTCTTCACAGCATCTGAACAGTAAGCAAATTAAAAGACTAATGGCAGAGGAAAGATGTAGTAGTGATAAGCAATAAACATTTTCTATCTTGTGACAAGCCAATTAGGTAGTTTTTGAAATAAGATACCTATGTACAAATTAGTCTATGCACAAACTAAGAATTTCAAAGATGAGATTCAATTAAGTTCCAGACAAAATAGTTATGTCTGTAGAGCGGAAAAAGTTGTTATTATTGTTACCAAAGACACTGAAACATCTTCTAACTACCTACCACAGACAAGAGTTGCATTTCTTCCTTAAAATTCCAGGTGTTTGTCATGTTTTACCCATAAATCCAAGTACCCATAGGAGTAAGCCTCCAATACATGGTAGAAAAAAAATAAATATTACATAAAATATCATTATTATTCTCACTATACTAAAATGACAGTTCTTACATCTGCAAAGTCTGGGGTTATCAGGCTTAAAAATAACTGCAGATTTTCTACAAAATACTAGGTTATTTCTTTTCTAGAGAGGAAAATGTCAATTTCAAGACTTAAGTCAAGAAATTTTAAGCTTCAATTCTGTAACAGACCCGATACAGACTGCTGATTATAATGCAGTTAAGGGAAACAGAATGAACTTCATCCATCACATTCTTCCTAGCAAATTGTTTCTCTGCAGGCCTTGCACTCATCCTATTTAAGGACAATATGCGAAGATGGCTGTAAGAGATGTTCAACAATTCTACGATTCTATAAACACAGAGAAAAAAGGGAAAGAAAAAAATTATCTGGCAGTTTGGTTTTTGTGGTTGATTTTAAGGAGTTTGTTGATGTAGAATAAAGAAATATAAAAGGAGAAAGGAGGCATGACTATAAAAATTGACATTCCACAGATCTATCCTAAAGATGTGCTTTCAAAGCAATTAGAAGGATAATTCTGTGAAGTACTTTCCCTATTTATATTTTTAGCTGAAGAAGAGACATCACTGTTCCTGATTAGCTAAATGCACTCAGATACATTCTGAAGTCCTCTGTAGATCCCAAGTCCATCGCCATAAGGACATAACAGAGGCTGTACCAGTTCTGACCAAAACTCAGCCTAGTCCACATCCAACAGTCGACTCGTGTAAAACTTTACAGGAACTGAGCAAACATATTATATATCCTAGTATACATTCTCGCAGCTCTCACCATTTGCATCTCAGGGACATTCTGAGGTAACAAACGCTATCTTTGTATTTAAAATAATGCCACGAAGGATAAATACTGAAAAATTACCAAAGTCAAAGGCTGTATTATCTATAAAGAGCAGATCCACTCATATGTGAATAAAATTTATGCAGTTTCTTGTCTTGTCTTGGTCAGCAACTAGCTGAAAAGATACACTGTAGCTAATTCAACTTATTATCTCAAATTCAAACATTCTAGTTTTGAAATCTGCATTCTCTAAGGTCAATCTTCGCACACTAGTTAATCACGCCACCTTCCAACACATCACTTTCAACTCCCATTCAACCTAGTTTTATAAAAATAAATGTTGGGGAAAAAAATGCACTTCAGAAACTTTATTTTATAGCCTGAGGAATCTGTAGAAATAGTTCCCCTATGAAAAAAAAAAAATCATCTTTATGAGTGAAGGTCTTCAGTACTGCACTTTCTCCCATGCAAGCCTAGGACAGCCATTTTCCTAGTTCCTCCACAAATGCTACATCATTTGCCATTATAATGAACTAGCAAAGTTAGCTACACAATATATCCAAGAGAGAAAGTGGAAACAAATCATTTTAGTTAAAAGATAGGATACATTACCATTATTATTTTTTACAATAGCACAATGATCTAAGCTAGAACAGTTGTACTGACCAAAAATCACACAACAGTTCTGATCTATTAATTTGTCAATTTAACATTACAAACTCATCTACAAAGATGGCCTAAAAGGTCATCTAAATAGGTAAAGATCAAACGAGAAAAAAATCTTTGAAAAGCTTACTCTAACTTAGGGAGCAGGAGGGAAGTAAGATGATGATACTTTTCATAGATTAACAATAATTGCATTTATTTATCATATCTTATAATCTTCCTCTCAATAGCAAAACTCACCAATATGTTTAGCAACAAAATTGGTGAATTTTCATTGAACATGCAAGAACATACAATATATCACTGCATTACAAGGAAAAATGCCCATCAGGAACATTCACATTGGTTGTATCATTTGAAATATAGTCAATTTAGGAGATTTTCATCACTGAAACTTTTTACAGTCTTAAAAAGATATGAGAGAAATAATAGATAATACTTATCACCATTTCCATTTTAGTCTGGCACAAATTATCTCCATGTTGTTCAAGGGAGTCAGGGTTTCATATTTCATCCACTGGACACCAAAAAAATACCTTTTCTACAGAACTGTACTATTCGTTCTGACAAAATTTCCTTTCCCCATGTGTGGGGATGCATGTGTGTGAAAAACAATATTAGCATTATGTACATGCACATCCCTAAATAAAATTCTCAACTTACACAATTAATTTTTCCCCTTTATATTTAGAAGAAAACAACTATGGAAAAAACTCTGGAAAAAAACTCAGTCTGACAAGTCTAAAGACGAAACAAAGTAATAGGAATTACATTCAGATTTAAGAAACCCACTGCAGATACTTCAACTCCTCCCCACACAGTTTCAAGGAATTAAAACATCAGTGACCACAGGGAGGAGAATGCATCACCAGAAATTAGATGCAATTACTGTCCTAATCCCTACAGACACAAAGGCTGAGAATATACTTTATCTCCATTTGACAGAAACCTATCCTTTTACAAGTGCACCACATGATTTGTTATAAACTTTTAGGTCTGAATCACATTTAAAAATAAGTACATGATGCACTACTTTCCAATTTACTTTCCTGGTACATAAGTACTTATCTCCCACTGCAAGAATGTAGTTCAACTGAATTGAATTTACTCTGCAAAACAATATAATTCTAATAAGGAAAACATTTATAAACTGTATAAGATTATGAAATGTATATAGGACACAAAAAATACAAAAATTAAAAATAATGTAGTTAAATATTCTGCACTATATATACACATGAAGTTACATATATAGGACTGAAACTGGATAAATATTAATCAACCATACAAATGGGTTGCTTTATACACACAATCCAAATAGCATCCTGACTTGACTGAAATCATATGATTGCCTGACATATTGTTAGTTTGGCTCATTGGGTTTGGCCAAATATCCAATAATTTAATGTTTTGTGGTACAAGGTGAGAAGAAACACTTAATATTTTTCTGAAAAAAATACTGCTTTGCCAAAATCTATGCAAACATATGGTTCAAAAGAGCACAGAAATGCAAGTATTTAAAGATCCTATAAAATAGGACAGGACTTGTGAGTCAGATGGCCTTTTACCAGCTCTTTCTAAAAGTGGGTGGGGAGAATTAACCTGTAGTGTGACTAAGTCACTTCACGTATACGTAGTTCTGTCTTCAGGGTAAGTTGCAAGAAGCTGTAACACTAAAATAAAACTTGATTTTATAAAAAACTAAATGTAGTGTTTGAGGCACTGTCCTGGTTTCGCCAGGGATAGAGTTACTTTTCTTCCTAGCAGCTGATATAGTGCTGTGTTTTGGATTTAGGATGAGAATTATGTTGATAACAATAACATGATATTTTAGTTGTTGCCAAGCAGTCAAAGACTTCTCAGCTTTTCAAACTGCCCGGCCAAGGAAAAGACCAGGTTTCCCCAGAAGCTGGGAGGAGACACAGTCGGGACAGCTGACCCAAATTGCCCAAAGGGATATTCCCTATCGTATGACGTCATGCTCAGTATGTAACTGGGGTTTGGCTGGGAGGCTGCATGGCTCAGGAACTAGCAGCATCAGCTTTGGGTGGTGAGAAATTGTGCTGTGCATCACTTGTTTGGTATATTATTTTAGCATCATCATTATTATTCTCTTCCTTTTCTGTCCTATTAAACTGTCTTTATCTCAACCCATGAGTTTTACTTTTTTTTTGTTTTCCTTTTCAATTCTTGCCCCCATTCCACTGTGGAGGAAGGGTTGTGGAATAAGCAAATGGCTGTGTGGTTGATTTAGCTGCCTGCCAGGTTAAACCATCACAGGCACATAACAATTTCAACTTAAAAAAATACAGTTAACACAAGAGGAAAATTTACTCTCCTGCTACTTCTAAATGGCACTTAAACAGGTTGTCAGGAAGAAGTAACAAGATGTAAATTTCAGACAATTAAACCTGCAAACTTTCAACACAAGAAATTTCAAGAAAGGGTGTATTTTAAAAACATTAATGTAAAAAGCTACGTACCAGAGGCAAGGCAATGCTCTCACAGAGGCTGCAGTTTTTAAAGGAAGGTTGTGCTGGAGAGAATTCAGTTCCTGCATCAACTGAAGAAACCATTTGAACAAGTTCCATCACCTGCTAATCCTTCCTTACACTCTCTACGCTATCAAACAGCTCCTTCTTCTCTTCTGGCCTTTTCTATCACTGTTGTGGTCTAACCACAGCCAGCAACTAAGCACCACACAGCTGCTTGCTCACTCCCCCCATAGTGGGATGGGGGAGAGAATCAGAAGGGTAAAAGTGAGAAAACTCATGGGTCGAGACAAAGACAGTTTAATCGGTAAAGCAAAAGCCACGCACACAAGCAAAGCAAAACTAGGAATTCATTCCCCGCATCCCGTAGACAGACAGGCGTTCAGCCATCCCCAGAACAGCAGGGCTCCATCACATGTAATGGTTACTTGGGAAGACAAACACCATCATTTTAAACATCCCCCTCTTCTTCCTTCTTCCCTCAGCCCCTTATATGTTGAGCATGATGTCATATGGTACGGAATATCCCTTTGGTCACTTGGGGTCAGATATCACAGCTGTGTTCCCTCCCAAGTCCTTGTGCATCCCCAGCGTACTACTAGTGGGATGGTGTGAGAACCAGAAAAAGCCTTGGCTCTAAGCCCTGCTCAAACATGAAAAAACATCTCTATTCTATCAACACTGTTTTCAGCACAAATCCAAAACACAGCCCCATACTAGCTACTTTGAAGAAAAGTACCTGTATTCCAGCCACAACCAGCACAATCACTCACTGACATGAAAGTACCCACTTTCCCCATAGAAATCAAGATGAAGAAAGAGAGGAAAGGACTACTAACTAGCAGATCAGGCCATCAGAATTTAGGTGGAGCACAGAGAACGGAAAAGAAAGATTCAGAAAGTCATGGAATTTCTTCTTCTAGGAAGAAGAGATACAGAAGATATTCTAAAAGTAACACAGGATCAACAATAGGAGGAGCAAAGCAGACCTGGAAAATTGTCAAGAGGATATAACTATGAAGGATGCAAGCTTCTGTCATACCCACAGCATATGCTTGATTAGTATAATATGTCCTGTAAAGCTTAAAGAAGCAAGAAGTTACATTCAGGGCCTTATGCAAAAGCCTGTAAAAGAATCCGTGGCAGCTGTATTGAACTCACAGCGGAACACACTTTTTAAACTGCAGAATGATGCATTTTTTATTCTCCAATATTACAATGATAAATAATTTATATGCCAGAGTATGTTGTCCAGGGTACAATTACAACACTGCTGCTTTCATTTATGCTCTATTTTAATTTTGTGCGAGGAGGCATTAGTTCACTATTGTTATTTATACAACCAGAGTGTTAAGAAACCCTAGTCAATGAACAGAATTTAATTGCGCAAGGTACTGGAGAAGCACGTAACAGACACTTCTTGTCCTGAAGAGTTTGGAAGATACAAATCAAGGAAGACAAATCAGATCTCATTTGCTTATTTATGTATGTCCGCACACAGAATGGGAAAAAAAACAAACAATGAAGACCATGGGTTAACACAGTCCACAGTTGCTTCACCACATTTGTTGTCTAACCACTGCCAAGGTTTTAGAACCTTGACAGCAAAACAGACTTACAGGGGGGTTTAAAAGAACAGGAGTCTTTGTAGTGCTTTGTGAGGTACTGTTTCAATAGGAAAATATTAATAAATTTCAATCAGAGATTATTTGTTTTAAAGACAAAGACAACAAAGACACTGCAGGAAAATAAAGAATAGGAAGTTGGTAAAAAAAATTGCTTATGCACAAAGTTAGTAAAGTAAAATATCTTCTGTAACTTTTGTTTACTCTCCATAGTTGCAGAAGTAAATAGCAAGTCACTTGTCACAAAAATTAAAGGACCAGGGCTAGAATACAAATAGAAGACAGATGTGGTAAGTAAAATGCTGTCATTTTTGTGAATTTTCAAAGCAGCTGTTGCTTTAATATTCATTAATGGTAGAGACCCTTTATTTTATCCCTGAAGCCCTAATTATTGTGAGCCCACACTGTCATCTACATTTTTTTTGCAAGACTGCATCCTCTCCCTTTTTAGAACACTTAATTAAATCTTTAATAAGCCAGTATAAATGTAAAGGATGTGGAACACAAAATATCACCTTATGCATATTTATTAAATTTCTGCAAACCCTAAAGCATTTCTCCCCAGATTAATGGTATGGAAAAAATGGATTTCAGTTTACCTGACAATTTCTTTTCTTGTAATAATTCCATCTGTTAGTTCTCATGACAGGGACCTTACTACTAAATACAGTCTGGATATATTCTCCAGAACTTGGTATCATCCCTGCAGCCTAAACCACAGCTGATAACTTCCTCAGGTAATTGATTAAAATAATGCTGTTCTAATCATTGTGTGAAATTAAGCGTGAAATCTACCCACTCTCAGCAAGTGGACAGCCTTGTTTACATATTCTTGCTAAAACACTAGCATATAAAGTAGTCTAAGATCATGGAGAAAGTTACCAATGACATTCAAGAGGCGCTATCACCACATGGATACGAGATCTCAGAATACCGTGATAGTATAAGTGCAATTTCTAAAACCACTTAATCCAATACATTTACATCAGGTAATTCATTAGACCTCTTGACAAGCAAAGATGGTAAGACAGATATGACAGATCACTGAACTGAATACTGACGGTTGCATATATGCAAGTAATCCTGTCCCAACAGTGAATGTTCCTTTCACACAATACTATCACATTCAAGTCGTCCAGGGGACAGAGGAGGAGGGAGGCTCCAACTCCAACTCTGAGGCAGGCTTGTGACGAAAACCCTACAAATGAATTGATTGATTAGACATTAGCACGCCGTTGATTTCCTCAGGTTGTGGAAAATTCAACAGCTATAAAAGCATGACTTGCATTATTCATCTGATCCGACTTTTGAGATTTACAAATGGCATTTAGAATGTCAGCACTTAATTTCAGTGCTGAGTACTCTGATAAAAAACATTCAGCTACTATTCTAACAAACTGTATCCAACCAACTTTCAAATACCCAAACCCCAATGATCAACAAGACAGCAGTATATCTAGTTTGTCACTTTGCAATGCAGTTATGTTTTGTTGACACAAGTACGTGGCATGCAGAACAACTACACAACATACAAAATAAACTGAAAAATAAAAATCAGAAATTGTGTTGGTTATAGGTAGTTTTCATAGTTTAAGTCAAAAAGTGTTAAAATCACTAAATCTAAATGACAAAAAATACAAAAATAAATTAGATCCCCAAGTAAATTAACCAGAAGTTAACGAAATATCTTACAATACAAAATCTGCACCTAGTCTCTTACCTCACTTTGCCTAAGCTTCAGCTTTCAACTGTCAAATGAAATATAAAATTTTCTGATCAATGAGACACAGCTTTCTTAACAGATGTTTCTTCATATAAGTAGTTTTAGATTGTGCTCAAGGCCATCGTGAATGTTTGGTTTTAGCCAAGGACTGAACTGAAGCCTTTCCATTTCAGGTAGATTACAAATATTTGTTGTAATTGTCTCCTAAATACTTCATTATTTGTCAGACATATTCTTCAGAACGGATACCGGAACTGGCTCTAATACCGTATCAATGGTCTCATCCATGCCAGTACTAAGTACATATGCAATAATGTCATCAGCTAATTATTTCCTCAATTGCTTATTGAGAAATCACACTTGCAATCTCCACAACAGCTGGAAATTGGTATTCATTTTCAAATGGCTGCCACAGAATTCCAGGACCATTCTGGGACTTGGCTCCCAGTCACACAGAGCAACCAGGCAGGTGAGGTCAACCTACAGAACTACTGCTCCATTAGTTTTTGATCACAGAAATAACCCATGCCATGTATAAACTTATTAGAATAGAATCATCAAGGTTGGAAGAGACCTCAAGGATCATCCAGTCCAACCATTCCCCCACCACCTATTACCCACTAAACCATGTCCTTCAGTATTGCGTCTAACCTTTCCTTAGTCTCTCTCCAAATGACTGATGGAAGATGATCAATATATTAGACTGAAAAAAGACTTCTAGAATCATCTAATTCAGTCACGTGAAATTAGCATTTGTTATTCTTAGCTACTTCAAGATCCAATTACCTGGGGAGCCTACCAGTCACCACAGCACCACCCCTTCTATCCAGGTGCAATGTAGATTCAACTACCACGCTTTTCAAAAATCCTACATTCTTGATACTTACAGCTTCTACAATTTTAACCACAAGCACCGTGAACTTTCAATTGGACCTTCCCATTTGTATTATTCTTCATGTTTCATTTGATCTGTTGGTATGACGGAGATTTTTAAACATGAAATGATATTTTGTGTTCTATGCCTCAGAGTCAGCAATTTTCCTCTGAGGGTGTAAGACCTATTCCATTTTTTTTCTACTCCAAGTTTTCATCTTTAATAAAAATACAATGTAGAGAGCTACTTCTTCAAAATAATGAAAGTTCATTTTTGTTGCTAGGCATTGCTCAGAGTTAAATTATGATTTGGGAATCAGGACAAAGTTCTCCCATTCAAAATATGAAACCATATTTTGTGGTGGTGTTAAGGTAAACCACTGTGATAAGATCACAGGTTTAGGGTTTTTTTGTTTGTTTGTTTTTTGGGTTGTTTTTGTTTTTTTTCCCCCCAAGAAAAACTGCTAACGTACTTCAAAAGCAGTCAGGTTTTCTATTGGGTTCATCTCCATAACAAGTTCACTTCACATTCAAAGGACTACCATTGAAAGACCTATCTTGTGCCCTCACATAGGCCATCCGAAACACTAAAATGAACTGTCATTTCTTTAAAACCCAGAAATTTTGGCACACAATAAATACAGAGAAAACAAAGATCATCTTGCTGCTTGTTCAAGGAAGTGTTTTGGTTTGTGGGTTGGTTGTTTTTTTGTGGGTTTTTTGGTTCGAGTGTTTTTGGGGTTTTTTTTGTTTGTTTGGTTTTGGTTTTGGTGTTTTGTTTTTTTTTTAATAAAGCTTCAGAACAGATGGCAAGCAGTTACCTTGCAAGTGACAACTGTCATCTCCTCACCAATTAACCATATTAAGCCTAAATCCACACCCACCCCCCCATTTAAATCACTCCTATCAGGCACTTTCTGTTATAGTTCGTTCATGGTTACCTATTAAAGCATGCAGTTGTGTACTTAACAGCTTTTGGACTAAAAGCACAAAACAGTGACATGTCTCCAAATTTATTTATTTTTTCTGAAAACTTGGTCCAGGCAGATTGAGGAATTTTCACATTTGTTTACATTTTGGACCTTTCAGAATTCTTACATACAACCAGGAAATCCAGGTACACTCACTGAGCATACAAAGGCCCACTGCACTGTTCATATGTCCATCACATCTATGTTCAGTACGGAATTTCTAATTAATAACTGTATAGTGATACTGCATCTAGAAATTACACTTTTACAGAGTTACAAAGATGTGAAATGAAAATGTCCTCTTCTCAGTTTACAAGGAAATGAAAAGTACATGTAAAATTAAGAACTGTACTGCAGATAATCTGTTCAGGGAATGCAGTCAATAGGATTTTCATCATTAGAGCACATCTGTTAATTAGGTTTAAATCAGCTGCTGGAGTACTAATGTTCTGATGCATATAAACTGCAGTGTTCTACACAAACATATACTTCACAGGACTATATATGATCAGATATTATATCCTGTCTCCTTATATTCTTCTATCTCATTATTTTTCCTCCCATAGCCACAGTAATCCAGGACCATCTTATAAAAGTCTTTTAAAAGATGCATAAGAACCATGAAAGCAGAAATGGTCGATTTAAACTCACAAAAGATAAGCATAAGTTTAGTATTACAGTCTTTAAAGTGTTACATTTCATACACAGTCGAAGAATCTGTATTATCCAACTAGTCAAAATACATTTTTAGAAATCTCATACTTGCTACAGAAAATGTTCAATGTAGAGGACTAAAAATGCAGATGATACAAAACTCCGAGGAGTAGTTGGCATGCCAGATGATTGTGCTGCCCATCAG
Source organism: Psophia crepitans (assembly GCA_013399095.1). NCBI lineage: Eukaryota > Metazoa > Chordata > Aves > Gruiformes > Psophiidae > Psophia > Psophia crepitans. Next base: position 35,338 of record VWZZ01005401.1, on the reverse strand, counting down.
AACAACGATGGGATGGAAAAATGGGCTGACAGAAATCTTAAATTCACCAATGGGAAATTCACGCTTCTAAATCTGGTGAGGAAACCTCCATGCACTAGCAAACCCTAGGGGACCACCAGCTCAAAAGAAAAAGATTGGCGGGGTCCTGGTGGACAACAAATTGAACATTGAGCCAGCAATGAGCTGTCACAGCAAAGCAGCACCGCGTCCTGCAGTAGGAACAATATCATGAGCAGGCCTGAGCGTGGGCATTACTTAAAAATAAAAAATAAAAATCAATATATCAGTATTTAATATATCAGAATATATCATGCTTTTCAAATGCATAAAAATTTTATTCACTTATTAAAACTTTTTGTGGTAAGTAATGACTTTCATTTAAGTTGTGAGAAGAAGTCATCATACAGCTGCAATGTTGAAAAAAAACCCAAAAAACTCTATCTTATCTTTAATGCTTCTAAAACAAAACCTTCTTCTTTGCATAAAGTAGCCATTATTGAAAATTAGTATAAGTATCTCAAACTTTCCTCAAGAACCAAGATTATCCTATTTATTAGATAATCATGGTCAAAAGTGTGGTAGGAATAGAGCCATCTCCAGAGGTCATCCTGTTCAATCTCCTCCTCAAATCACGGCTAACTTCAGGTGTTACACTGGGTTGCCGAGAGCCTTGTCCAGCAGAGTTTTTAAAGTCTCCAAGGATGGAGATTCTCTAACCTCCCTGGGCATCCTCTTCATTATATTTTTTTCCTTCAGTATCCAGTGAAAATTTCCTTCTTGCTACACCTTGTGGCCCTCACTACTTGTCCTTTCACTATGCAAACTAGTACATTACAGATTACACGTCCATGCCTCACGTTTCATGGGAAAAAGCTAAAGAAAAAAAAAGAATTAACAGCTCTAATCTTTCACAAATTCAGAAACTGCATTACTTGCAGAAGGACAGTTATCCACAGAGGGGAAGAATCCCTGCTCAGAGCATGTATGGTATAAAACTTACACCATCTGAAAAACTGGCTAAGTCTGACATGCTGTATCAGCTACCTGCACCTCAGTATATTGCACAGAAAAAAGCAAACATTTCTTTATCTTAACAGTAAACTGCAGTCCATTTTTGTAATTTTTAGTCTGTTTCAAGACAAAAGGGTAGTGCCCGATTCAAAGGCCAAATAACTGCAGATTTATTCCCAGCTCAATCTCGCTTCTCAGTCCCAGAAAGCTGAAAGACTGTGTTCACAGTCAAAGAACATCATTGATAAATGGTCCCAATATCAACCCAATTATCCTGAAAGAAATACGCCCTTCTGCAAGAGAATGGTCTCTTTTGCATCTTAAGTAGAGGTGCCAATATTTTGGTAGAGTCTTGGTGCAACGTATAGTGGAAAAAGAACCTTACTCTTAAAAGTGCTGACCTGTTGTGAATAATATATTTTCTGTAAAGAATATATTTCCATGCAACAGGGATTAAGATGTGAAAGCAAGTATTCTAAAGATGTAAATAAATCACAGGGGTGGTAAAAGTCATCACTGCAATCAAATTTGTGCATGGTAAAAGGTAAGTTTAAGTCGAGACTTCCTTGGCAGTTTCACTTCATTCAGTACTCAAGGCTGAGAGAGAAAAAAAAAATATATATCCTGTCAGAACAGGTTCTTGTAAAATAAGAAATAAGCTATGGACCAAGGTAGCTGTAAGGTATTTTGAACAGAAACTATTCAGTAAATTCAGAGGAATGTCTAATGGACCATCCTACCCTAGAAGATAGGGGAAAAGAAAAGCACTCACTTTCTTTGACACCAAAATATTTAGCATAGACAAAGAGTAGTACGATGACGAGGTGTGAACCATGGGACTTGCCTGAACTCCTCAGCCAAGCTTGTAAAATTTGAAATTCATTTTCTTTGTGTTAGCATCTGAGAGGGTGCTGAATGAATATAAAAACTAAAACTATTTTATACATGATTTTACTAATCTCTGGGTTAAGAACACATTCCTGCAACAGAAGGCACACAACAGCAGAATTTACGTCTGATAAGATACTCCCACTTTGGGACCAGGTCAGTCCTCTCCAGATATGGTTTTATCTACAAGTCTAGATTCCCCAACAGCCTTATTCTGCAAAACAGAGAGCGAGAGAGAGGGGTGCAAGATCTAGGATTGTTGAATTAATCATGACCCGAGCATTCCTCAGAGAGATCCATTAGTGGGAAACATTAGACTCAAGAAAAGCACAGTTGAAAACAGCTGAAGAGTGGGAAATTATGGATTGGTGAGAGGGTAATGCTTTCCCTCCCTAGGCATCCATTTGCAGATGCTGTTTGAGGGGGAAAATATATATATATATATATAAAAAAATAAGCCTCCTTTTTTAAAAACAAAAAGTAAAAGGTTTACAATTAAAAAATTATCTTGTGAACATAGGGTTTGTTTGGAGGGGGGTTGTGTGTATGCAGTGCTGCTGTNATATATTGGGAAAGGTGAACTCAGCCTGAACGAGTTTAGCAATTCTTACCCATCTTATATTGAGATCTTAGCTGATTTGAGGTTATAAAATATTTGAAGCACAAAGCAGGGGCTTTTTTCCACCACTGCTCAGGAAGGAAGGAAAAAATATTTCCTCTGATTATCACAATATGGCACACAGTTTACTGTTCTGAAAAGAGATCATCTGAACCATTTTCACTCAACAGAACACAGCAACAGGACAAAAATCACTTCCATGAGGGCTCCTGACAATAGACGCATAACACAAGGGGCAACGATTAGAACTTAATGAATGAGAATCATTCCTTTTATAGATTAGTGCAGAGAATAATGACGAGATCAGAATCCATTACTAGCCTTATGCATATCAGGGAGTTGCAATGAGGACTGGAGAGGGAAAAAAAAAAAGCATCTAACAGAGATAACGCTTGTTTCGATAGCATTTCACGCCATGTCATCCCAGTTATTTTTCTTCTCCCAGCGTAGCAAAGGAAAAAAAGAGTTTACAGAGCTAATTCACACAGCCTATTTTGAATTTTCAGGGAAGAAATACAAACTGTGAGTCAGAATGAAGACTTTCAAGCCAAAAACAAGGAACGTAATAAATCTCGAAGACAAAAAGAGGTCACACAGAAACAGAATTGTGCTGAATCTCTGAGAACTTCTCCACTTTATGTCAGGATTAGATAAAGCCAGGTTGAACAGAATTAATGAAACATTTTATTTTCCAGATTAACAATCTGTGTTGAGTATCTGTAAAGCTAAAAGTCCTTTAGTATCTTACCGTTAGAAATAGCAACAGTGGTAGTTGAAGGATTTATCCTTGTTCTTACTTTGCAGTGTTTGGAAACACCAGGAGAGCATGTGACACTGAAGTATACGCTAACAATCAGATTAGTATTAATAGAAATTTTCACAGAGAAAACCTGAATCACACCAGACAGCAACGGGAAAGCAGATTTTGAGTATTTCTTTCTGAAGCGCAAGTCACAAGTTGCTTTCTAAGATGATCAACCTAGACGCAAATAGATGTTTTGATTTTAGGGAAACTTGACTCATTAAAAGCCCATAAATAAACAAACAAGAATCCTTACATTTCTGTTTTCACTTGCAAGAGGTATGGACTTTGATGGAAAGCTCATATGAGGCAGAAACAAATAAATGAAGTAAGAACCAATGCAACATTCAGTGTCAACTCAGCAATGGGGAGGAACTCAAACAGTGGCAGACATCTGCTGGCAAAGGAAGAACAACATGACATAAGCTACTCTAAGTGCTGCAAACCGAACCCATTTTGGTCCGTCAGGATATATTTGCACCCGCATTAACGTGCATGTGGTCTCTGATTTTAGAACAGATCATACAGAGGGTGACAGAAAAGAGGGGATGAGTACCAAAAAAAGAAATTAAACCCTTGATTTCTTTTCACATTTGTTTCCAGATACCATATTCATTACAGATGTTCTCCCTTCCCCACCCCAAAGAAATCTAGAGGGATGATACTGAGATTCTGTGAGAAGAAAAAAAAAAAAAAAAGAAAAAATTCCAAACAATACAAATCTCTTCAGATACATAAAAATTTAACTCATCCTACAATGTTATTTCATTCAGTTCTTTCCTTAAAGGAGAGTAAAGTGTGACAATCTTAGAACAACAGATTTAAAACAGATTGTCAGAATGACTTTTAAAATCCATCTGCACACACCAAGAAAAGCAGAATACTGAAAAGGAAAACAGAAAAATGATCAAAATTCTTGTGGAAATGTTGAATATTCCAGAAAAACATGGGAATGATAAAACCAAAGGCTATAAGGAAAAATATCCAGATAATCACAAAAATGTGACAGTAAGCAAGAAGTATGATGACGAAAAACATACGAAGGAAAAACATCATATGAAGAAAAAAGTAGAACTGTTGGGAGTTACAACATGAAGAAACAGAATGGAAAACTTATGCACTCGAAAGAGAAGAGAAATACAGCATATACAGGAAATGAGTGGAGGCATTCTGAAATTTAACTTTGAACAGACAGAGAAGTTTTTGGCAGAAAATACACAAGTAACTGTTCTTGTTACGTTCCAGGACAGAATTTGTTCTCAGAGTTGAGCAGGTATCAAGTGTCCATCAAATATATGAATATTCTATTCCTAGAGAAAATAAAAAAACCTAATATAATAATTAAAAAAACCCCACCTACAAGAAAGAAGAACTAAATGGTAGGACAAACACACACACAAAAAAAAGAAAAAAAAACAACAGAAAAACAGTTGGGATACAGGAAGAAAATAAGCTGACGTTTTAGTTAAGCAGAATATGAATGTAGTCACAGGAGGGAAAAAAATAGCTTTGGCTGGGATGAATTGAGATTAAAGTAGATGACTGCATTTTATTAAAAAAAAATAAAAATCAGAGGGTTTGGAGAACAAGTTATACCGTGAAAACCAAAAGACTAAACAGGGAAAAAAGACAATGGAAAACTATTAGTAGAGTTGAAAGTTATTTCTAGAAATGTCAAAAATCTGCAAAATCCCTATCGGAGGAAAAAATGAGGTTATTATAAAATGAACCAATAAAAACAGTGTGAATAATGAAAAGATAAATACTTTTCTGATCTAAAGTAATTTAAAGTGGGTAATAGGTGGTGGGGGGATGGTTGGACTAGATGATCCTTGAGGTCTCTTCCAACCTTAATGATTCTATGATAAAGCCAATGCAACAAGCAACAGCTATTATAGAACAACTGCATTCCTTACCAAAAATTTAGGAAAGAATTTATTCTGAGTATATAGGGGAATTTCAAGGAAAAACAATAGGTCAGAATGACTACCAGACTACCAGAGTATCTGCTGAGATAGCATATTCATTAAAAGTTCTAAATATTATCTAGAGGATGAAGTAACCTGAACTTGGAAATGTCATTCTATGTCACAGAAACATATCTAAGGTGCGCTCATTACATACCTTCAGTTTCACTTAAATCAAGTTACTGTACTTACCATAGGAGTAACCTACTGATCACACTACACCTTAATTTGTTTATTAAGAATGAGCATCCAATAATTGAGACTATGCAAGGATGTGTAGCAGGTAAGAAAATCAGATCCAAATAAACCCAATCCCACATCCTTCCCTGGGAACCCTCACTGGCAAGTGTTGCTTTTTGCTGTCTGTTTGTATGGTGCCATTAAAAATAAGACACATCATCTCTCCCTATCAAACACACAGCATTATGTGGATAATGGTTAGGCTTTATCTCACGGATATATTACTCAGCATTATCAGCAGTGGTATAAATTTCCCCTTTCAATATAATAAAAAAAAATTAAAAAATAGGAGAACTCTTAGTAAACTACTCACCCCTTCTGAAAAATTAACCCAAGGAAAAATGGTTAAAAAACCTAAAACATTTATACAGTTTTAATAGCATAAAAGGATGACTGGAGAGACTAAGGCAAGGGAAGACCAGGGAAATACCCTGAATGCAAAAGAAGCCAAACTGAAATATGAGGGAGAGATGGTAATTGGTTTATTTCCATTTCATTTATATGCATTTTGTATTTACCTGAAGAGATTATTTTTTTTTGGTGAAAAATGCCACGTATAATGTCGCTGACTGCACCTGAAATGGCAGACATTCTAGGAGACTCCAAGCTGCTGAGGCCATACAGAATATTTCTTTTAATTTAGACAGCTGTTCTCAGAAGTCCAAAATGGATTGTCCTTAAAAAGAGGATTCTTTACATAAACTAGTAAGAGCACAGTAGTTTTGCTACCCATTATTGAACGAAGATTATAATACATTGTTTCAGATGGGTATACCTACTGCACGTACCTAAAGTGTATATTATTGTCATAAACTCAAAAAATAACACTGCTTTGTGCTACACAATTTGGTAAGTTTTCATAAATGGCAAGTTTAAGTTAACTAATTTCAAGTACGTGTTGTGTGATCCAGCATACCTTTCGTGTGGCAATACACGCATGTCAGCAGTACAAAGACATCTGACCACAGTATGGCGCGGTCATAGGAACTGTAAGAAAGGCTAACAGCGATAGCGCCAGTGGAACCACATGGGTTGTTCCAACAGGTCAGATTCTGCCTGCAAAACACTGGATCTCTGACTGTCTGTACCACCAAGAGACCATGTTAGCAGCCAGTAACCTTAACGTAAAAGTGACACGGCTCTTCACTGAGAAACTCCTCCCAATAACAAGGGTAGCCTACAGAACTGTATGATCCCGTAGGCCTGTGGTATCACCACGCCGCACTATTTGGACAACTTTACTGGTTTCTAGATATTCACCATCACCAAAATAAACAGAGTATTGGAGGCAATGATCTGGACCAACCCATTTACATTTTGACATATGACTTCAGAGAATTAAGTAGCTCTTAAGTAGCAGATACAATACACGGTATCCTGTTAATGATAAACACCTAAAGCTATATGTATTGTCCTAAGTTTTACAATACATAATGCTTTCCAGCAAAAATCATAGAATGGTTAGAGTTATAACTTCATGAATATAAATTTATGGACTTACAAACATTTCCTACAAGAGTTCAGAAGTGATCTGCTAATATAATTTATGGCCGCACAAATTTTAAAGAATTAGAAGCCTTCATCTGTACAATTTTTACAAATGGTGCATTTTAGGTATTGCACTGTAATTTTATAGTCCTCATATTGCTGCAGCAACAATTTGCACACCTTCCCATCAGTCTAAGTGTGCAAGACTGGACTATAACCCATTTTTTGGGGTTAAATATACATTGCTCTTGCACTCAAACAGCTGAACCTGAAAGAATTAACTCTCTGATCTTGGTGGACATGCTACCTAAAGGGTCTTTTAAAATGATGGTCATGTTTTTATACACAAAAGGAATTCACAGGAGGAATTACTTCCACTGCAGTCAAGTGTAAGCTGACTGCCTTCCCCTTAGCATGGGCAGCTGCAAGACACACCGACAGTTGCTCAGCATGTGGAGTCACTAGGGAAAGAGACAAACCTACAACCAGGAATACACAGTGGTAAGTAAAATAATATGCATTCGGAATGTATTCAAAAAATCAACCAGGAATATAACAGAAATGCAGAGGAAAAGAAACTAACAGGAGCCTTTGACCTGAGACAACAGTAACATATATCTTTGCATAAATTGAACACTGAGATGTTTGGAGAATTTTTCACCTTATTTCAGAATCAGTTTGCCGAAATTCTCAGCCAGCTCAATACAGCTATGAATACTAAACCAGGTCCCTTCCAACCCAAACCATTCTGTGATTCTGTGATCCACAAAAAGAAATGTGACACATACTAGAATATACCTTGTAACAACATGAACTCAAAAGTGCATTTTTTTCTAAGGGATGCCCTGAACATCTACCAGAGATGTTTTTAATATAATCGTAACTCATGGCTATCTACCCTCCTACTATAGTTTTTGTGACAGGACTGTAGTAGATGCATTCCAAAAAATATGCATCAGTGAAGTGCAGAAACTTTCTCTAAGCTCTAACACAGCTTACAGGTCAGAATGACTTTCTGCTATTGCTCATGGCTACCTTATGACTTCTGGATACATACTCTTTACAGCAGTTATTTGTACTGATACAAGACTTGGCATCTATCCCGAACTTGAAAATAATGAAAACAAAGAAAAATACAGGTAATATGAAATTGGAAGATAGCACACACACCTTTCTGCTCATCTTATTTATACTCATAAGAATCTATATAAACATCCTCTTGTGAATATAAAGCAACAAAAAACTACTTTTATTCATTTAAATAAAAAAAAAAATCAGTACTGCAGCGTAGCGGTATTTCTAACTGAAGAAGAAATCCATAAAAATCTACATCTGCAGGTGAATTAAAGATAAATGTTATCCCTGGCATTTCACCAAACTTCTTAAGAATGCTGAGACATACCTACCATAATATTTGCATTTTAAACTATGAATTACAACAATACCAGTATTAACCTTTGAGTGACTCATTACAGTAAAATTAAACTCATAATTAGAAAATATGCTGCCACTGACTAAGTGGAGATGAGTTTGACTGTTACTATATCCTCACTTTCTAAAACACCACTCATAGGTATCTGTAAATCAGCAGCTGCAATAATCTGCCTTGTACTAGGACAAGCAGGGTATACTTTCCACCAATACTAGTTTGTAAAGAAGAGGAAAATGTATCTTATGTTGACAATGGACAGTTATGCATTTGTAACAGCTGTCACTTTGGCCACTGCTCAAATTCACAAAAGATCAACCCTTATGGTTGGTTTTGTGGTTTTTTTTTTTGCTAATCACAGAGTTCTAACCTTACTATCTGTTGCATACTCTTATATTGATAAAATAAGTTAAGAGCACCAACCAGTGAACTGTCCCAGAAATCATGCGATGGAAACAAAAAACCCATGTTCTTTCATTTGGCATTGAGTGAATTCTACACCATCAAATCATAATTCTAACTTCAAAACTGCAAAATCTTGAATGTCTTGACCTCAGTATGAAAGCCCTGGATCAAAAAAAGAAAACCCCAAACCCTCAGTATATTAAAATACTATTGAGCAACACAAGTTGTAACTAGCCACTTCTACATAGCCCAGCCTCCAGAGGAAATGAAACATTTCTCTTAAGCTGGTTTTTTTTTTTCCTTCCTTTGCTATCACCACAAGAATATTGATAGGAAGCCTGGATTCTATTCCTAGCTCTGCAAAATAATAATGGTTAAAAAGGAGGTGTCAAATTAGTTTGGTCACTTTGAAAGGCAGGATGAGACAGTGGGTACGATTTGGACAGACAATCACTTTTCAGTCCTACGTCAGCATTTTTTTAGATTTTTTTTATTATTTTTTTTAATTGTGGAAAATATGCCACTTCCTACTTTCCAAGCATCATTTTAATTTTCTTGTTCACATCTCTGGCAGTGGTCCTCTAAACAAGACAGATAGTTGGTAAAGTATAAGTATTTGGCTCCGCTTTCATCCATACGCTTATCAGGAAGATACCCATAATTGACCTATGGCAGATTAAACTTCAAATTACTTTGGGAAACAAAATTTCACAAATCCTTTCAATTATAGGTTCAATTATCTGGTTTTGCAGATTGACAGAACCTATCATGAGCACTTACAGCACTTTTTTTTTTTTCAAAATTAGGTTAACTTGACAGTTATTGCATGCTACTAAGAAAAGCATTAAACTATCAAAATCAATAGCATTGGAGAGCTGAAGTGGCTGAAAGGTAGGCTTTTCAAGTACTTTTTTCATTTTTGTTTTTTAAAGTGAAGGCATTTAAAGAATTATGCACAGCACATCTACCAAGATGACTGTTACTTTTTCCAAAGAGAACTAAAAAGAATTTGTGCTGCCATACTCCAGAAGCAAAAAAGCAATTTATTTGCTTCACACACCCTTTTCTTGGCTGTGAAGAGGAAAAAGCAGAAGGAAAGTAAAATATCAACCTTTCCATTTTTTAAAATTGACAAGTAACAGAAAAAGACTGGGCAGAGTTACACAGGAAAGCAGTTACAAATCTAACAATTAAATTCAAATATCTGAATTTAACATTAGGGTCAGTCTTAGCAATAACCCTCTCTCAAGTGGAGAGGGTAGGATAGGAAATTTCCTTTTTCTACAAGGATATTAGGAAGTAGTACGTTGTTTCATTACTTCACTTGAAATTAGTGAAAGCTCAGTTCAGTTTCAAGGTTAAATTGTTTTCAGGATGAAGAAATTAATTGTGAGCTTTTTTTCCCCGAATATCAGTCAACCTGCCTCTCTGAACAGATGTGCATTTTAAAGACATTAGCAATGCCTATCAATCACAAATATCTACAGCACTTTACATGGAAAACAGTAGCAACATGACCTAGTCAATTTAATGGACAATCTACTACAGGACAAGAAAGGTTTCAAAGCAAAGCATCGCTCTGCATGACTTGCCACAAAAAAATCAACCAAACAAAAAAATTAATAGAAATCCTACCTCATGGAAAGGAAAATTAACTTTTTTCCCCTTTGTCATTTCTAGCAAACTAATATAGAAGGGTTCAGATGCCACAACTACCCAATTACAAAAGTTTGGGTACAAGTTCAGACTGTTGATTTTTGCTTCCTTCATCATATGCAAAGCAAACCTCTTCCTTCTTTTTCTTTTGGTAAAACATTTCAGTAAAAAGATTCCACAAGCAATTAAAACAAAGTTAGAAATACTAGGCAATAAAGAAAGTTTTGAAAGCATCATCAAAATTAATTGAGTGTAAGCTCTACTTTTAAAAATTAGGCAATTCGTATACTCTACCCATTACCCCTGTGTAAATGTATGCTTCAGAGTAGTATGCCTCCTAATACTTTTTTCAAACTTCTTTTGATCATGACTAATGTTCTCGTGAGAAAAATCTTCATCTATCCTCACATTATTTCACTGTCATTTTATTACTAATAGTTACTCATACATTCTTTGCCATGTCTGACATTTATTCTCCATAGTTTTATTCTATTATGCCATCCCTTTATTGGTCACTTTCATGTCTAGTTTCCTAGCACTTTCTATTTCTCGGGGCGGGGGGGGGGGAACCTCACACAAAAATATGATAGAACCATTAAATTTAGCACTCCTCTTCTTTGTAACTAATATCTCAACATTTTCAAACAAAACCTTTTATAAAGCTTTCCTTTTTCCTCTGTCAGCCATCTAGATGAAGTTCTTGCAATTACCCATACATTAAGGGAGAGAAGTATTACGCAGTTGCTTGAGCAGGAGGTCCTTTCATCAGAACAGTATCTTCCCTGGTAAGTCATTCAACCAGAAGACAAAGGACATCGCATGGTGCTAAATTAATGAATGGATTCTGTGGTTCAACAGGAGGTAGACAATTTCTAGTGACAGATAAAGCCCTTAATCCTATTAACATAAAATAATTGCTTTGTAGTTTCAGATCTATTTCTGAGTAGTTTAAGGAAAGATTATTCATAGATACCAGCATACAATTTTGATCTAAATAAAAAAGTACAATTAATAAAAGGAAAGCAGAAGTTCATTGTAGAATGCTAAATCAAGACTGTACAAGTGGTCAGGAAGCTTTAATGCAAAAGCTAATGCTTAAAATACGTTAAGAAAGAGCCATTTAAACACCCATACTCAGCATTAATTTCTGTGTTGAATATAGTGGATAACTAACTCACATTGAGGAAATTGGAAGTGGAATTAATATCTACATTAGAAAAGTAAAAATTTGATGTACCAAAATAACATTGTTTTTGCATAAGAAATGGACATATCATGAAGTCTAAATTTTGACCTTATGAAATTAACTTATAAAATTAATCTGAAATCAAATTTCTAAAGGTCTATGCATTTTTCATTCTTAGAAAAAGTGACTATAGATCTAATGACAAAAGCCAGTTGAAAGTGTCTCTCTATGCTTATTTTCAAACCATACTCTTAACTCTTCGTATACTTCAAGATTCACTATAAAGACTGGAGTAAAAATGTACTCCCTCCAGGACATTTTTATTATCAAAACAGTTCATTAAATTCAAGAAAAGTTCCATTTTCACTTCTTGGGAGAAGTACAAACTTCAAATTACTTTGGGAAACAAAGCTGCTGTATCAGCTAATGAACTTGTAATTTTCTCTCTCACAGCCAAGCAAGCATGAGTTCTGCATGAGAGCACAATGCATTCATCGCTCAAAAAACTGATGTTGCTATAACCGAACAGCTTCAGCTAGATTTTTTTTGAATCACTTAAGATATATGCCAATAGACTAATACACTAACACAACCATAATTATGTTGCTTGAACACGCTAGGACAAGAAAAATGCAATTAAAGTTTACTTTCTATGAAATTACATGTCATCTGAATATGCAATATATATTTGTACTTACAATATCACCGGCATATCTCACTTGAGGCTCTTGTAAAAATTAATATGGCTAAGGCATCAGCATATTTGTCCTAAATTTCTCAAGAGGATAGAAACATCACTCACTTCTTACGTAGGTGGAACCGTCTCTATTAGCCCCACCACTGATGGTATTTAAGGCTGCTAAACCTCCAATAACAGTATTTCAAGTAAAAGCCCAGAGTGAGATGACTTCAGGCCCCATTGTTTTCTGGGGTAGCCCACTTACTAATATATTTTCTACAGTATAAAATATTTTGCACTAAAATAAACTTACCTTCAGTGCCTCTCCCCCTGTTTAGCACTCTATTAAAACCAGGTCAAATATGGTGATATTTGACCACCTATAAACTAAATCAGACACCACTATAATCTTGTGCTATACTCTCTTTTGCAGTTTAAATGGAGAAAGTGACTTTATACAGAGGTTATCCTGACTCTCTCCACGTAAAAGTAACCTTGATATCTTTCACTGCCCTCCATGTCATTCCCAACTTAAAGGTTTGGCAGGCAGCTCTCATGTCCAGATGGTGGACAAGTAAATCTACTTGAACAGATTGTATTACAATGTTTTACACTAAAGAGTTATTGGATTAAACATATAAATAGTTGTGGGAACCCGGGACTTCCCTCTTCTGAATGATCATCCATTCAGCTAGAAAATTATCTTCCCTCTTGTCGCTCCTCTGTGGCCCAGTGAATCCCGCAACCTTCTCTGAAGCTCTGTGGCTGTGCGAGAGGTCAGTTTGACTAGACCGGTATCAGCGAGCAGTGCAATGATAGCAACTATGTCTGTAAAACAAAATAGCTGGTGCTGAAACCTTAACACCCCCACACCCTGCAGGATTTTGCTTCAAAACTAATTCAAAACTAGCTCCCAGAACTGAATGGGGATTAGAAATTGGAGTGCGTTACCTGCATTTCTGGAGTGCGTGCTTCAGTTTAAATTTAGTAATAAAATCCAGTTCACACATTCAAGAGACCACTTCAGATTGCAAACAATGGACCGCAGGGTGAAAAGAAACGATTCACACAGACACACACGGAGGATCCAAGTACCCAGAGCAGCAGACAGCCAAGTCTTCAGGGTACTTTACGTGAAGCAGGATATTCATTTGATTACTGGGAAATTACGTCAACTGCTCCCACTGCTTCAGTTTCCCAGACACACTCTAATCACAGCGCTACTGTATAAAAGGTTGAGATGTCACATTTCATCGACAAATTAAATCCTATTGTGAATGTTACAAGTTCATAGCAAACAATGACATCAGAATGCCTAGTTTCTGTGCACAGAATGGGCTAAAATACAAGACACCAAATCAGATGAGGACTATCCTCCATATGGGCGAAAGAAAAACTTCAGGTACTTATTATTTGTAAAGAAACTTAGCAGCCTCCAGAAACAGTACAGAGATATACAAGAGGATTTTGGATGAAAATTTTACTCTGAAAGCTACGTTATCTATGACATCTGGTTAAAGTACTCTGATCATTTACAGGATCTAGGTTTAGTTACAGTAAGACAAGAACTCATAGCCATCAACACAAAGGTAAATGCTATTTCATATAGACCAGGGCAAACTAGCGTATGAGTATGCATGTGTGTTCACAGATAGATATATACACCAAAAACAATTTAAAAAAAAACTGTATCTATCTGTATTGACTGATTTATCTACCTTAGAGGAAACAAACAGATAAGTGAGAAAGCCTACCATGCATTTTAAGTGGAAAATTATTAGCAATGCCCCAAACCAAAGAAAAAGCATAAAGGAAATTAAAAACAATGATAATATCTGGAGCCTGTCCAGCGGATATTAATAATGTTACATCTTAGTTTCCAAACAAATTGCCCACTAGAGAAGTTAGTCCACCACTATCAATAAACAGAAATTTGAAGAAAACTTAAATATAGACAAGAGTTTCTATCCACATTTAGCTTAGAAGAGAAAGTGTCTCACAACAGAAGGAAAATATTTACACAGTAACCGGAGTTCAGCATTAACATGCACCATTCCTGTCAATTTCTGAGCAATATCTGTCTCACCCACTCAAAGCACTGTCATATCATCAGTAACTGAATCCGTCTGCTCTGGAAAAACAAGAGGCATAGTAATCCTACACCTTGAATTTGGATTAGGCCTCCTAGGACTGACATCTTCCTTGATATTCCAATGGAATTCCTGTCATTCACCTTCCACTATAGCTGGAAACTTTGGTAGAAATCAGGCATAGAATTGAAAGCTGAAAAAGCTTCCAGTGAAAGGTATTGCAGCTGAGCCATTATATGGTTACCAGGAATACACACGATGACTAAAACATTTAGAAGTGCAATGCAAAAATAACTCGGACAACTTAGCAGTATGAGGTTCTATCCTCTATTAGATTTCTAAAAGATTTAAGGACCCTGACTTCTGAATACATTTGATCATTGAACTTGGCTTCTCTTAAATCTTAATAGTTAAACTGGTAAATGTTTTTACTGTTTTTTAAGGAAAGGTCAGGTCATGTTTGCTTAAAGAAAAAGAATACTCTTGGAATGATTTCCTGAATGAAATTACCAAACATCGCCATCTGGATTTTGTGATAACAATTACTGCTTAACTGTAACAGACAGACATATCTAAATAGCATGATCAAAATATTCCTGCTGGATCAAAGCAAAGTTTGTTTGGATGATCATAACTTGTCTTTTTAGAAATGCATGTGTCTTACTGTGACTTTTTTAATATATCTACATGCAATTTTTGTGGCATCACATTTCACAAGCATTTTACCTCAAATTCAGATCAACTGCTGAAAAGAAAATGTTGATCAGGTTCAACACTCCCACCTGATGAGACCAGTCATTGAACACGTCACATTTCAGCATGAGATAAGTTAGAAAAATTTAGGGCTTGCTGAGAGAACATGCAGGAGGAACCTGGCTACTAATGAAGTTTTATGTGCCATTAACAGCAATTCCATTTAAGGCATATGGCTGGTAGCTGATAAGAAGAAAACTTATCAGCTTCATTCATCACCATAAAGATTGATCCACTTTGAACTGATTTTTGCAATACTCTACTACTAGATTCACAGATAGCCTGGAAGCCTTCTTACAGTGTAATGGCAACATAAATGGTGGATGAAAACCTGAAGCATTTTTTGGAAACGAGGTCAGAAAGACACAAGCATACAAACAAATAAAGTTTCACTTCTGTGTGCTTTTACAGTAAAGCATTGCATTTAGTGTCATTTTAACCTATGTATATCCCCCCATTAATTCTGCTAGTTATTGTAGTAAAAAAAAATAATCATGTAGGACCATTTCAAAAAAGGCAAGGCAGCACCTCAAAGATTGTTGAATACAATAAAACTAGAATAAACATAAACCCCTCGCAATTCCAGTCTTCTTCAATACAAGACAGCTTTTAATAGTTTTTATTTTCCCATATGTACTTGTTTTCCTATCTTCCAGCCCAATAATAATCAGAAAACTAGCTTTACCAAAGAAGTTAACTTCAGCAAGTTGCCCTTGCTTTCCAAAGCACTGTTCAGGGAAACATGGGGTAAGACTTCCATTGAAGTCACCAGGATGTGTAATGTCACACTGGACATGAGATTTGCATGTTTAGCTAACCTGCTTTTCACTAGCTAGATCCATGGATAGAAGGTAATGAAGTTCATTAACCACATGAATCTGTAACTTGTAGTAACTCTACTTAATATCCAACTACCGAGTTGCATAGCCTACATTCAAAAAAATATTCAAACACAGCAGTAAAGGGGGAGGAAGAACTCTCCCTGCTCTCTAGGTCTCTGAACATACCCTACACTGAACTTGCCAGACTTGGCAGTGAGATCAAGATTATGGCCCCACTAAGAAGATTGTGAAGATCAGATGCCTAAGGGGAAATTAATGAACCTACTTTATCAATCTGAAAACACCTCATTAATACCTGAAAACATCTCAGCAAAAGGCATCAGAGAATTTACTTTAAAAGCACACTTGAAAACAAAACTCACTTATTGCTGTGTGCATTTGTGCACCCTTCTAAATTTCAGCATGTTTGGCCAAGTGAGTGGATTCAATGTGATCTTCATCAGCCTGGAAGTATTCAAGTCCCACATCTCAAGAGAAAACCCTGAAACCACATCCTATAAACCACAATCAACAGGCATGCTTACACCATCTTACATGATCTGAACAGAAACCAGAGCACATATCACCTTAACCACAAATACATCACCAAGAAAGGGGAAAAAAAATCACTAACAGAGTGATTATATTCTTATTTTACTTTTTTATTTGTATTGTTTTTAAGTACCATGTACATAGTCCTCATTGTAGAATCAGCATACAGTCATCACCACTATCTCCTCCTGTTGTTAAAGTCTGTGCCAAGATGTCTTTACCAAGACATCTCCAACATTAGGAAATTATACCACATTCTGGACAGCACAGAGCGGGCAGCACAGCCTTAGAGTTCTGACTTCAGTGTCCAAACTCGAGTGAAGAACAAGATTTCAGAAACGTCCTTTTGCATTTCTTATTCTGCAGTTTAAGATCTCTAACCATACAGAGTGCTGGTACCGCAACCTGTTATGAGGTGCCCTGCTTTTTCCATTAACAAGTTGTTCTACAATTGCCTCACCCAACTGTAGCTTGAATTTCTCTCCTTGAACAAACACCTAAGCATATGCTGGTATAGCTAATTTATTTCCTCACTGTATGTAGCCCTAGCCCTGCAACTTTTAGGGTATCCCAAAAAAAATATACATTACCTCTGTCAGTCAAAACAGATTTGTACTTGTATTCAAATATCTTTTTTATACTCTTGGATAACCTTGAAAAAACAGAGTGGAGAAAGGAGCTGTATTTCAAGGCATCCTGTCTGCTCAGTTTTATCATCTCCTGCATCAATCTCCCTTGCAGAATCTGAGTCTCCAGCTACATCTTTTACAGAAATATGAAAATTCATATTCAGATACTTTAATAGGATTAAAAATATATTTTAAGTTTCATATTTTTAGTATATCAGTATGCCAGTGAATTTAGTAATTACAGATTAAATTCAGTTTAGATTTCATCCTACTTTATTACTAAAAGCAGAGGAGGGTCATATGGAGCTGATAATTTAGAGAAGGAAAAAGAACAAAATGTTTTAAGCAGTAATTTGAACCACTGAAGTAAATAAAGACAAAGCAGCTACAGTTACCAAGAAACGTTTATGAAGCACCAACCAAAAAATACTTTTCACTCATTATTGTTAAAATAAACATATTCCTTAGTGTAGTGAAGAAAAAACACTGCAGTATAAATATAACCATTCATTATTCTAAACAAACAGCCTCTTGGAGGAAAGTGCAAATCTGAGCTAAAAACTTAACTTTAGATTCAGAATGCACCTGAGCCACTGAGATCTAAGAAACAAAATAGGTGAAAAAGCCTGAATAGGTGAAAAGTCAGTAGTGCCTGATAATATGCAGTATTAAGGGTATTACATAATTAATTAGCTGAACAACTGTCAATTATTTTCATGAGTCATGAAAACCAACCTAAGTATCAAAGGACTTCATAAAACAATCAAGCTTACAAAAATGTACGAAGTTATAAAATAAAATACAGAAGCTAACCTTACACTTTAAGGTTTTTCCTGTATTACCCATACTTCTGCTCTACAAGCTCAAAAATCTCGATTGAAGCACATCAAAATCTGGAAAAGTTAAACAGGGATGTAAATATCTAAGATGGAGGATTAGGCCCTGTCTTAGTTGGCCTATGTAAGGCAACTGGCTAAGGGAAGTAATTGAACATGCTAATTTTGTAATTATAGAGCAGACAGCAATAGTAACACGAAATTATTAAAAAGACAAAATAAAAGCAGAGGAGAAAAGTTTTTATCCTTCAGGCAGCAGATGCTATAACCTACAACCTTGAGCAACTCTTTGAGCTCAGAATGTCATTCCACAATGGGACTGCACAATTGTAAGTATCACTTCTGTTATAAACTTGATATACACATTTTTAATGCAACACAGTCGAACTCTACTAAACTTAACAAGTCAGTCTGAAATTCAAAAATAAGTTTCTTCCGATTCAGAACAACAACAACAAAGTAATAGAATGGTATAATTAGGCTAAGGACTGCAACTGCTAAAGAGGAAGATAAACTTGGGCTATTCCAAAATGGTATTGTCAAATACAATCATCAGAAGAAAAATAAATCCTAGCAGTAAATCCCATTAGGTGGGAGAACAGTCTCCCCAGAGAAATGATGAAAGCCCTGCCACCACTTTAGCAATCATGAAGAAGTCCGCACTGACAAGGGTGCATATCTTTTCAATCTCAAATTTCTGGAATTATTTTCTGTCACCAAAACGTTGCCTTTCTTTTTTTTTTTTAATTCTGTCACAACAGAAGCAATCCATTCAATGCAAGTATCAATTTCCTTATCTTTCTTAGAACGTGAAAGACTTGTGATAACAGCACATAAAAATATGAGCTTCGCTATATGAAATGCAGCTTTGAAGATCACTATAAAATATCTTGCCATTTATTTCATGGTAATCCCTCATTATTGAAAGTTCTAACAACCAAAAAAGAATGTTTTTTACATTTCATATACACACCAAACATTAAAGATTATATATAATATTCATAGCATTACATGAAAAGATAACAATACTTTTTTATTATGCCTGCTTTCAGATTTATTAAAGCAAGAGGCCTAAAACAAATACCAGTTTAAATTACTTTTTTATTTCTGATCATTAGTTTAGCCAATAAAATGTGACCTTCAAAACACTTTAAAATGAAGAGAATAAATCTGAAGATCCAAAACAATAACCAAAAAAACCCCAATGCTTCCCCACTCTAATCGTGCTGATTTTTCCAGAGCACTTTCAAGCAGATACAATCTGGATTTTCCATGTGGTTGTACAGGATGGGCTGTATAAACGGTTATAGAAGAGAAAAGGGAAAAGATCAATTACACCACTGATCTGTCTCATCACAGCAAGGAGGCCAAATAGGGACATCTGGGACAGAAAAGTTTTGGTAATCCAAATACAAAATGCTATCACGCTGCTGCAAACATCCTTTATTTCACTGACCCTATGCAGTCACTGAAGACATCAAGGTTTTCCATACAGATTTTTTTTAAACAAGGACTGCTAGTTAATTTTGCCAAGTTTCTCTAAAACTTTAATTAATTAAAGAATATAAGAGGAAGAGATATAGAGGGTCTGTCTGCTTGTAAAAATGAGAAGAACATAAAGAATTCTTGCAAACACTTCTCCCCATTCTTTTTAGGGCAAAGTAAAAAAACCCAAACATTCAGAACCGCATTTCAAGAATTTTACATTTCCAGGCATGACTTATTGCTGCTATTTCACTTCAAATCCAGGATAGTTACTTTAAAGCCTTAAGCATTGATTAAAAACACTCTTTTCTCTCTACTGCAACAATAAATAAAATTGCAAATTACACAAATGGATATAAACCCTCCACTTTTAAAATACATGTTTAAAATTGCTTGAAGTCAAATCTATACTGAGGGCTGAGTTTCCCTTCAAACATTCAACCTTTGCCACATCGCAATTTTTACTGAAGTTTTTTAAAGAGAAGTCTCTACTTGGTATAACTGCCAAACGTTCTCCTGCATGCTGTTTCAAAAGCAAAAATACGCAGCACTCCATAGTCCAGACACCAAAACCAAAATTTTAATTATTAGAAGGCAAAAAAGGCTTTATACGCAAGTTTAATGTTAAACAAAGTTTCAAGATATAAAGAGAAGAAACTTCAGTTTTAATTACCACTATTTTGTTGAAATAGTATCAGAGATCCTGAGAGATCAAGAATCTCTTCTAAACCACACATGCTATTGAATCTATTCTGAACGCTCCTCATTCATCGTACATCTTTACTTTTTGGCCACTCACTCTACCACATATTTCTCATAATTTCTTTCTTTAAATTAAATATGCAGGTAGAACATTGATTAGAAGGAAAGAATGCTACAGATCATCAAAAACATCATCAGGAGATACAGGAAGAAACTAAGTAGTGCATTTTGGAGCAACAGAGACAAAGGGCTTTGTTGCACATTTCACTGGCTCTAGCTCTTCAAGGCTGAGAATTGCCATATTTACAGTAAAACACCACCACAAATTAGACTAGGAAAGAAGTATTAAAGCAGAAAGTACCATCTTGGCTGCAAAGGAAAGAACACACTAATCATGATCCATAAGCTTCAGTAAACAAGGTGAGCTCAACCTGCAAAGCCAAAGGAAAAAACACACAATGCAGAAACAAGACGATCCTGCCAATCTATCCCAGTTAATTTCACATAAAGCAGAAGAAAGTATGTTCAGGACTGAAGATTCTCGCAGGAAAATTATCACATTTAATACTCAAAGCTTTTTAAAAAAATACAGAGTTGCTTCTATTTTTCAGGAAAAAAAAAATACACCTGGAAAAAACTGTCAACTGCTACCTTTGGTCCCTGTCTAAGTGGAGAGGACTGTGTATGCATCAAAGAATAACCTGTTCTTTATGGTCATGATGAGGCCGAGAAAGAACGGGCTCGGCAGCGTGGGGATTGAACACACAGAAATTCAAGTTAGATCTTTGGGAACAAGATCCTTTTAACAGTAAGACACAGCAATAGATATCGGAAGGAAGTTGTAGAGTCACCACCACTGCAGGCTTCTATGGGCACATCAGACAGACATTTGTCAGGAACAAGAAAAGAGTATCTGAGCTTCGGGATAGAGGATCGATGAAATTGTCCTTCCAATCCCACCTTCTACAATTTCTCACGACTGCGGTAACTTCTACGCCCAGTTGGGGCGAGAAGGGGCGAGAGGCATGGGCAAGAAAAGGTAAAGAAGGGTGATAGAGATACTCGTCTTGAAGCATTTCACAAATACTCAAGTAAACTAAGACATAACAGAAGAGTAACGTTACTCCAACATTGTTATATATCATCAGCACCTCTTTGAGCAGATTTAAGCTCAACAAGATGCTTCCACTTAAACGAAGCCAGTACAATGAATCATAGAATATCCCAAGTTGGAAAGGACCCATAAGGATCATCAAGTCCAACTCCTGGCTCCATGCACTGGTCTACAGAAACAGCTTCCCGGTGTCAGAATTAGCAGTAATGGCAAAATTACCTAGAGAAAAACAGCTCCTTCCATTGCCCATCAGTAGTTTAACTAAGTTTCTGGGTCATCCACCTGAAAGCTCAAAACTCAACTCTACCCTCTGCGAGAAACGCTTTCAATTTTGCAAAACTGACACTCTCATTCTACGTGTTTCAGTCAAAAACCCGTTATTTATCTCTCTAAATTGTCCATGCAAAGCAATTTATAATAAAAACCCAAGTGGTACATTTCAAAGAGCAATATTCTCATTCTGACTCCCTTCCATTTTTAATAGTGTACCTACTTAGAATTTGTATAAGATATATAAAAAAAATCAAAAGAATTGCAAACATGCTTCACAGAAAATGCGTGTATGTTAATGCAAACATATTTATCTCAGACAGCGTGGCATCACTCAGTTATTATTTTCTCCCATTATGAATATAGTTTCCAAGAGAACAGTCCTTTTTCAGTTACTTGCTGCTATCGCCATAACCAGGAACTTTTTTTGTTTACTTCACTTTAAGTAAAGGTTCTGCTCAGCTCCAGAATTAAAATCAGAAAAGCAGTCTCTTCAAATCTACTTAGCTCTTAAGTGTGAGCCATGGCAGAAACTTACGGTGTTGCTTTTCCTCTAATTTCCTACATTTTACTTGTGGTCATTTTAAGATAGTCCAATGTTTTCTACTTATCCCTCCAGTGGCAAAGGCTGTCATGGGTGTCCTCAATACAGAAAGTGAACAGCAGGATGAAGGAGAAGCAATAGGAATGTTTGTGTGCTTAGGTATTCATGCTGCCATTCTAGAAATAGCCTTCATGACACCAGATGACTAATGATCAACTAACTCAAATCCATTCCCTAACAGTACTTCACATTTTTACAAATTTAATCAAATTTAAGATGGTCCTCAGCACTTTTCAGTAATTTGCCACCAGAGAAACCTTCTCCAGTTATCATTACGAATGTTTTACTACACAGGACAATGTATTTCAGAGATTTAAGAACTTACATGTTTTCCACTCTAAATACAGCTGTAACATACTATTGCACAATCAACACAAAAGTTATGCCAATGTTCTCTAGTTTCCCCCATTCATCTGCTAGCAATACGTCCTTAAAAAATATCTAACACCTTAACTCAGCCCTCTCCTTTCTGCAAAGTCATTATTGCCACCTTCCAGACTCATACAACTGATCCAGACACCTCTAATCATTCAGACTTTACACATATTTTTATATGCAGGGAGAATGCTGCATTCTTTCTATGCTTTAAGAGAAAAAAAGAAAAATCAAGTAAGTAAATAGAAACCCCTTGTTATTCTCATTTTGGAGTATTTCACCTTCAAGTACTTTCCAAGTACTCCAGGTTTTCAAAACAGTTGATTGGGAAAGGACAACGGAATGGTTTAGGTTAGAAGGGACCTTAAAATTCACCTAGCTCCAACCCACCTGCCATGGGCTAGAACACGCCGCACTAGAACAGGAGGCCCAAAGCAGTACCAAATGGTTTGGCAGAAAATAGCCATTTCAATCCCGTTAGGTACCAGCTCTGCAGTAGGACTGGGAAACTTTCTACAAAGTAATTGTAGATGTCCATTTTAATTTGCCATTATTTACTTGTTGTGAAAGGATTCAATTTAAAAAGAAACAAATATTATTTCTGCTATCTTGGTAGCACAGCTTGCATTCCACATCAAAGTGTCAACAAAAGTTGCAATGCCAGCACATCACAGCAAGAGAGAATCTAGAATGTCAAACATAAAAAAAAAAAACCCTAATAAGTTAAAGTTTTTAAAATAATTATACCTGCAGAAGAGCAACACATGACTGTCTGCTCTGCCTAGAAAGAAGGGAAAAAGACAACGCCTAGAGTGAAGGGGTTCGTTTTTTACGTTGATACCCAAGGGATTTCTCTCAATGATCAGATTATTCTTTGATTTGCTAAGACTGCAAAGACAGATCACTATTTAGATACTTAAATAAGGATTTTACACTTGAACTTTGGCCTTTTAGAATAATAGAATGTCCTGAAGTGGAAGGGACTCACTAAGATCTTCGAGTCCAACTCCTGACTCCACACAGGGCAAACTAAAAGTTAAACCATATACCTATGAGTGACGTTCAAATGCTTCTTAAACACCAACGTGCTTGGGGACACAACCACTTCCCAGGGATCTCGTTCTAGTGCTTGAACACCCACTTAGTGAAGAACTTTTTCCTAATATCCAATATGAACTTTCCCTGAAGTAGCTCGAAGCCATTCCCTCGAGCCCTGTCACTGGTCACTAGCGGGAAAACATCAGGATATCGAAGCCCTGGAGCGTGTCCAGAGAAGGGCAACAAAACTGGTGAAGGGGCTGGAGCACAGGTCTTATGAGGAGCGGCTGAAGGAACTGGGCTTGTTTAGTCTGGAGAAGAGGAGGCTCAGGGCAGACCTTATTGCCCTCTACAACTACCTGAAAGGGAGTTGTGGTGAGCTGGGGGTTGGCCTCTTCTCGCAGATAACTAGTGACAGGACAAGGGGAAATGGCTGCAAGTTGCGCCAGGGAAGGTTCAGGTTGGAGATGAGGAGAAATTTCTTCTCGGAAAGGGTGGTCGGGCATTGGAACGGGTTGCCCAGGGAGGTGGTGGAGTCACCATCCCTGAGGGTGTTTAAGGAAAGGTTAGATATGGTACTTAGGGACGTGGTTTAGTGGGTAATAGGTGGTGGGGGGATGGTTGGACTAGATGATCCTTGAGGTCACTTCCAACCTTAATGATTCTATTCTATTCTATTCTCTGCTCCCCCTCATGTTACTTCTCTGGCCTGTAAGCCTTAATAACCCACATACTTGTTCTTTCCCTTCCCTCCACCGCCACAAAGCACAAGTCTTCTGGCAACACTAACAACAGCAAACAGATGTGTAAAAAAAACCACCAAAAAAACAAACAAAAAACCAACCAAGCAAACAAAAACTCTACAGTTCAGTGACAAGTTACCACTTCCCTAAATGAAGTTCCAGAGACGCTACTGGTTGGCCCAGCACTGGGTACACGACAGCCTGGCCTGAAACCAAGAGCAAGCTACGGAGAGAGAAGTGCAGCCAGCTCCACTAGCATTTGAACCTGAAAAAGGCAAGTATTTACACCACACGCTTTTGCACGTTTCTCTGCGTGACTACAAGAGCTGCTGAATACAGACTGCTGCTACTGAAACCGGATTAAAGCTGCTCCTTCCTCCACATCTCTCCTACCCAGGAAACATCCTGAAGGCAGCAGCAGCACCTACAGCAGCACCCGCGCACAAACGCTGCTATTGCTTCGACGTCATTTACTAACGGCGGGCACCGCTTTTAGCTGGCATCACAAGCACGGGGTTTAAGCCCATTCCCCTGCTGGCCTACTGCAGCCCAGCGCTCCTCACCGTGCTGCGCACCCGAGGCCCGCCGCGCAGCCCAGCCCAGCACAGCACAGCACGGCGGCCCTCGCCTCCCCTTGCCCGAAAANTGGCGGTGTCAGTTTTGGCAGTAAGGAAGCTCCTGAAGGAGCCCAGTGGGGTCATGCTGCTGCCTCGGTGTCAGGCCAGAGGTCTGCCCGACGCCCTCCGCCCCACAGGCACCCCCCTCAGGAGGGGGGCGGCCGTGCCCGGCGCTGCAAGACCGCGGCGGAAGCAGGGCGAAAGGCGCCGGGCAGAGGGGGAACGCCGCCACCGCCCGCGGGCGCTGACGCGGGGAGGCAGCACGGCAAGGCAGCCCCAGCCCCTCTGCCGGGCGCGATGGTGAAAGAAACGAACGCTTCTACCTCCTTCTTTTTCTGTCCTCCCCCGAGCTGGCCGAGCAGGAGGAGGAGCAGCAGCA
Source organism: Psophia crepitans (assembly GCA_013399095.1). Lineage (NCBI taxonomy): Eukaryota > Metazoa > Chordata > Aves > Gruiformes > Psophiidae > Psophia > Psophia crepitans. Next base: position 9,960 of record VWZZ01005401.1, on the reverse strand, counting down.
GGAAGAGAAGGAGGCAGCCCCCAGCCGGCAGGTGCAGCAGCCGCCGCAGTGCCCCGGCACCCAGCGCCATGTTCCCCCCCGCCGCCCGACCGCCGGCCGGCACCTGCGGCACCGCTGCCCGGCTCCTCCCCGCTGATTGGGCTCGAGCTTGGGCCAATCGCAGCGCTCCGGGGCGCGTTGGCTCCTGGGAAACGTGGTTCTTCTCTCGTTCGCCTCGCCGCGTGGCCGCTGAGGCCATTTTGGCGGCAGGACCGTGTGCGTTCTGGGGGGCGATCGTCGAGGTGGGGCTCGGTAGCTGGCAGAGCCCGTAGGCTCGGCCCCGCAGGGAGGTGATCTACGGTGGAGGTTTTCTGTCAGCTTTCTAAGGGGCAGTATGTTCTACCAAGGCTGTGGCCCCCGAAGTCGTGGTGGGCCCCAGCGGGATGGTGGGTGTTTCAGCCCTGTGGTGTGGGGGTGAGCAGCTTTACCTGCAGCTCCAAACTCCCTGTCACAGCTGCCCTAAGCAGAAAGTGCTTAAAGACTAAATTAGGAAAGCAGTTTATTGTTACGAGCAAGCATACAATCGGATCTTGGTTTTTGTAGTTGTATTTTGAGTGGATTCAGGTGTGGATTAGTTTCTGTTCTAAAAGTTACTTTATGTGGAAGCCGTGGTGCATCTGTATAGCATAAAAACATTCTTAACATTGAAGAAAAGTTATGGACAGCCATACAAGCTATCAAAGGCAGTCTTCTCCCCTACATACAGGTGAATTTTTCACGTATAATTGAGATGTATTTTAAAGTTGACCTATATGGCTGTATTAGAGGGAAGACAAGGAATACGGTATCAGAGGTATTGCAGGCAGTGAGCGTGGAGTGCTGAAGCACTGCCATTACCGTGCAATCCAGCAGAAGAACTCTCTTAGGACTCATTTTGGAGTTTCAGAAAGCAGGCATTCTTTATTGCAGTGCTGGGCACTCACGCAAATACCTTCGCAAAGATAAGCGCGCCTTGTCCAAAATCACACCAGGTTAGTTATAGTGTTCAAGTTATTCATACATTCATCAGCATAACTATATGTAGTCATACTTTCTAAACTACAGTTGGTCAGCTCTTTCCTCGCTTTGATTTAAAAACACTGTACCTTCTAAATTCACTACCCATGTTCAGTGAGTATGGGTCTTTATCTGGGGAAAGGGAGTTTTTAGCAGTGGAGGTGTGGTTCTCATAATGAGACAGTTCAAGCTAAGGATACCAATTAGAGAAATTTCTGCTGACTTTTGACTCTCAAGGATGTCTATCTCTTTGTTAACAAGTGTTCCTCTATCCAAAATTCCTTTGAGGTGTCTTATCTAAGCGTAACTCATTCTAACTAAATATTGTTGAAAGTCTCAGGGATGGTCCCCGTGTTCAAAAATCCCTAGTTATTTTCTCAGGCGCTAAACAATAATGAAAAAGCTCAGAATACACATCAAACATGTTAACTTCTCAAAAGTTGTGGTTTTTTTCCAGCTATATCTGCGTGTTCCAAATGTTACAATGACCTACTCTGTTATCAATAGACATGTTAGTGAGGCATTTTAGTTTACACTAAACTAAATGGTCACTGCCATCAGAACCTGGAAACACCAGAGTGCAAAAGGGCAATTCCTACATCTAATTCAGTGTTAAAACTCTCCTTTCCCCCAGGAGTTCAAGGCATGCCGGAGCTTTACCTGGAGCTCGATGGCGTGGGGAAGGGCAGCGCTGCACGTTAAGTGTCTCTGGCTGTGGGAAAGGCAACGCCTGCAAAGGCTGTGGCTCTGCCCTCCTGCCTCCCCTGGGAACACGGGGCGCCTGGTCAAAGCTGCCCACTGCCACTGAGATGGCGGTGTCAGTTTTGGCAGTAAGGAAGCTCCTGAAGGAGCCCAGTGGGGTCATGCTGCTGCCTCGGTGTCAGGCCAGAGGTCTGCCCGACGCCCTCCGCCCCACAGGCACCCCCCTCAGGAGGGGGGCGGCCGTGCCCGGCGCTGCAAGACCGCGGCGGAAGCAGGGCGAAAGGCGCCGGGCAGAGGGGGAACGCCGCCACCGCCCGCGGGCGCTGACGCGGGGAGGCAGCGCGGCAAGGCAGCCCCAGCCCCTCTGCCGGGCGCGATGGTGAAAGAAACGAACGCTTGAACCCCCTACTTTTTCTGTCCTCCCCCGAGCTGGCCGAGCGGGTGGGGGAGGAGGAGGAGGCGACAGCTCCCGTCCGCACCCAGCGCCACAGCCCCCCCCCGCCGGCCGGCACCCGCGGCACCGCTGCCCAACTCCTCCCCGCTGATTGGGCTCGGGCTTGGGCCAATCGCAGCGCCCCGGGGCGCGGCGACTCTTGGGAAATATTCTTCTCCTGGTCGCTTCGCCGCGTGGCCGCTGAGGCATTTGGAAGCCATTATGGTGGCGCGGCGCGGTGGGGCCGCGGCGGGCTCGTCCGGGGGCGATCACTGAAGTAGGGCTCTGTGCTGAGCACATGGCAGGTGTCCGCACGCTCAGGTTTTGTATGATGAAGACTTGCTGTCAGCTTTCTCAGGGGCAGTATGTTCTACCAAGGCTGTGGCAGAAGTCGTGGTGGGCTCCAGCAGCGTGGTGCGTGTTTCAGCCCCGTGGCGTGGGGGTGAGCAGCTTTACCCGCTGCTCCAAATTCTCTGTAAAAGCTAGCCGAAGGGCAAAATGCAATCGTGAATCTAGACTTTAAAAAAAAAAGAAAACTGAAGACCCTTCTTTCCTGCATGTTTGCATGCATATGGTTTTCAGGTTTCATTATTCACAAAGAAAGCCGCCTTTGAAGAAAATAATGTACGCTATTGCAATTCATTTGGATTTGATTCCCAGTGAATTAACCTTGCAGTTTTAATTTGATACTCTTGCTCATGGTAAAGTCCTCAAATCAGATTGCTTTTTGTTTTTTTTTCCATGAAAGTATGCACTGCGGTGCCCAGGCTAGGTAATGGTAAATTAATGAGCATACACTTAATTTCTTCGTTTTTTTTCCTAGAATTCCAAGTACTTGCCTTATGCTACATTAGTTATTTGCACACATCTGTGTGACTGATTTGTCTGATTTTACACCCAAATTGATAAAACACAAATAGCTAAGGTTAGGGAACTTGACCCTTGTTAACAACTCTCAGGCTGTGACAGTACAGCTGCAGGACAGGAAGATGAGAGTATAAGCAACAGGGATGACGTTTCGACTTCCTGGGATTGTTCAAACTGTGAGGCACTAAGAAACACTGTGCAAGGATCTCTTGGGACTCCAAAAGAAAAAAATTATAAAGAAATGGGGGAGACTTAAAAATGTGACAAGAGAGGTAAATAATACATGGTGCTGGTAAATCCGCACATGCAGTAAAAATTTGTAGGCAGACAGAGCATTCATCTGTCAAGAAAGTATCAATGCAGTGACTTCTCTTCCTGTGTGCATGTGTGTACTTAAAGACTAAATTAGGAAAACAATCTATTATTATAAATAAATGTGTAGTCAGATCTTGGTCTTCATAGTTGTATTTCCAGTGGATTTGGATGGTTTTCAGTGGTTCCTTTCTTAGCCTTGTTACAAAGCTTGTTTTGGTTTGGGTTTTTAACATGGTTTTGGCTAACAGTTGCTTTATCTGTAAGCAGTGGTGTATCATCTATATATCACAAAAATATTTTTAACATTGAAGAAAAGTGACAGACGAACATCAACAATATTGGATTGTAATGAAAACCAAAATATTTTAAGAAAATGTTTCAGTTCCCCAATGACTCTATAATAACTGCAAATTCATACAATTTTCCAATTAATTTAAAATTTACATTTTATTTTGTCTTTAAGAAGTTTGGATATTCAATAGCTTAATAGGTTAAAATGATGTTGGAGCTATATACTTGATTTGTGAAGCCATATACTTTATTTGTGGATCAGCTGTCCAGTTCTTGCTCATGAAGATCTGGGCTAAAAGCTTTTTGAAATTTTCCACTGTTGGCGAAGAGTAACAAACTAAAACTTAAAAAACCTGCCGGTAGTCACCTTTAATTCTTAAAAGAATGTCACCATAACCCATCCCCCTCTCTACAGCTATGCTATTTTGTACGAAAACTCAAAGTTTGGATTTGATTATAAAACTGAATGGGAAATTGCCTTTTAATCCTTCACTCCGGAATGAAGACCAAAGTAAATGTTAGATATGAGACACAGAATATCCTGAGTGGGAAGGGACCCATGAGGATCATCGAGTTCAACTCCTGACTCCACACAGGACAACCTAAAAGTTAAACCATATATCCAAGAGCATTGTCCAAGCACTTCTTGAACACCAACAGGCATGAATGAATGTCAAAGTAATCCCTGCTGGGGATATGGGGATATGGGGTGGATACACGTCACCTAACTCTGTTTGAGTGGAATTTTTCTAAACTAGTCAAAGATACCACCTATTTTATATAACATTTTGGGGGGGGATCAGATGATTTACTTTCTGAGAGCACTGATTTTTGTTGACAGTATAGGCAGCTTCTTTCAGAGTAGACATGAAAGTTGGGACAAATTAACACCATTCATGGAATTATAATCAATAAAATTAATACTTTGGGTGAATGAATGGAAAGTGATTTGCATCTTGAAGTACAGTCACTACAATTACTTCCTTGAGAACCCAGAACCTTGTATTTCCTAATGGTTACCTAGAATAGGAACTTTCTTTTGCACACAAAATCTGGCTTTTGATTTCTGGAGATAAAACTCTAAATATATAGTTGGTACAGGATCTGTGAGGAAGACACGAATATATTGAGGGACAAATTGCATACCACTTTTAAAAGTGGTATTGAAAGATTGTAGTCCCAGTTTCAATCATTGTCTTTATAACTGTCATGATGGATGCTAATTTAGGGATGTGGTGCAGCACACCAAGCTTATAGATAATTTTTTACTAAGTCTTGAGGATCATAAAAATTAAGGACATGAAATACAAGTCTTAGTTATGAATGTTTCATTAACAAATGAAAAAAGAGTATGAAAAAATTTCCAGTCAAGCAGCACAGGTGGCTATTTCAGGAACAATCTCTTTCACATGTCTCCTTATAGAAAGGTTTAAATAAAAATGACACCTTTGAGAATGCTAGTTATTTCGTCTCTGGGAAAATTAAGACAAGCATACATCATTTCCACATCAATAGTGAGTCTTTTTATTGCACAGAATTAGGATTGATCTGTTCCAATAATAATTGTAATAGACTACTGAAATGCTGTTTTACTTGAAGATACTAAATATTTCTGTTAAACACCAGTTCAGGTTGTCTACTTTTCATGGAAGAACAAATTAATGTTTGATTAGTCAAAATAATATAATTTAAGGGCCACTGAATATTGTTTAGTTTAATGTGGATAGTCAAAATAATGTTTAATCGGTAAAGGTGACAAGAATATCAGATGAAACTAAAAATACATGTTTAGTCTCTTTAAATAAACCATTACAGAGTTAGTCAGCTGCAATAGCAACATTTCAGTTATAAGTAGTTTCTTAAGGAATGATGTTAAGAGAGAATAGCACACAACAGATAGCTAACAGCACACAAAATTTTAATTCCCCCTTCTTAGTACTCATCACTTTCAGAGTTTTTTGTTTGAGTGTAAAAGGTCCAATTTTCTCTGGAGAGTGTGTGAATGAAAATATTATAAAGGGCCCTAGACTCAATTCTTCAGAGGTGGCTAGATGATGGCTGGACAGGCAATGTATGACCCTCTGTGAGATCGAAGAAAAAAACCAGTTCTTCAAAGAAGCAGCAGGAATCTGCTCTGTAAGAAATTCTTCCATGCTGTTTATTTATGAATAATATGCTTTATGTATAAGCAAAATAATAAGTTTAGTTAAAACAGTAAGTTCCAGTTTTCAATAGCTTTCTCTATGATCTAGAAAAATAAATCGTTTTAGCTAGACAAAACCAAAACATGATAGCTTACAGGAAAGTTGTGTCTCTCTGGCATAACAAAAATAGACATGCATGTTGAAGCCGTTTGCATATGACATTTTCAAAGGAAAAGGATTTTGTGAGTTTAACTACCTTAAATATTCCACCTGATAAAGTAAACAACAAGGTAAATGTGTAAATTACTATATTCATCAAGCATATGAGGATATTTTTAAACATCTGATACTAAGCAAAGGTAATGGAAACATTTTAATGGCCTATAATAATCAAAATAAAATAATTTTCTTAATGACTTTCTTTGCATCCCTATGGATATTTATTTCTCATAGAACTCAATTCCAATTTAGTGTGAATAGAAAATGACACTGAGTCTCCTAGACTTCTAACTATTATTACTTTTAATACTAAAGTTCCTGAAGTAACAAGTGATAGGACCAGAGGGAATGGTCTCAAGTTGCGTCAGGGGAGGTTTAGATTGGATATTGGGAAAAACTTCTTCATGGAAAGAGTAGTGAGGTGTTGGAACAAACTGCCTAGAGAGGTGGTTGAATCACCATCCCTGGAGACATTCAAAAAACGTAGACGTGGCACTCCAGGACATGGTCTAGTAGGCATGGTGTTGTTAGGTTGATGGTTGGACTTGATCTTGGAGGTCCTTTCCAACCTTAGGGATTCTATGATTCTATGAAATATCAAATATTTCAAACTGTATGTCTCCTACTTAGTATTTAATATGAGAGATATTGCTGATATCTATTTATTTCCTAAAAAAATGATCAATTCCACTGGAGACAAGACTTAGTCACCCTCTTAAAAGTCTTCACAAGAGAGTCTCCAAACGGGAAGACTAGCTGTTGGAATAGCAGCTCAGTTTACAGGCTACAAACATCTTACAGTAGCATTTCATTTTCACTGATCTGAAATAATTTAAGCGTTCATTGAATGCTGCAAGGTATTTAATGCTAATACTAAGAAAAAGAGTTTTTCTCCATTGAATAAGTCTTTCAAGCTGTCAAAGGCAGTCTTCTTCCCTACATATAGGTGGTTTTTTAACATTTAATTTACACGCATTTTAAAGCTTACTTCTATGGCTGTGTTAGAGGAAAGAGATGGAATACAGTATTAGAAGTCTTGAGGGCAGTGAGAACCGAAGTTCACTACCATGACAGCAGGCAATTCCGGAGTGCGAAAAGGCAACTCCCTGCTTTCTGAAAAAAACTACCTTTCCATCTAGAGATCAAAGCATGCACCTACCTGGCAGAGAGGGAGGTGTGTAATGGCACAGCAGCTTGCTGGGGCAGCCAAAGGAGGTGCTGCTCTCTGTGCTCCCAGGAGCTTTCTGTACCCCTTGTTTCTGGAACGTTCAGGTGTGGGCAGGGGTTAACCCACAGGAGTTCTCCTTCACAGGTGGCACAGCAACCGCCTCCTGGGTAGCATCTCCCAGGGAGATGGTGGAGTCACCATCCTTGCGGGTGTTTAAAGAAAGGTTAGATGTGGTGCTTGGGGACATGGTTTAGTGGGTAATAGGTGGGGGAATGGGACGGTGGGACTAGATGATCCTTGAGGTTTCTTCCAACCTTTATGATTCTATGATTCTATGATCTCTATCATCAACTTTAATTCAACTATAGAGATCACATATACTGATAATGTTGGCATACCACAGTTATATCAACCTAAGCTGCACGGCTCTCAAGGTATGCATTGCTTTACTTGGCAGCTTAGAGGGTAAGGAGAGAGAGGAAAAGAGGTCACCAGTCCTGGATCCAGTGCCAGACCTGTCCATGGATGGAAATCAGTGTAGAGGGAGTTGATCCTGAGATTTGTATGTATCCTCATTAATGGGCCTCAGCTCTAGGAGTACTTGAAACATTTGTAATTTCTATTTTAGAAAACCATAAGGTGACATTTTAGGGCAACTCAGATGAGTAAAACAAGGCCCCTCTCATAATTTCCCTTATGAAACACCCTGAGATGGGTGTTTTCCAGGCTCAGAGTACAGTCACTTGGGGCTCATCCCTTCAACAGAGTGGCGAATGGGGGAGAACTTCTGTTTCTCCCTCAAACAACTTAATATCTTGATGGGGTTCAAGAAAGAGATGGGTCTTGATGAGTGACCAATGCTCCAGGCTGCCAGGAACATGGAAGGGGAATGGGCCTTGAGGCCCAGGCTGTCAGGAACGTGGCAGGGGAATGGGGCTTGAAGGGAGGTCCCCAAAGGTCCAGCTCTAGCTCCTGCACTCCAGGGTCACTCTCCAAAGCTCCAGTGTCCCTAGGAGAGTAGATTTGCAGTGGCAGGACAGCTCTCCCGCTGGCAGAGGAGAGGAGTGAAGCACACCTTTCGGCAAAGCCCTGTAACCTCTCTCCATTCGTAAGCAGTGCCGGGCGGCGCTGAGGCCTTGGCGGCCATCTTGGCTGAGAGTGCTCCAGCCAAAACGCCCTGGCCGGTTCTCGTGGCAAGGCGACAGCCTGGAGAGGGCTCAGCTCGGCTCAGGCCCTTTGGTCCTGCGCTGCTCCTGTGCTGGGCCAGATGGAAGGCAGCAGCTTCACTCTGCTTCCCCTGCCGGCCTGTGAAGAGCTGGGACTGATGGACAACTTTTTCACTACATCTTTGTGTTTCCCTCAGATGGCTCAGGATGATATCTTAAAGAATACAAGTTGTAGGACCTGTAAGAACTTAAGCAAGAGATGTCGGACTTGTTTAGTTTCACTCCAGCTGTACTCATAGTTTCCTGAAAAGTTGCCTTGGTCTGTTAAACCTCTTGGATATGTTTTTCACAAAGGACTGCTGACAAGTTTCTTGCCAAGCAGTTGAAGTCTATATGTCCTGTGGTAGAGGTGGTATCTGGAGTCTGTGATGAAACCAGTTTTACTCAGGTGGTCTAGAACAAATAGAACCGCAGGAAGAAACAGCTCGTGCTCCTTCACTTTCCAAACCTCAGTCAGTAGAAAGACTTGCCGTGATTTGGGTGTGATCACCAGTCCTACGGAATCAACATGCTTAAGTTGTTGAGGCCTCTGCTGGTGATAAAAACAGGGGTTCTCCCTCCCAGGTGGCACAGCAACACCCTCCTGGGTAGTCCCTCTGCGGTCATCATGGGCATCACCAGTTGCCTCTTGTGAGGTCATAATGCTGCTGCCGTCCACAAAACCCCACGCCGCAGAGGTGGGCAGCGCTGTGAAACAGAGCGCTTTCAGCAGCGAGTGGGCGCCTCGAGCAGAGGTGCTTGGGTGTCGGGAGGAGAGCAGGCTTTTCTCTCTGCCTGGCCAGTGTGCTGGGGTTGCAGAGATCCCAGCCATGTCGGGCAGGTGGGTGCAAGAGGGCCCCGAAAGCAAGGAGGGCTCAGGCCAGAAGCCTTGTGTGCTGCCTGGCTTCCCGGCAGGAGCAGGCGGCCCCAGAGCAGGGGGGGCTCTCTGCGCTACTGCCCTCCCACGGGGCAGCGCAGCAACCTCAACCCATGGGCACGTCCCTGCCCCTTCTCGGGGGAGAGCCCAGTGGGGCCATTCTGCTGCCCCTGTGTCAGGCCAGAGGTCTTTGTGCCCCAGGGGTGGTGAGCCACGGGCCAGACCTTCCTGATGGTCTTTTAGCCCTCAGGGCTGTAGCTGTGCTGAGCACAGGAACCTGGTAGCAAGCAAGCTCCTAAGGAGATCCCTGACAAACGTGTGTTCCAGTCTTGGGCTTTGGTAACAGCAGCGTTCCCTCTCTTATAGACAATGCAACCCCCATGAGAAGGGCAGGAGCCTCCTCCAGCTCCTCTTCCTGCTGCTTTTTCCCATTCTGTTTGGTGAGTACCCTGACCAAAAGTGGTCCTCTCAGCTCTACGGAGAGGGACCAGCTCCTGAGAAAAATAACCGCCTCTTGGCAATATGACCCACAGTTGTCATCTACTACTGGAGCTCAGTGTTGCGGGGAAAGGAAGTGTCCTCGGTAAGTCTCTCTTGCTGTGGGAAAGCCAACATCTGCAAAGGCTGTGGCTTTGCCCTCCTGCCTACCCGGGAACATGGGGTGCCTCATCAAAAATTCCCATCAAGGCTCAGGCACAGGGGGG